>CM034150.1:253418631-253896515 GCA_019776745.2 Taxus chinensis
TCCTTAACAACCTTGAATCCTTATCCTTTCATTATAATTGTATTGATGCTCTAGAATATCCTTTCCTTGAGTCGCAAGTCTCCATGGCTTATCCACATCTATATCTGGTCACTTTTCCATTCGCTCCCTATGTGCATCTTTTCCTGTTGCCCAAAACTTACTAAGTCCTAAATCCATTCTGCCCTGGTGTGAGCCTTCATGCCTCCCCTAGAATTACTTCTGTGTGTCCCTTCACACCCTACTTCTACATGCTACAAGGCTTTGTGCCTTAGGTACTTAGTTACTTTTAGGGTCCAACACTACCCAACTAGTATGTCCAGTGGATTTGCAGGTAGACATCCCAAGAATGCTTCAAATAGTGACTTCATAGTGGATGTGTGTATTACCCGGTTGTAGGAATGTTGAATGTAGGCTAAGGACTCATCCCAAGTCCTTGGGAAATTTTTGTTATACCCTCTGATCAACTGTACCAAAGTTTTGTTCACCACCTCTATCTATCCATCTGTCTATGGATGGAAAGGAATGCTCCTTTATAACCTTGTATCCATCTTGTCCCAAAAAGTAGTCCAAAAATTCCCCAAGGACTTGGAATCCCTATAAGAAACAATAGACTTTGGTAAGCCAAAATGCACCCATACATTAGCAAATAAAATATATGTTACCTCATGTGTTTTTACTATCTTTTTACATGTCATAAGAATACACATCTTACTGAATCTCTCAACAACAACATAGATATAGTCATGACCGTGTTTAGACATAGGTAATACTCCTACAAAATCCATAGAAATGTCCTCTCACAAGTAGGTACTGGTAAAGGCATAGACAAACCCTCCTTCCCAATCTGAAACTTGTTGGTAAAACAAATTTTACATCCACGTATAAATTTTTATACTTCTTCTTGCATATTGGACCAATAAACGTACCTTTGCAAGTGGGCCAGGGTCTTACCAACACTGAAATGTTCCGTTACATTCAAGGTATGTGCTTCCCTCATCAATAGAAGTATTTCTTCTTTTAGCACACAAATCTTCCTCCATCAATAGAGAAGCCCATCCTTGAGATAAAAATCTTCAATCCCTGTCCTTTCAGCCCCTTGGGACTCAACTACTGAAACCTCACCCCAAAGTCTTTGTCCTGGGCATATGCCTCTTTGTAATCTTCCTTCGTGAAAGGCTTGACCTGAGAGATGGTGGCCAATCAGGATATTTTCTCCTGTGTAGGTGGCCTAAACAACATGTATACCACCAAGTTTGTACTACCATTCTTGTATTTGATCACCAAAGGGAACTACTGAAGGAACCCCATCCATTTGTAGTGCCTTGTCTTCTACAATTTAAATTGTGCTTGCAAATATTGAAGAGGTTTGTGGTCAGTGTGCACAATAGTTTCTTTACCCAATAGCTAATGCTTCCATTTCTTAATGGCCTGAAATAGTGCATAAATTTCCATATCATATATTAAATATCCTCTAACTACTGAAGTAAAGGTCTCATAATGATAACAAACTGGCTTATCTCCTTGTAGCAACACTGCGCCCATAACATAATCACTGACATTTGTCTCTACTTCAAATGGTTGTTACGAGTTTGGAAGAGAAAGTACTAGAGCATGACTAATATTTTATTTCAATAACTCAAAGGATTTATCTTGTTCCTCACCCCAATCAAAACCCTTACTCTTTGTGGCCATTGTGTGTAGAGGTGTTACAATTGCGGAGAATCCCGGAATGAACTTCTGCATGTATTGTACTTCTCCCACAAAAATCCTAGTCTCTGTGGCTCCCATTGGTGTTGGCTCATTGGTGATGTCCTCCACCTTCTTCTAATCCACTTGTAGCTCTCCTCCTCCAACCATGTGCCCAAGATAGATAAGTGATTGTTTGGAAAATTCACATTTCTTCATATTGCATAGCAAATGTTTCTACTTGAGAACTTGCAAGACTTGCTACAAATGAGTTAGATGTTCCTCCCATGTGGCACTAAAAATCAAGATATCATCCAAATAAACAATGAAATGTGAATCTATGAAATCTCTTAATACATCATTCATCAATCTCATAAATGTAGTGGGTGCATTACATAAAACAAATGTAAGTACTAACCACTCATACAAACCCTATTTTGTCTTGAAGGAAGTATTCCATATATCATCCTCCTTCATTTTAACTTGGTGATAACCTAACTTGAGATCCAACTTCATGAAGAATTTGGCATGTTGAAGCTGGTCCAAGATATTTTCTATGTGGGGAAGTAGATATCTGTTCTTTATTGTGATTTTGTTCAAAGTGCGGTAGTCGATGCACATCCTCCAAGAATCATCCTTCTTCGGCACGATCACAATAGGTGAACTACATGGTGAGGTGCTCGGATGTATCACACCTTGGTATAGCAGTTCCTAGAGATTTTTCTTTACTTTAGTACTCCCCAACAATTATTTCCTATACAATCTGATGTCTGGTAAAGGGGATTATGGCAACAGCCAAATCTCATGCTCTAGTTCCCATTTTGAAGGTAACCCACTTAGATCCTAAAAAGATTGAATAATACTATCCAAATCCTTTTTTCCCTGGTTAGAAATATCTGAAACTTATACCCCATCTTGTTTATCTTTTAACAAAAGTAAACAAAAAGTATTAAGATTTTCCTAAATAAGTCATTTTGCTTGGTTAGCACTCACTATAGTCACATGTGTCTTACATTGGTGTGCTCAGATGTTGTAGTTGGTCCCATCCTTGACCCATCTATATCGGTTCTCCTTTCTCATGAATATAGCATCCTTGATATATAAGTAATGACTCCCAAAAATAGCATCCAATGCATCAAGTGGAATAACATCAACCTCTAATTCATCAATATACTAGGAATTGATCCCAAACTTGACCTTACATCTTTTTGTTACCTAAATTTCAACACCCTTCTTCACCCAACCCAAATGATAAGGGTGTGGATGCTCGTAAGTCTCAAGACCAAGATTCTTTATAACTACTTCAGAAATCAAGTTAGAATGAGAACTAGTATCAAATAAAGAATTTACCTTAGTTTTCTTGATCTAGATTTTGACCTGGAATAATCTAATCATCTCCTCTTCGTAGCTATCCATGTTGGTGGTTGTGCATCCAAGCCTCTCATCTACATCAGAGTCATCTTCAATTTCCACCCCCCCTTCTATCTTTACAACTATTATGGACTTCTTTGAGTCCTTGGTTCGGTTCTTTGGATGTAACTCTGGATGCAACTTCCAGCATGTAGTGTCAGTATGACCATTGATATCACAGTTCTTGCAAAAATTCTAGGGATCTTTACAATTATTTAAAGTAGTGGCATTTTTTTTACCTTTCCCTTTCCACTTACCTTTGTTACTTGTTTTCTCATGTTCTTTCTACTGCTGATTTGTCGACTGCTCTGCCTCTCCTTGCTTATTCTCATCATCTATATAGTATGCTTGCACACACACCTTGTTGAGATCTTTGGACTTTGTGGAGATGAATTTTCTTCAAAGGTGAGTGTGAATTCCTCCAAAGTACTTAGTCAGAATATCCTCATCCTCCAATTCCATATTCAGCAACATGGCCTACCTCCAAAACTTCATAGTCTATTCCTGCACACTTTGACCACTGCCTTGTCTAAAATACTAACATTTAATCATTTGGTCAGTCTTATGGCCAATAGGATAGAATTTATCTCTAAGTAATTCTTTAAATTCTTTCCAAGATTTCATAATAGGATGTTTCTTCTTTTCATAAGTGGCTAGATGGGTTTCCCACCAAACCGGAGTGTGTCCCTCCATTTTGAAACATGCAAAAGTGATCCTTTGTGCCTCAGTGACGTTATGGATGCTAAAATAGACTTCTAATTATTTTAACCATTTATCAAGAAATTTTGCATCTACTTGTCCTTCAAAGCTCTTATTTTCAACTTTTGTTTCAACTTTAAAAGGAGCATGATCAGATTTTACCTTCTCTCTTGCAATTGAAGTCTCTTCTTCATGCTTATCTTCTTCCTCATCATGGCTTCTCCCTATGCCAAAATTTTCAGCTAGGCCTCGAACCACTGAGTACATGGACTCTTTCTTAACAGAATCTATCTTCTACAAATCTAAAAGTTCTTCTTGTCTTATAAACATCGTATCCATCATGGTCTCCAGCATCTCGATTAAATGGACTAAGTTATCTTCCTCCATTTTTCCCTGAATTCTATTTTTCCACTTCTTTGTAGAAATATCTGGATCACAAGGTAAATTCTCTTTACTTTTAGATCTCATCACTATCATACAAATCCAAGAACAAATACCACAGTCCTAGATACTTGTTAGCTATGATACCAAAATGATATGTAAACTCTCTACTCCAGAATTTTTCATAGAATCACAATTAAACATTGTTGTTCAAATTTCAATTTAGAAAATGACAAATATAGCTAGTTAAAAAATTTGGTTATACTTTATAACCAATAATTTCAGAGAAAGGAAAGAATATAAAACTCATGTACACCAAAAATTTTATCCTGGAAACCTCCAGAGGAGGAAAACCAGTCAGGAAGGGAAAAACACTATTTCTTCCCACTTTTATTTGCCAACTCAAATAAGAATTACGGAATTTACAATAATTATGAAAGAGAAGTAGATAATATCTCACACTTCCTCCCAATTACTTTCTTACCCTACCTCAAAACTACTTTCCTCACAAACACAATTCCAACACTAAGAATTCCTTGCTCACTTGTTTTCATGCTTCTATAATAAAATATCTCCTTCCTTACATGTATTTATAGCCTTTCCCATGTCCTCATGTGCACTCAAGGATGGGAAAGGTCATGGAAGAGAAGAGACATGGACAACCCTTTCAATTCTGGGACTGTTCATTTCAAATTTTATTTTTTCATCGAAAGTGAAAGGATCACCACCCAATGCAAACCAGTGATCACAATACCTCCGCCCTGGCTAGGCAGCGGTTCTATATCCGCTGCTCTACACAGAGTGGTGATTCTGTTAAAATATAGACATAACCTCCGTTTCTTCATTTTCTTTACTTTTTCCTTCTTGGTGTTGATTGATCTAATGAAGTAGAGTCATTTCATATCCTTATGGATCAACTTGTATGAGCATATGGATCATGTATAACATTTATATATTATTTATTTTCAATAGACTTAGAACTATGTTGTCATGATGCAGAGAGACTTTATTGATATGGGCATTGGAAGAATCCTTAGATGTGTTATTACATGCTTAAGAGATTGTATTTAAGTATTTGTGACATGAATTTCAATTTAAAAAACATGTTATAATGCTTGAATAGACTCTAAGAGAGCTTTATAAAAGATGACATCATTATTAATAGAAGGAGATGAAATAACATGGGACATGATAGCAAAAACATGATAAAATAACCTCAAATTAGGTAATAAGGATCAACACACATAAAGTCGACATTCGAGAGACCATAGAGATTAATATTCAAAGGGAAAGTTTTAGCAAAAAGCAACCATCGTCAAATTATTAAAATGAATATATATGTAAATAATCAGTGAATTTAACAAAACTAAAAGATTTATTATTTTGTATGATCATAAAAACTAAAAATCTCAAAGGGATTTTCATATAAGTGTATATTTTTCCTATTATTCCCTTCTAACTAAAAATAACAATTTTGAATTTCTAAAAAAATTTTTGCCAAGTTTTAAGGAAAACAAATAGAGGTTTTCGTTAAAGATATAAAAATATGGAAAAACTTCAAAATAATTTGAAAATATATTCATTGTTATTGAGATGTGCAATAAAAAATGATTCAGCAATTAAGAAGCCCTAAAAAGAGACCCAAAGGGTAGGACCGACCATGAAACCCTTAAAAAAATTGTGCAAACCCGATTTAGGAAAGGTGATAGATGAAAATAGGGTTTGGGTCTAAATATGTAATGTAGAAATAAAACCCTAGGGAAACTAAGGTTGTAAAGGTGTAAGATATAATCGTGAGTCGAGTTCACTGAATATTTACTCCCTTTTTATGATTAACATATTATAAAGGGAATGCACAACAATAAAAGGAATGTAAGGTTCATTACAAGGGGTTTTTTTTATTAAAGAAATTACAAAATTAACCATACACTACCAAAATAATGCATTAATGCTTGCAACTAATGATTAAAATATGCTACAAGATCAAATACACAAAATGGAATATGCACTTAGCTACATAGTGATACTCAAGATATGTGGGTGCTCTAACTGGACAAATTGGGAGTAATAAACCTTTAGATGCTTCGTTCTTGAGACTATGATTGTAAACTACCTTGTTATGGAACCATAAAACTCTTTCAAGATCAGGTGTATAGTCATATACTTGTTGTGTGGTTTTGGACTTGCTTGGAATGTGATTTTACAACTTCTTGTGTCCTTCGGTTGTTTGGAAATATGTGTCATTGTCAAACCCTAAGTGTCATACAATCCTAAAACTATCTAAAATCACCTAAATTGAACTCAAACACTAACCTTGGGTAGGAAACCTTGTAAAAAGGTTAATATTGGGGTTGAAGTACAGTTCATGCACCACCTACATTGGCATTACTCTGAAAAGGCCTCAAACCACACATAGTTCTCCACCTAGCACGTAATATCTATATAAATGTAACTAGTTGACAACTTGAACCACTTTAACCATGTTTGGGATGAATATGCTCTTACTAAGACATATATTTGGGCTCTTTGAGTGTTTGGAAATGAAGGAAGTTGAACTCCTTGACCTAGTTGAGTACTTTAGAACTATAGTAGTGGATTCCCAAGTCGGTGCACATCAACTTTGGGAAGAGTTAGGGAGTCTTGGGTGCCTTTTGTGATATTATTTTCATTAAGAGGTCATGAGAGTGGCAGGTTTGTGAATGAGGTGATATAAAATTGTTTATATAGGGACTCAAAGGTAATTTTTCATGCAAAGGTTGATCGAGGAGGATAAGAAAACATAATAAAGATAATGCAATTGAAAGAAAAGTTGAAAGATGCGTTCATCAAATATTGTAAAGGTAAACCAAGACTGAAGATTACATCTTAACCCTACTATACAGTTTTGGATAGGTAGACAATGGTTGAAATCTAGAAGTTACATAATGATGAGTAGATGTTAAGCACTAATTTTATGCATTTATATTTAGAATGTGATGAACATCAATGTGTAGGAATAAGAAACTTGGGAGAGAGATAGCAAGATGTGCTAAGTGAGAATAAGATGCAGATATTTTCCTTAGCTATGAAGTACACTCATAACCAGTGATGTCAAAAGGATAAATTACCAAAATTGAGTGTCTACGATTATATCAGACCACACAAATTCCACATCCTAATTTATACACATGCACATATAGACACATATAATAAAAATATTTAAAAACGTTAATTATTCATACATTACAAAATCATACATCAAGTACATGTGTCATAAAACTCACCTATTATGCATAGGGGAACGATCTCCTTGTCTCTCATCTCTAGCATGTAGGGCTATAAACATCATGGACATGTGAGTACATATCATAGTCTACTTTTTGGGCCTAAAAATTTACCTTGCGGCCTCTCACTCATAATACCTGAAATCCCTACCCTAGCATCAACATACTATTATTGTAGCCATAAGAACTCAATGAGTAAAGTTTGAGTAATCCTATCAGTAGCATTGGAGGCATAACTCCACTGTATCTTTATTTATATCTCTCCTCAATCAATGTTGCATGTGGACCCTCAAGATGAGAGATGTATGTGTCTATATGGATTCTCTCTTTGCATGTGTGGCTTCCCTTTATTCCTGTGTGAGCTATGTGGTAACTTCTTCTAACTTGGTAGTTGTTTATAACTAAGATTTCCTAGTGTTGTTGAATGGATTAAACATGTAAACATTACTTCTTTCTTTGTATTCATCCCTCTCAATCATGCCTAGAGTATCTTTCACGATGTCTTGATTCAGCCTATACTCCATGGACACTATAATGATGATATGATCCAATCAAATATTGTCACTAATTCACGTTAAACAAATATCAATCAATGTATTCCTAAACATTGATCACATAATAAAAAAAAAAAAAATTTGACTTATTCACTTAGGTCTCCTTTTCATTAGCTTAGGTCCCCTATCACTCAAATTAGAGAAACTACAAGTGGTTGCTCCTCCACTCCCTCTACTCCTTGATCCTATTGATCCTCTCCATGGTATCTTTTATTGATATGTTGTCTCTCCTATCTATGATATTCTCCCTCGAGATAATCCTATGGAAAGAATAGTAATGTTGAGTGAACTCGACCCACCATGCTCTATGTTCCTATTCATCAATAAGTTCATTTTCCTAAAAAAGAGACATGTATCTCTCTTTTTCCCTCTAGGGGAATCTTCAATTCCTATACTAGATAATAATGTTCAAGGCATGTCCAGTGTCAATTGGTATTGTCCCAATACTCTCTTCCTAAAATTTTCTAATGGTGCCAACAAATTGACACTTGCACATATTTTGTGTGTAATTCATGATATATGCATGGTATCCTCAACCCAACCTTAGTAATGTATATCTTCTTGAGAAATATATGACCATGTTCTGATATGACACATCTAGGTCATGATGTATCTTCAGCCTTAGTAGATACCATTGCCATGTTAGTGGTCTCTCTTATATTTTGATTCACTGGAGTAGTCAAGTCATTACCAAAATTCTAGTATGGCCCAACACTATAATAGTGTCCTAAATGAAATCCCTCCACCTTGTATCTCATGTAAAATCTATAGATTCCCTTGCATAAGTGGACAAGCATGCAATATTTGTTACTTTTCCTCCATGTCATATACTATGTGATGAACGTTGTATGCACATGAAACCCAACGTGTGTATACCACCAATACTAAAGTCAACAATATTGACATATAATTGTGAAGTCATTCCTCCCCCAACATAACAAACAACAATGACTAAGAGAGAATTTGACAAGATTATTACAAATTGGACAACTACATATATTTTTCTTTAAAACAACATCTAATTCAAAATGTTACTAATAATTTATTAATACATGCAAGCTCAATAAGTATAATCCAAAGAAAAATTCATTGAACACCACAATAGACAAGAAATCTCTAACAAGGTTATGCAATTTGAACCCATAACAAACTGAAGCTTCTAATAGAAATAACATTAAGTATTTCAACCTAATACATTACAAGTTTACAACAGGATAACATCAAAATATCCTTTCCAAACCATTTTAGAAGTGTCAAGGAAAAAAACTAGAGTTTCCACTCAATTACATCTTTGAGATGACAAGGAAACAAGGTATCCTGTTTAGACATATCCATCACTTCCTCCTATTCAAACAAGGTTCTAAAATAAATACAAACCATCATTCATTTAATCCTCTCTTAAAAAATTAAAATACACAAAACTATAAAATGCAAGTGAAAAATCCACCTTAAAAATGGGACAAACATTTCAAATTTTAGAATGAAACCTCATCTCTCTAAGAAAGTAAAAAATCCAACTTCATCTTCAAGTAATGAGTCTCCAAAATACAATAGAATTACTTTGGTTTTCAACCCAACCAAATGGCATCATTACATGCCATCTCCAAAATAAGTAGGACATTCTAGCCTCCCTCCAATTACATCGAAGAGATATGATGCATGCCTCCAAGATGCACAAGGGGAGAAGAGGAAATAAAAACAACACACACACCATCATACACCAAAATAAAACTAAGGCCAATACACACATAAAAATATCCATGCTTCTAAAGAGGGGTAAAAATACCCACTTTAATCTCATTTTTAATATAACCAAATGAATTTTCAAAAATTTTAAGAAATCAAAAGCATCTCAAACTCCTCCTTTCTCCCATAGACCATATCACTCCATTCCTCCTCCTTTCCAAGTTTTTTCAAACCTTAAAGGTTTCCTTGGCCATGAAGGGAAAGGATTTCTAAACCATATGGAAACCATCTACCACATCAACCAAATGAAGGAAGGATAATAGTAATCCCAACATGGATTTACCATCAAGCTATATGGGAGGAAGAGGGATTCTTTCCTTTTCCCCAACACTCTAAAATCCATTGCCTAAAAAAAGGTCGATGGATAAAACAAGAGAATGTAAGAACAACAACACAACACACATACATTCCCAACACTCAAACACAAGAAATGAAACATCAAGGCTACATAGTATAAATAAGTAAAACAAAGAGGTGTGGGGCCTGCCTCACAAAAAGTGATGAACAACACGCAAATTCAATCTAAGCCTTCATATCTCCTTCATCCTCCGGGATCCCCAAAATCTCCAAGTGAAAAATGAAATCCATGAGTTCCAACCCTCTCCAAAATGGGGTTTTAAGTAAGAAAGGGATAAAAATATCAACAAATGGGATGGTGACATGTGTATCCTGTTCCCTTCCCAAATATATTTCACCCCAATTCCATTTCATGAGTAATACAAGAATCATAAAAAATAAATTAAAATTGCAATCTCAAATCCCAAGTAGCTCCTAAAAAAAAAAATTCATAATGAATGCAGGGACAAGAGAGGGTCAAAAGAGAGATAAAATAACCTTTGAACCTTTGTAAGATTCCCCCTACCCATAGGTATGGTCTAAGGGGTTTATTTTTATATAAGAGATACCCCAACTTTTAAATCACCCATCCAAAATTCCACTTTTATCCCTATTTATGGATTTGGAAAAAGTGGAACATTTAGAGAGGTGGTGGGGCCCACCTAGCCCATGATTAGGTGACCAAAACATCATTACACAAAGATAAAACTAATAAACCCATCTCTAATCCAAGTAGGGACAATTTTCTCATAAAAGAAGCCTAAACAAGCAATTAGGATAATTAACACTAGATTAATTCAATTGGAGAAAACCATGACAAGGCAACCAACCAAATGACTAATACACATTCAAGGATGATGGATTTTCATATTTACACCCTAGACAATGACAATAAAATCAAGGCCAAACAAACAAAATGGGAAGTATTTGGCCCAAAGGCCTATTGTGTAATCTCAAAGGCGCAACCCCTAAGTCCCACGTTCTCTTGTGGCATGAACATATCACCTTCACACTTAATTGTAAACATCATACTTTATTGATAAAATATGATAAATTTATAAATCACACACATCTCAAGAAATTACGCCGTACATACGTAACTAAACAAATAGTTACACATTCATTTATATATTATACAAGATGTTAGAAATCATGACATGTTTCACAATTTATTACAAGATGCATGGTACTTTACAAATCCATAAAATTACATATGTTAAACCATCATAATTAGATGATACTAATAATGCCCATGAATTAGCCTCATGGGCCAAATACAATAACGTGCCAATACAAGTTAGCATATATAGGATAAAGAGACAAAAAAATAATGTAAATTCAAAATATAATCGATACAAAACTCATATCAGCGTATCCCTAGCATCATATTTAAACTAATCAATAATGATTAAACCATTGAATTGGCATTTTATTCCTCACACACCATCCTATCAAGATCAAATTAGCAACTAAGAATTGATATGATGAAAAAATCATAATTATCCAAATTAAATAGCCAAGATAATATTAATTCCAATTCCTGAATCAAGAATAATAAACAAAGTTAACTTCATCAAAGCGAGTGAAACTAGTGGCCACTACATCCCCCCTAGAAATAAAATCCCTCCTAGAAATCACTGGAAGGGGAAGTAATAACTAACTCTTAAAAGTGTTGCATCTTCCCATGTATTTGTTTTCCTCAACAAATGTGTCCCACCAAACCTTTCCTTGGTTTAACATCAAGTGTGTCTAGGAATAAGAGTCTATTGATCAAGAGGACTGTAGCTACTAAATAAAGGTTTATCTACAACATTTTCATCCTAAATTATATATGAGGTTTAACATATCTGAATTTCCTATATAAAAATCACTCTTAATGAAATTGTTAATGGACAAGTCAAGGAAACAACAATTGTCATCCTAGAATGGTTGACAAGTTGTGCACAAAACATGTGCATGAAGCCACCCATGGGTATCACAAGAACCATAAGAGAATAGGGTACATTACCAAATTTATGTGATGATTCACTTCCTATCCCACACATATCTTTAACAAATGGACAAACTATTCACAAGACCCTCAAATCCTCCCTTGCATTATCACTATCTCTATAAGGGTCAAGGATGAATAGTCACATAACACCAAACATAAAAAAAGGGTGATGGCTTGATTTAACAATAATACTTACATGAACACATTGGAATTACATAATAAATTATGTATGTATCATCCATACAACCATAGAGTTAACCTTAGTTTTATAAAAAATTTGCCTTGCGGTTCCATAGCTTGAACCTTTGGCTCATGTATCACATGTCACACCCAAAATTTATTTAGAAAACCAAGAAATGATGATATATTATTTTAGATTTTTTAAATTTGATAGAAGTTCCACCATGTTAGTCTAAAACTACTCCACAAAAACTCAAAAAATCCACTTCATTTATTGAACACATTTTAACACACCTTTGATATCAACATGGCACATTAGGAGTTTATTAAGATTACAAACATTAGTATTTATAACCGTAAGAAAAGATGAATGGGATAGGTGGAAAAAGTATCAAAAGGGGTTTCAAAGCTTCATAAATTTCCTAGGAAATTCACCAAATTATTTCTTGGGCGACCTCAAAACAACATGTATTTTCACATCTTACCAAGAGGTCAACAAGACAACATGAAACATTTACTCCAAAAAAAAATTAATATTCCAATATTTTATCAATATACTTAACATATGTAGTTTAAAACTTGTCCCAAATGTTATATCATCAATCATCTACTAAATCCAAAAGGGAGGGTAGTTCCTTCAATACAAAAGCTAGAAGTCGAATGTCTAATAAAGAGCTCAAGTTTATGATCCCATTGAGCTATAAACAAAAAGGGGATATGTTGGTCAAAACAACACCAATAACAAGCACCATCTCACATTCCAATTACAAAGATGATGACCTGGATCGAGGCAACTCTGATTCGAAAGATGTCATCATTCAAGGTAGGTGGGAGGATTGGGTACTCATCACTTTTGACATTTCATTAGGTGGAGTCCAAATATTTTTAATAACGAGTTCAAATTATTTTCCAAGGTGATAAAAAAACTTATACAAAGGTATCATAAGAACGTAATAACTAGTGGAAGGTCCAAAGTGTAAACCAATGTGTATTTATATAATACACATTACATTGGTGAATGTTTTTTATATCAAAATAAACTAAGGGAAATGTATTAATCAATATTCGTAGAACCAAAACTTAATATGTCATTGCAAGTGAAAGTACACAATGTAATAAAAAATAATGGTAATTGCACATTTCAACTAATTTAACACATTTATATCATGTCTCATTTAGATTTTAGGGTTATAAACCTTAACTTCCCTTTAATCAAGGTTTTTAATTTAGACATTCAACATGTTCTCAAAGGAATATAATTATCCAAATTTATTCACTAGTTATAAGTACACTTATAGATACAATTTTTGTTATTTTTAGTTATTGCATTCTTTGTTCTTAGTGTCTCGTAAAATTGAAACATCATAGATCAACACCAATGTTGACGAGAAATCTCACATCACCATGCGAGCGATTGAATAAATCATTTGACTTAAAAAGAGAAGTGAGAGAGAATACTTTGTTATTTTCATAAAACAATGTTCTTCCTTCTAAGAGATATGTTTAAAGAGGTAACAAATCCATAATACTCATTTTTAAACATTAAGTTTTGAGAACATGAATATTTAATGGAGTTCTTACTGAAAAAATCTATTACATTCACAATTTCATTTTCTAATGAGTAACAAGGTCCAACCAAGTTGTATTTCCACGTCCAAAGCGTCAAGGTTTAACAATGAACCATTAAAAATCTAAACAAACCAAGTTCAATAAATATTATAGAAAAATACAATCATCATTAACGTACCCAAAAAAATCTTCCTAAGTGACAATAACGGTCTCAATTAATTTTATTCGTCGAGGAAAAAGTTTGTTTCTAGCAGATCAAAGGGTTTTCAGTTCCAGGAAGAATAAAGTGGGTATGAAATAAACCAAGAAAAAAATCACCAAACAAATGGATATCAAATGCGTCATTTCCATACCATTTATTAATTAGTTAGATATTTTCATCAGGGTATATATAATTTATCCATACTAATTCAAAGGGTAAATTGCAAAGTGTGAGCCTCATACTTTGAAAGTGGGAAACTCGCACTTTGAAAGTGTGAGGCTCGCATTGTGAAAGTATGAGGCTCACACTTTCCTCACACTTTGAAAGTGCTAGCCTCATGCTTTGAAAGTGTGAGGTTTGTACTTTGAACTTTCTTTTCCATGAATTTATTGTTATTTTATATTTTATTTTTAATCCAACAAGCTCATGCCTTATAATAGTTAGCGGCCACTAATCTTACATTAAGGCTTGCACTTCCAAAGTGTGAGCATCACCTTTTCTAATTGTGAGGCTTGCACTTGAGCTTGCTTTTGCAGGAATGTATTGTTAGTTTTTATTTTATTAATCTAACAGGCTCACGCCTTATAATAGTTAGCAGTCGCTAACCTTACATACAACCAACATGAAAATCTAAAAAAAAGTGAAATTGAAATCCAAGAATATTTATATTATAATCAAATAATAACGAAATTGGGATCTAATAATAATGATATTGGAATCAAATAATAGAAAAATTGGAATCCAATAACAGTGAAATTGGAACTCCAATAATTTTTTTATCCAATTTTGCACACATGGAAAAATTGGACAATGGGGTCCTATTGTGCTCAAAATAGAACATTGGCTTTAATGGACCCACTCCCGGTGATCATTCAAATAAATTGATTAAATTAATTAATTATTCATGTTGAGGAGTTTCTACTATATTCCTACGACCCTCAAGTTCAAGGAGAACTTAAGAAATCCAAGGTTTTTAAACAGGTATGATAATACCCCAAAAGGTGTTTTCAAGCTCTATCAACTTGCTGAGCAGCTTGGAGAGTTACTTGGAAAGCTCACTGTACATACCCAAAATTGTATGTATTGTACTGCCAGAAAGAGGTTACAGAAACCCCAATGATGATTCAGATCTCTTCGTAAGGTGTTTGGAATCTAGAAAGCATGTTGAGTATACATTTGCATCCTAAAATGCCTTATCCAACCTTCACATGCTTTGTTCTAACCCCTTTCCTCTCTTTTCCTTGCATTTTGGTCTTTAGTTACAGGACCACCGCCCTGCCTGGGCGGTGGTCTCGTGATCACCACCCAGGATAGGTGGCGGTCCTGTAACCACTGCCTTGCACAGGGCAGCAGTCCTGTGCGCATTTTCCAATTTTTTCTGACGCTTTCATCAACATAAAAAATCAAGTTACGCTTGTAATTCTCAACCACTCTTCCTGGCATTAAATTTTTAGCCTCTGGTAAATAATAATTCCTTTTTTTAATAATAGAAGAGTTCAATTCAATCTTACCCTCTGGTAAATCAAAGTGCTATAAATACCAAGCTTGTTTACAAGAAAATGGCCCCTCTCCCTCTATGATTTATTATTTAGTGTGTTTTGAAAGTTCTTCAATAAGTCTCAACAGGTTTAGATTTTGTAAAGCTCTCAGCCTCTCAGTTCAAGGCTCCACAGTTCTAGTTTAGAGATCATTGGATCTCTCTAGTTTCATCTTGTTCCATTGTTGTTCTCCAAAATATTGGCTTAGCATAAAACAATTCTAGTTCTAGATTAAGTTCATTTGAATCTTGATTCTGCTTAGAGTTATAGGTGGTTGTTTCGTCACAGGAAGTATAGGTCCTAGAGATTTCGGTGTGCTTATGTTGTATCCCTGCAACAAATTCTGCTAGGAATCGCATAGCCAAGCTCTGTTCTCTTGCACTATCCCTCTCCTACTTGCATTATGTTCAGCTTACGTCCAAGCTGCCACTGTTCGAACATCTTCTCTTGTTTCCGCTGTCACATTCCCACTTTTTTGGATTCACGAGAACACGTAGGAATGAAGAGATCACACTGAGGGGATAAGCTACAATACAACTAGATTTTCATTGTTCTGTAAACTCCAGGTTTGAATTGTCAAAGTTGTAGTTACAATATATCAAATAGAATAGCAAATCATTTTATTTCAGTTAAGCTTGCTTTCAACATTACCAGGGAAGCTGTGGGGAATGATAGCTTCTGAGAAGCTATGATTTATTCCTCACTTCTGAGGTAACATTGAATTTCTTTCAATTAAATTAGTTAGTTATTTATATTCAGGATTTATTCAAAAATGCACAGGAAAATAGCTACATCTAGCTACCTTGCTTGTTTTAATCCCGTTATTAGATTAATTGTTCGTTATCTGAATTTATTAGAATATTCGCTCTTTAATTTCATTTAAATTCACATCTTTGAAAATACAAAAAAAATATAAGCATAGTGTAGATTTATTTTCATAATTAGTTTACTTCATTCAGTTAAGTTTGGTTATCTCTTGCATGACAATTACAGGACCCAGAGAGCCCAGGGATTACATATTCGAACCAGTAATACCTCAGCAAAATATCTTCACAACATTAGCAGATATAGATCAAGGTCTTAGAATTCACGTCTTCCGAACAAAAACAAACCCACAAGAAGTTAGTGAGAAATTGAGAGAATTAAATATTGAAGACGATAAAGCATATGAATTCTGGTCAAATCAACCCAACTATAGATTGCCTTGATAGGATATTCACATGACCATACAAGAATTTGAAAGAGAGAAAACATTTGGTTGTGATTCATTTGTTCCACAACCAAACGCAGGAGACCTTCTCATTGACATAGACATAGGATTACGTATACAAGTTGTTAGAACACCCGTAAGGTATTCTGAGAAGATCGCATAACTCTTGGTATTAAACATAGAAGCTGAAAAAGATTATGACTACTGGATAGTTGGAAGAAGAGATTGATTCTTCACATGACCATAAAAGGTCCACAACAACCACAAACTCATGGTTGTGATCCCTAGGTCCCACAACCCAATGGGCCTGCTAATCAGTTAAACATTGACACCAGTTTACGTACAGCTGGTATTTAGATCCTCACCACTCCCATCGGATATCATAACACAATTTTTTGTATTGAACATAAAAGCCAATCAAGCTAATATTTTCTGGGTTAGACCAGAAAACTGCCCATAGTTTCCTACAAATCCACTACACCTCTCACTACCACTTTCATGACCTTGTCTGGAAATATACACGAAGCACCTACAGGTCACTTTCCATGCATCCAATAGCCAATAGATAGGATCTCAGAAGAGCTTGACATTGATTGGAGCCTCCAAGAAGCTATTATATCCGAATGATCCATTACACCAATTCAGGTTAGGAGAGATTTCTTTGCCTTGGACTCACATATCCCATTATTGCATGTTGAGGATATAAGATTGCCCAACTAGTTTGTCCACATCCGCATATATTTCAGTTCCACTGGCTGTCTCAACACGACCTCGGGAGGTCGGGTGCAAAGAAAAGCTACTTTTCGATTCTCATGCTTGCCTGTCACTTTTCTATCGTACAAAATTGGTGAACCTGACGTGAATGCAACAACTGCTCCCTTTTCATTTCCATTTCTTTCATCCATCTTCACTCCTTCCCATTATTCTGTGGGTATTTATATACCCCCCGAATATGTCAGGATACGACGCATATGGTAGACCTCTCTCAGGTCTCGAAGCATATTATGGTCAAATAAATAGACAACCGTCACCCTCACTTTCTACATGGGATGACAACTACTCAAGCAACTACTTGTCATCACAAACCCCTCCTCAAAGAACTAGCTCTAGTTCTTCATTCCAAATTGAGGAGCTGGACCAACTCACACAAACACAACAACTAGATCCCTCAGGCTCTAACAATATGATGTTTACTGGAGAATCCATTTCATCTCCTCAGGTTTTGTTTAGACCACAAATCAGTAGGCAGTCAGATCCACTCCCATTTTTGGATGAGGAGTACTTAGCATGCTATGCTAGAAGTGAATAACACTTCCAAAACATGTACACACCTATAGGAAGTTTGCAAAAACAACCTGACACCCTGCTCCAAGAAAAAACCCCCATTCCTCCACCTATGGAAAATACTCTTAGTGAAGTTTGGCAGAGTAGTGCTCAATTCATAGCAGGGTATCATACCCCTCTGTAACCTCAAGTTGTATAACAACAACCATCAAGGAGAAACACCATGTCATCACCAATTGAGGTCATCTCGGCTTTATTTGAGAAGGTTAGAGGACTAGAACTTGCTCAAGAAAATCAAACTTCACATTCCGGGCAAGCAGGAACTTCCAACCCTCCGCATCATCCCAGCCAGGTTGACCTCCTCACAGGAACAGCACATTAGGCATGCCTCCTCAACATTAATATAACTACCCACAACAAACACCAACTAGAACTGCATTTTCAAATGCTGCTCCAGCTTGAAAGTATGATACCTCCCAGTTTAGTACCAAACAACCCATATTAGAGCAATGCTCCTCCCTACTTAAACATTCATTCAAAATCACCACAAGGAGACATGTGCTCCTCTCCTGAGATGTTTTCTCAACCACGGGTATTTGCTTATGTCCCTAAAATACATATGCTATGCCATATCAACAACCCATTCCACCTCCACCCCCTCAGCAGGCACCATCGATGGTTGAAACCTATGCGGTAGGGACTTACTCAGAATATTTAAAAGAACCTCTAGATTTCACCATACGAAGCATCATGCTTCCAAGACCTCTTCCTGATTTTCCTAAATTCAAGGGGGAGGGAGATCTAAATGCACATATCAAGGCCTATGCCACGGCCATTCAAGAATTTCTCCCTTGGGATGCGGTTGTTGCTAAGATATTCCCTAAAACCTTAGAGGGTATTGCCCTTGATTGGTATTATAGAATACCTGAAGCCTCGATACACTCATTCAAACAACTTGTGTCATAATTTATCAAATATTTTGACATGAACAAATTGTTAAGAATAGGGATCAGGGAATTCTTACACATTAAACAAGAGCACAATGAATCTGCTACTCATTTCATTCAAAGATGGTGTACAGTCCTCTACTCATCAGCAAGTGCTCCAAACATGGATCAGATGGAACTATGTGACTTATTCCTTCATTCTCTCAATAGAGAGATAAAGGAAGAAGTCCAGAAGTTCCCACTAAGGACTTATGATGAAGTACTCGAGAGTGCTCTCTGAATCAATCAAGCAGCAATAGACAGCGGTCGTAAGACATATGGAATGAACGGGAAATTAATCACTCCAATCAAAACACTACGAATTATCCTAATGTCAGGAATACCAATCAAGGACCCAAGATCCTTAACAAAAACTACGGGGTTATAACAGATGGATTCACAGACCAGGTTCAAAGGGAAAACGTCATAAACACTTCACCACCCGTTAGCAATCAGCAAAATAATAACTTTACTCCAACAATCAATGCGGTGGATTTTAATCGTCCATCACGACAACAAAAACAACAACAAATCCAGACACAAGGTCCAATCTGAAACCCAACTGGATATCAGAACCAAAGCCAAAGGCAACAACCTCAAAATTTCAACTCTAACAACTAGCAACCTAATCAGAATTTTGGACCACAACAGGTTTCAAACCAACAACCTTGAAACTATAATCCCAACTTGTATTGTGGTTTCCACAAGATTCAAGGCCATGATACTAGGACTTGCTGTGACTACAATAAATTCATGCAACATTTTCCAGAAGATCAAAGACAACTCTTTGTAGATATGTTTTTAACAAATTCTACATTACCCACGCCGAACACCTATACGGGATCAGTTTCCCCTCAAAATGCACCCCTCAATATTTTTAATGATCCTCTCCCAAATCGTTCTAACAATAACAGGTTAGATCCAAATGGGACAAACAAGGGTGTCATGATAGGAAATAACGATCATGAAGCCTAAACTTCATCAAGTCCACCAGTCGCACCCCAATCAGGAACTTGACCACAAACCAAGATAGTTGGTCTGGTAGAGTTAGACACCGAGCTACACGTAGAAACCATAACAAGAATGTGAGATTATTCTTCTCAAAGTTCCAACCTACCCATTAGTACCAGACAATGTTCAAAAAACACTGGAAAAACCTATAGGCGCTTACGATCTAATTAATGACCTAACAAAGACCTTCTCTCACATTTCCTTCTTGGATTTGTTGAAAAACTCTCCCACTCACAGGGCTGCTCTCTTAGAAGCATTGGGTCTTGGTCATCTGATTAACATCACTCCTCCTCCTGAAATGCAAGTAAACCATGTAGACTTTGACATCTACCCTCCAGGGCAGCCAGATAGGGATACTGATTTTATATTTGATATAAGAAAAATGCCAACAAATGCTGAAATTACACTTAAAGGTGACCCGGCCTTGCATTTGCAGGTATGGGTTTATAATAATTATGTTAAGCACAATGATTGATGATGGGGCAGCAGTTAACATAGTCCCCTTCACTTTTCTTCAAAAGCTAGGATATGGAGAAACAAATTGTTCCTCAACACGAAATATGCTAAGGGGTTATGATAGCCTCAAGGAAACTTCAATTGGGACTATAGTGTTACCAGTCACCTTAGGACCCAAGACAGTCCTCACCAAATTTTATATTATAGATTGGGAAACCAACTATAATATGATTCTCAGTCGACCATGGATACATTGCATAAAGGTAATCCCTTCCACATTATTCCAGGAAATAATATTTTTACACTTGGGAAAAATATTTGTGGCTTAGGGTGACCCAAAACCTTTCGACATACACTTAGCATATTTGAAAAAGAGACCAGGCGTCCACTCTGAGTTTGAGCTCCCAATGAATCAACTTAACAAACCAGTCAATTCAAAGCCAAAAGTAAAGTTGGTACCTACAATAGAATTAGAAGTCACGAATCTAGTCGAAGGCATTCCAGTACTAAAAAATGAGACCAACATCATAGAGACAATATCATTAGGAACTACCACAAAAATTGTTGAGTTACTAGAGAAATATCTACCTATTCTCCTACCATTTGATTCCATGGGTATAGGATGTACCCTAGGAATTGGCTCCCTTCCAGCGGACGAAGTTTATATGGTAGAAGTAACCGAGGAAAAAGAAGAAGACACGAAGAATGTTCCAACATCCATTTTTCCGAGAAATTATTGGACTCTCCACTTCGATGGAGCTAGATGTCGTTTCGGAACTGGGGCAGGTGTGATCCTTACTTCTCCCGAGGGAAAGATCCTACCTTTTTCCTTTAAGTTAAACTTTGAATGTACAAACAATGGGGCTGAATATGAAGCCCTCCTCCTTGGCCTCATCATAGCCAAAAGGATGGGCGTTGATAACATTAGAGTGCTAGGAGACTCACAATTAGTTGCAAACCAAGTATCTAAGGTATATGAGACTAGAGATGAGCACTTACAACTCTATAAAATGATGGTATTAGATCTAACCAAGGGATTCAACTTGATATCAATCAAAGAAATCCCACGAGAGCAGAACATTCTCGCTGATTTAATAGCAAGATAGGCTTCTTGTTTCACTCCAAATAGTGCGTTGGAAAATATAATTTTCAAGGTGTCACTTCATACTAAACCATTGGTGTGTAAAATACCAATAACCCCAATCTTGACACATATAGAAGCTGAGAATGAGTTTACCATCCTAGATCACTTTGATAAGTGATATGGTCACTCTTGGATATCTAAATGCCTATGCAGAATTACATCTTACTCATCACATAGTAGATTTCTCCCTAATCCCATATTCCTCTTCCTATTTTGGAAATCCCATGATAGAATCTCCCCCATAAAATAATCTAAAAATCTACGAGGTGGAGAATGAAGAAAGTTTAGAACTACCTCTGGCCCCACCTGAATTTGAAGAAGGAAACACTTCCTTAATCGAAGGAATGATTGATATAAATATTGGAATGGAGGAAGAACCAAAGATTTTGAAGTTGGGATCCTCATTAACTCCAGAGGAGGTAGAAATACATACCCATATCCTCAAGGAACATCAAAATGCTTTCGCATTTAATTACAAAGAAATGATGGGAATTGTACCACATATCATGGTACACAATCTTGTCACCAAACCAGATGCAAAGCAAATTAAGAAAAAGTCAAGACTAATGAAGCCAAAAGTGGCTCTCATGGTGAAAGAAGAAGTAATGAAACTTCTCCAGGTGGGATTCATCAAATCAGTCAACTATTCACAATGGGTATCTAATATCATCCTCGTTCTAAAAAAGAATGGGAAGATACACATTTGCATAGACTTCTGAGACATTAACAAAGCTTACCTGAAATATGACTTCCCATTACCATCCATCGACGTCATTGTTGACGCAACAGCTGGATTTGAGCTTTTGTCTCTCATGGATGGGTTCTTGGGATATAATCAAATCAAAATATCTGAAGAGGATCAAGCCAAGACTATGTTTATAACTCCTTGGGGAACTTATTGTTACATTGTCATGCCATTTGGTCTTAAGAACGCTGGCGCTACATACCAATGGGAAATGACATACATATTCCATGACCTTATTCATAAGATTGTGGAATCCTATGTAGATGACTTGCTGGCCAAGGCCAAGAAGTGTTGTGATCACCCAAAAGTACTCTGTATCATTCTCTCACGATTGATCGAATATGGCGTCACATTGAATCTAGAGAAATGTGTATTCGGTGTAACAGGAGGCAAGCTTCTAGGTTACATTATATTGTCACGAGGGATTGATGTTGACCCAACCAAAATCTAGGTTGTTCTTGAAATGATTCCACCATCAAATGAGTCTGGTATCAGATCATTTCTTGGGAAACTCGGTGCAATTCAAAGGTTCATCCTTGACTTAAGTTTTTTTGTTCATCCAATCAACAATTTATTAAAGAAGGATTATAGCATTGATTGGATGGAAGAATGCAATGAGGCCTTCGAAGTAGTTAAACGCTTCTTGTTGTCTCCTCCCACTCTAATGCCTCCTAGACCAGATCATCCTTTGATCTTGTATTCACGGGCTACTGATGTCTCTCTAGCTTGCATGTTGGCTTAAGAAGATAATGATAAACGGGAATGTGTAGTTTATTTCATTAGTCAGACGTTGCTTGATTATGAAACATGTTACACACAGGTAGAAAGAGAATGCCTTGCCATAGTCTTTGCAACAAAATGTTTAAGACATTACATGTTGAATCAAGAAACAAGGGTTATTGTAAAGATAGATCACTTACGAACATTCCTCACGCAAGGGTCTTTATCTAAAAAGGTTGGACGTTTCATAACCTTAATGGGTGAGTTTGAACTAACATTTGTAAACCAAAAATCATTAAGGGACAAATCATTATAGACTGGTTGGCTGACAATCCATTAGATGGGGGTGATCTGGTAGATCTAGAATTTCCCGATGAGTGCGTATATTTTGTTGAAACCAGGCCCCCCATCTCTATATGTCCTTGGTACACTGACATCGTCAATTTCATCATGGACCACACATACCCAGAAGGGGCCACATCAAAACAAAGAAGTCGATTACGCATTATTGCTGCTAAATATATTATTTTAGAATAGGTGCTCTATCGTAGAGCCTTCGATGGAATGCTTTTAAGATGTGTTGACACAGAAGAATCCAAAAATATTCTTTACGAATCCCACAGTGGGATATGTGGAGGCCACTTTGGTGGCCATGCCACTGCTCGCAAAATACATCGGATGGGCTATTTCTGGCCCACTCTGGAACATGACGCAGTAGAATTTGTGCGCAAGTGTCATAAATGCCAAGATTTCTCCCACGAGATTCACATGCCATCACAGGCTCTGCATAACCAATCGTAACCCCATGGCCCTTTTCCACATGTGGGGCCTAGATTTGATAGGGAAATTCTCCCCCTCATCAAAATATGGCCATAAATTTATAATCACGGCCACAAAATTCTTTACTAAATGGGTAGAGGTCATGCCTCTCACCACCGTACCAGGTTCTGTAATCGCTAAGTTCATTTTGAATCAAATCATTTGTAGGTACGGTGTCCAGCAAGTCATTATCTCAGATAATGGCACATCCTTCAAGAACGATGAGGTTCATGAGTTATGCAGCAAATTTAAGATAAACCATCACACGGCCTCTCTTTATTATCCCCAAGCCAATGGACAAGCTAAAGCAACAAACAAAACATTAAAATCCATTCTCCTCAAAACAGTTAAGGAGAACAAACGGGATTGGCATTTAAAATTATACCCAACCTTGTGGGCCTATCGAATGTCAATAAGAAAACCAACAGGGACAACCCCTTTCTCATTGGTATTTGGGGCAGAAGTAGTTCTCCCGCTTGAGGTCAAAATACCTAGTGTCTACATCTCATTACAAGGGATCTTGGGAGAAGAAGCCTATAGAGAGGCATGCCTCCCTTAACTATAAATCCTTGATAAGGCCAGGTTAAACACCAAACAACGGCATAGAGCCTATGCTAACCAGATGTGCCAGCAACATAACGAAAAGGTCTACAAATGAGAAATATATGAGGGGGATCTAGTTCTGAGACTAGACAGCTGGATTGATAAGAAAACCGATGAAGGAAGGATATTTTGGCCCAAGTGGTTGGGCCCATACTGAGTCATGAAAGACTATGAAAATGGTGTGTATCTATTGTGTACACTAGAAGGTGAGGAATTCAATGAAACTGTCAATTCCTTGCATCTTAAACAGTTTTATGCATAAGTCATCAGCATCACCATTTGTATATTATGTCTACATGCATTGCATTAGTCACTTAGTTGTTTCATTTTTTCACTCATTTCGTAAATTTTGTGGTCAAGGAACTTATTCTTAAGTAATTTATTACAAACTTATGAAAATATTGGCATAAGCATTCAAATCATATCTCTTCAATTTTCATAATATCATCAAATGGTTTCAAAATCATCTCATCAATTCGACAGAAAAAATCTTAACAAAAACCATACCAAGGCCTGCATACTTGGTCATACTCATTTCTTCTACTAGGGTAAGTTGTTCTTACCTATGGTCTATTCTAGAAGATTCTTGGTGACACATCTATCCCTTTTACGTCTCTTTGAAACAAGGATACTCCAAAATCAGAGATCAGAAATGTCAAATCCAAATTGAATAAAAAATACTAAACAAAATAGAATATTTTAGTTTACACACTTTTTTCCCTACCAACCTTCGGTGATGAGCCCGCCATCTCTTACTAGTGGTACAAGGTTGAGAAAGGAAAGAAGTGCCCTTACTCACCTATGTCTTGCCTTCGGTGATAAGCCCATACTTCTTACTAGTAGTATGGGGTAGGGCGTAGGGGGTCCATTCACACAAATTAATGAGTCTTAGTATTTTAAAAATTCAAAGAAAAGTGTATTAAGTGAAATTAAGCATCCAAATTCCAAAGAGATCAAATCCTCAAAACCAGATTTTGTCAACCAAATTGCCATTCATGGATCTAAGTCTAGATAAACTGGAAATTAAATTACATTCTAAGCTATGTAGTAGTTTTTGAGTAAAGGTAAGTACATAGGTCTAAATTTGGTTTCTGTCAATACCTTGTCTTTCTCTCATCATTTCCTTTCAGTCAAACTCATACAATTTGTGCCCTTCCCAACTCTCGGTGTTGAGACCTCACATCTTACTAGCTGTGTGGAGTTAGGAGTGGGGAAAATTCATCTCATTATCACTATATATTCATCACATTTTTCCAAAACAAGAATAAGCAACTAATATTTCCCAAATAATCCAAAATTTCGGTACTACAGTATGTTTGCATCATCACTTATTAGCATTACAAAAACAAACAAAAAGAGAAACATTTTGTTCAACACTTGTTATCACCTCTCATCCATTGCATAGGTGGTCTTGAGAATATCATACTAAAAACAAGTATTCTAAAAATATCTAGTGTACACATGAGAAATGAATCTCAAATCTATGTAGATCATAAAGGAGATCCAGATCCAATATAATAGAGTGTCTCCTCCCTTATCCCCCACTCAACTGTGAAGCCAAGATACCCATGATGGCCTGTATGTGAGGGTGGGCATAGGAATTGTTTTTTACATAGCAATGCCATCATGCACTAGGCATGGTCAATCCCCTTCTTTGAGCCCAAAGGAGACAACAACATCCCCCATGTAAAGGTGGCCCATTGAATCACTACAAAAAGGCCAAATGGATCCTGTCAATCCTTAATAGATCAACTCGGATGGTGCACCACTGCAATTAGGGAACCTGCCAAAATGCGGTAAACTGAATGCACTGAATGATAGGAGTGATCATGATCCACTCACCCCTAGCACCTGGTAACTCACTACGGGAATGGCTCCACCTCATGAGTCCACATCCCAGTACAAGAATCAAGTCTAGCTACAATGATGTGACAAAGGTAGGTCACTAACATCTGGAACCTTCATGAAATAGGGGCAAACACATCAGTGAGTCTTCCAGTCTAAAGAATGCTCTCGCTCTGTCCTGAGTCAGTATGATCCTAAAACTTCCCCGAAGGGAGCTAATCACACTCCCGCTCTCTGCTCACACCTGGTGAATCAAATACTGCCATCCTTCTGCAGTTGCTGTGACTCAAAACACATGGAAAAAGAGCAAGTTAGCAACATAACATGATAGAATAAGCTCATCAAAACATAGCAAAATACCAACAAATACTAAGAAATATTTACTTTAATGGCTATCTTATTGCTAATTCTGTCCAGAATCGTTGCCTTGTGCAAAGTTACGGTTCCGTGATCACTAGGCCTACACAGTAGCGGTAGTTCTAGTGATTTGCCACCATGCTACCAATGTTAGTGGTCGACTACAGAGCCGCTGCAAAATCTGTGTAGGGCAGATGGCATTCTATCATGCCGAATCAGCGTACACCCTTAAAGCCCTAAAAATGCTTAAAAGTAGCAAAAATGCACCATTTTGAGACCAAAATAAAATCCTACTCCTATGGGCGCTCGCCTCTAGAGACTCATTTAACACTCAAGATATTTTGAAGTGTAACCCCCCTAAGACAAAGATTTCACTATCATCCTCCTCAGTATATTTTACCGGCCCTAAAAATCCAACTAAATCTGAGATCGTACTAACCTGAGACTTCACGGGTATGATCTCTTGCTCTCGAAGGCATGGTCATGATTCCTCATCAATGACTGCTTTTGACTACACTCCTCGCTGAAAACGGTTACCACGAGTAGCCCCAGAGCTCAAGTAAGGCTACTCGAGGATCAACTACGCTACAAATGAATAGGAACGAATGAGTTTGTTATACCATATATAGGAATTATAGATATTCTAACCGTGTTTTGAACCTCGATCTCTTCGTATGACCTCCCTGGAGTGCCTGACGGAGGTAAGTTCTGTACACTGACCCCGCACAAATGGTAAGTCTGCATTTCATCTTAATTTAGGCCATTTATTTTTTGAGGGACTTTTATCAGATGGGTGCACTTGAGCACTCTTTTCTATTTTGTAGATAACGGGAATCTGAGATGGTAGTAAATTACGACACACAATCGTGTCAGCTATAGCTTCTCCCCATACTCCATTTCATGACTTCCATAAGGAGTGGACTTCCACTGTTTTATGCCCCT
Organism: Taxus chinensis; assembly: GCA_019776745.2. Lineage (NCBI taxonomy): Eukaryota > Viridiplantae > Streptophyta > Pinopsida > Cupressales > Taxaceae > Taxus > Taxus chinensis. Next base: position 253,446,311 of record CM034150.1, read on the forward strand.
TCATGTCTAGTGACACTGGGCTCCAAGTGGCATCCTGAATACTGTACGTACCCAAAATTGTATGTACTATACTTCCGGAAAGAGGTTACGAAAAACACTCAATTATGATTCAGATCTCTTCGTAAGGTGTTCAGAAATCTAGAAAGCACGTTGAGTATACATTTTCATCCTAAAATACCTTATCTAGCCTTCGCCTGCTTTAGTCTAACCCCTTTCCTCTCTTCTCCTTGCATTTTGGTCTTTAGTTACAGGACCGCTGCCCTACCTGGGTGACGGTCTCATGACCACTGCCCAGGACAAGGCAGCGGTCCTATAACTGCCACCCTGCTCTAGGCGGTGGTCTTGTGTGCATTTTCCAGAACTTTCCGACGCATTCGTCAATGCAAAAAAAAATCAAGTTGCGCTTGTAATTCTAAACCACTCTTGCTTGCATTAAATTTTGAGCCACCTGGTAAATAGTAATTCCTTTTTTTTTAATAATAGAAGAGTTCAATTTGATCTTACCCTTTGGTAAATCAAAGTTCTATAAAATACTAAGCTTGGTTACAAGAAAATGGCCCACTCTCCCTCTATGATTTATTATTCAGTGTGTTTTGAAATTTCTTCAATAAGTCTCAACAAGTTTAGATTTTGTAAAGTTCGCATCCTCTCAGTTCAATGCTCAATAGTTCTAGTTTAGAGATCAATGGATCTCTCTAGTTTCATCGTGTTCCATTGTTGTTCTCCAAACAACTGGCTTAGCATAAAAAAATTTATTTCTAGATTAAAGTTCATTTGAATCTTGATTCTTCTTAGAGTTATAGGTTGTTGTTTCGTCATAGGAAGTATAGGTCCTAGAGATTTCAGTGTGTTTGTGTTGTATCCCTATAATAATCCTACTAGGAATCACATAGCCAAGCTCTATTCTCTTGTCCCTATCCTCTCCTACTTTCATTTTGTTTCGGCTTACGTCCAAGCTGCCACTAGTTCAAACATCTTCTCCTACTTGCCGCTGTCACATTCCCACTTTTCTAGATTCACAGAGAACATGTAGGAACGAAGAGATCACATTGAGGGGACAAGTCTACAATACAACTAGATTTTCCGTTGTTCTGTAAACTCCAGGTTTGAATTGTCGAAGTTTTAGTTATAATATATCAAATAGAATAGCAAATCATTTTATTTCAGTTAAGCTTGCTTTCAACATTACCAGGGAAGCTATGGGGAATAATAGCTTTTGAGAAGCTATGATTTATTCCTCACTTCTGAGGTAAGATTGAAGGTCTTTTAATTAAATTAGTTAGTTATTTATATTCAGGATCAATTCACAAATGCACAGGAAAATAGCTACATCTAGCTACCTTTCTTGTTTTAATCCCGTTATTAGATTAATTGTCTTATTATCTGAATTTATTAGAATAGTTGCTCTTTAATTTCGTTGAAATTCACATCTTTGAAAATACAAAAAAAAATAAGCATAGCGTAGATTTATTTTCATAATTAGTTTACTTCATTCAGTTAAGTTTGGTTATCTCTTGCATGACAATTACGGGACCCAGAGAGCCCAGGGATTACATATTCAAACCAGTAATACAGGAGCTAAATCTCTTCACAACATTAGCAGATATAGATCAAGGTCTTAGAATTCACATCTTCTGAACAACAACAAACCCACAAGCAGTTAGTGAGTAATTGAGAGAATTAAACATCGAAGTTGAAAAATCATATGAATTCTGGTCAAATCAACCCAACTATAGATTTCCTTGATAGGATATCCACATGACCATACAAGAATTCTGAAAGAGAGAAAACATTTGGTTGTGATTCATTAGTTCCACAACCAAATGCAGGAGACCTTCTCATTGACATAGACACAGGCTTACATATACAAGTTTCTAGAACACCCGTAAGGTATTCCGAGAAGATCACACAACTCTTGGTATTAAACATAGAAGCTGAAAAATCTTATGACTACTGGATATTCGGAAGAAGAGATTGATTCTTCACATGACCATAAAAGGTCCACAACAACCACAAACTCATGGTTGTGATCCCCAGGTCCCACAACCCAACGGGCCTTACTAATCAATTAAACATTGACACCAGTTTACGTACGCTGGTATTTAGATCCACACCACTCTCACCAGATATTATAACACAATTTTCTGTGTTAAACATAGAGGCCAATCAAGCTAATATTTTTCTAGGTTAGACCAGAAAACTGCCCATAGTTTCTTGCAAATCCATTAAAACTCTCGCTACCAATTTCATGACCTTGTTTGGAAACATACACGAAGCACCTACTGGTCACTTTCCACGTGTCCAACAAGCCAATAGATAGGATCTTGAGTAGAGCTCGACATTGATTGGAGCCTCTGAGTAGCTATTATATCTGAACGATCCATTACACCAATTTAGGTTAGGAGAGTTTTATTTGCCTTAGATTCACAATTCCCATTATTGCATGTTGAGGATATAATTTTTCCCAACTAGTTTTTCCACATCCGCATATATTTCATTTCCACAGGTTGTCTCAGCGTGACCTTGGGAGGTCGGGTGCGAAGAAAAGCTACTTGTCAATTCTCATGCTCACCTGTCACTTTTCTATCATACACTCACCCAACATTGGACTGAACCAAGTTGAACTCACTAGGTGGAGATTTTGGTCATTCGATTCAAGTCTTACATAGCTCGATTTACAAAGTGAGCTGGAATAAAGGTATCTCGGTGCATCATGCTAGGTGTCCTCTAGGAATAGCTCAGTCAGGCTAAGGGGGAGCTCGGTGATTCTTGGGCATATTGGCAAGTTAATATTGAGAAACTCAGCTCAATCATTGAACTCATCAAGCATCAAGTGACTCAAAGATGACGAGTTCACATGATTGGTGTAACTCATGAAAGGGGAGATGAGCTTAGTATGGAGCCAGTTAGAGGATGAGCTTGCGAATCCGATGGGATCGGTTGTTCATCGCAGAGAACTGATAAAGTATTTATAACTCACTTCTTGGTCGAGTCATGTAAACAAGGGAGGATTATAAATCAAGGAAAAGCTCATACCTATCTAAGTCAAAAATAGAGAAATGTGATTCATAACCTGAAGTGTTGTGAAAGGTTTGAGTTATAACTGAGATGATTTGAGCTCATGGATGAGCTTAGGAGATGGCGAGTTGAGATGAATCATAGAGGTTCACTTAGTTTGTAATGCAAAACCCAAATCACCCCATTGAGTTACACCATCGAGCTCAACTTAGTTAAAATTATACATGGATAATGAGCTCGGATTATGACTCACAAAATGGGCTTGGGGGGAGAATTTCAAAACATTTCCATGAGGGAATGTCGAGGTGGAAAGCTGAGAAAGAAATCCCACACTTGGGGAGTTTCAAGCCTTTGTGGCCATGGTGGAGATAACGCCTTGGCAAGACAAGCCAGTAATTCTGCATTGGAAAAGTTCATCCTGATCGCTAGGTGGGAATGTTGGGATGGAAAACCAATATAAGACTTCTACATGAGTGGGTCGCCAGGAGGATCAGAGCACGTTGGTGAAATTAGAGGATTCGGTCGATGACCAAGTCATGGTGAGTGAATCGTTTTGTGAACAGGTGAATAAGGCATGATGTCAAAGGTAGAGAATCAATTCAAATGCCAAGTGGTGTGACAATGGTCTGGCAAAGAGGTGAACCAGCATGATGGAGTTAGACCATTGTGCAAAGGATGAATCTTGTGCTATATTGATCATCAAACGAAGAGATTGGGTTCAAAATGTGAGTGGGCATGATGATGAATGGCTCAATAATAAAGGAAGTTAAGGGAGCTCAGAGTGGGTTCATGGGCTGAAATAAGACCAAGTAATTTCGAATATTGTATGACGGGCTCAGAAATAGACTATCGCTAAGCTACTTCATGAATGCATGCATGAAACTGGCGAAGAGTTTGGTGAGCTTGTAAGTAGAGCTTGTATAGTCGAGTTAAAGGGAGAGGCTTTGTGTGGACAGAACATACACGAGATCAACTCATCAAGTTGAACCATACACGTAGTGGAGCTTGTAAAATTCATAGGTGTTGGGTGGTTTGAGTCAGTGATGACTCGTGTGAAGAGAATCCTATGAAAAGACAACTCAGCATGAACCACATGCACATTGAGTTTGAGCCAGAAATTATCGACAAATGATCTTGTTAGAGGTCAGTGTGTAAAGGGAGGAATCTCATTTAGTGATATGTCGTGGTGAGTTGGGGCACCGCAAGGGAGTTTGGAAAAAGCATGGAGATTATCTCAGTCTGAATAATAATAAGCTAAGTTGTGTCAAGCCATAGGGATTACACGAGTTGGCTTGGGGAAAAGATCAGACTCAACCTCAAAGCACAAGGTTGAGTCACTCGTAGTGCAAAGGATTAACTCAGTTGATGGAGTTAATTGGTAGAGGGATTACATAAGGGATAGACACTATTCGGTGAAAGGATGAAATATTCTAAAACCAATCTGAAAATGGCTCACACAGAATTCTAAGTTGAAGTGAAGAATCATGCGAAAATGGAGAGCTTATTTTGGAAGTTCAATCTCTAATGGTTAAGTGATCATGAGAGAAGTGAATGATTTGGTCGAGCCAAAAAATATGTTGATGTTAATGTGAAAGCTGATTTGTGAAATAAGAGCTCATACTCAAGGAAAAGTTCATAAACAAGTGAGCCTTCAAATGGTGTAGTCATGGTGAGTCGAATGGATATGGTTTCATGTGTGAGGATGACTCATTTGGAGGCAAAGCCAAACCGAGCCATAGAATGTGAGGAGCACAGTGGATGGTTTTAATGAGCTCAAGATGATCTTGGTTGATATGAAGGAGAGTTTCATCTGTGACTCGGCTTCGTGAATGCATACATGGCACTGAATAGGAGTTTGACGATATCACAAAAGGGGTAAGTAGAGTTGTTCAAGGGGAAGGAAGACTTTGAAGCTCAAAGCTCATCGAGTCGAGCCATGAGATGGGTAGCTCAGCTCAAGTTTGGCATAAATGTTTAAGAATGAGCTAAGTAAAATGGAAGTGACGAGTTCGAATGGGTTGTAGATAGTAACAGCTCATAGAAGGTAAGTGACATTAACTCAAGTCAACATGGAGCTTAGTGGACAAGGTTATGACTAAGTGAGTTCGGTCAAAGAATGATGGGTTCGGAAATGGAAAGACATCAAGATATTCGGTGATGGTGAGTACATGGCAAGGAACTCGTGGAAAACAAGAGATGATAATGAGCCACAGGAACTCGGTGGGATCATGAATCTAGGATGAGCAGAGGATGAAATAAGCTCATGGTGAAACATGAGGCAACGAGCTCATGATTCATGATTTGAAAACCTAACTGATCTTATTATGAAGGTCTCACTCTGAGTTTTTAGGTGGTGCAATACATCACCAAGGATGAGCCTAGTTGAACCTGAGTCGATCGGCAGTGAGCTATGCATTAATAGATCTCAAGAGAAGAATTGGCCAAGCACGGTTTAGCCAAACAAATGTGGAAGGAGCTTAATGCATAGGGCAGATCGGCCAATCCATTGTGAGCTAGAGGGAGATAGTTCTATCATTTTGTGTGGAGCTCAGTTGGTAGGTTCACACGTGTTCAGAGATCAAATTGGTGAAAGCTCACTAAAGAGAGTGCCTGAGTCGAAAAAATGCGAGAGGGGCTCGACATGGCGAGGTGAGCTCGACTAGGGATGATCTGAGTCGAAGATGAATCACTTGGCCAACAATCTAAGGGAAATATCTCAACCCGAGTGAGTCAAGGCTAATGTAAAGTGAACTCATGTAAGGAGTTGGAGATGAACGAATCAATCATTGGAAGATTTGAGCCAAGTGAATTACTCAGTGAGGATTCTTTATCAGGAATATAGAGGAGCTCAATCCAGTGATTGAAGGACCTTGTCATTTGGTGGAACATGAAGATAAGCCCGCCACATTTTTGCCATGAAGAACTTGATGACTAAATCAGTGAGGTAGCTCGGCGATCCAACCACCGAGTTGGGTTGTTTTTGACCTATTCTCATAGACACCCCCCCTCTTTAATGCAAACTAGTCTTAGGGGTCCCACTATTAATTATTAAATTAATATTTTTATTAAAATATTTTAATAATGATAGTTATTATTATTATTATTAAAATATTTTATTTAAATATTCCATTAATTAAATAAGAGGATTAATTCAAACTATTCATTAATGGCACATGATGGAGGGTTAATTGGTTCAACTAACTTTGTAATAAATATTGACCATCATGTACCTTCATTTTAGGAAGGAATTTATGACTTTTCCCCTTCTCTCTCACAGAATTATTCTATAAATGTAAGTTGGAATTTCATTCCAAGGGGTTACATATTGGTTGCAAAACTTAGACGTGTGACACAAATTGGACAAGTTATAAATCTTAGACAAGTGTATATTTTTCAAGAATCCTCTCTCTTCTACAAGTTATCTTTGTGGATTGGGTAACATTCAAATCTCCTTTCTAAGATTGTAATGGTAACCATTGCTTCTTCTGAATGTAATGATGCATTGTACATGTTGTTGAAGTAATAAAAGTGTGTGTTTTGTGACTATTGTTAGTCCTTCCATCATCCTATATACTTCTTTGTGCCTTTCTCATGCTTACAGGTACATTGTGCAAGTTTAAGTTTCCATTACAGGTTCTTGGAGTTTTGTTCTTATCAAGTGGTGGAGTTTTACATGTAGTTGAGTATTGTTTATTGTTCAACCTTATCAGTTTCATTCTTCTTTACTGAAATACCGAAAGATTGTTTGTCTAGTTGAGTTTAACAAAGGCAACACTTGCTTCTTAGTTTGTGGTATTTTGTTTACCCTTTCTAAGTCATAGTAGGTGAAGTTGTCTTGTGGTGTACAACACCCTCTTCAAAAAAACCTTTCCCAAAGTCTAGCAATACCCTTTATTTGGTGCATCACCATCCCTAGTATAGCTTTATTTTTTTGTAAATCTCTTTCCCTAAAGCCCATGAAAATATTAGTATAGGTCTAGATAACCATTTTATTGCACTGGGAGTAATATAACACTTAGTTTAGGAGGAGGAAGCCAACGTTCTCCGGAGGTTCACCTTGAGCCCAAGTCCCACATCTTGAGAGGTGATCCCATGTTACCCAATCACACTGAACATCATATTCACATTCTAGCCATTCGGAGGGTGCAGTGATTTGGCGATAATAGTTTTTAACATGCCAGGTGGGATGATTTGGTACTTCTCTTCATGCTTTCATGAATCAAAGTATGTGGTGACTCTGCTTCTTCAAATTCAGATAAGAGGTTCTTCAAAATAAGGAAATTATCAGCATATTGAGTTATCCTTGTCTTTGCCAAGGATAAGGAGAAGAGGCATTTCAACATCACCAGTTGAAAATACATCATCCTGTAGGGGTCATTCAACTCCTCCTTACAGAAGGTTTCCTTCACAAGGGAACATTCAACCTTTTTTTCACCATGGCAGCCCCTGCAAATAATCAAGCTTGTCATCCTTTCAATGCTAGCAGCCCCTTATAACTAGCCCAAAGGGATGCTATACTCATAGCTGCTTTAAAAATCTTACCATTTTATACTGGGGAAGCAAATGTCACTCCTTTGGAGCACATTTTAGATGTAGCTAGCATTTGTGCAGTGCATAGTATTACGAAGGACAATGTTGCAATCACACTCCTTGCTACTTATTTTAAGGTAAAATCACTTCAATGGTTTTGAAGCTTGAATGTCGGTTCCATAACTACTTGGAATGAGTTAAGGGAGAAGTTCTGTAAGAAATTCGAGGACAAAAGTGATCACCTATCACTCATGGAACAACTCACTACCATAAAGAGAGCCCCTCAAGAATATATGAGTTATTTTAACTTCCGATTCGACAAGACTTGGAATAGAATTCCGACACGCATGAAGCCTTCTCTAAATAATGCATTCTTGTATTATTTACGGGCCTTGAACTATGATGTAGCATTTATGATCCACTCCATGGGAGGGACCACACTTCCTGATGCCTATGAGATCGCAATAAGGGATGAAAATTATTTAATCCAAGCAAGGAAGATTGCACCCAGGTCTCTCATGCCTTTGTTTTTTGAACTTTCAGGTAAACAACCAGCCATTTTCCCTATTCCAGCAACTTCCAGTCAACCAGCTATGACTGCATCCATTCCTTCAAATGATCTGGCTGAGGTCAAGTCACTTCTGTAAACATTTGGGAATGATCTCGTTGCACTCAAGATGAAATAGTTTTAATATAATCATCCATACCAGCCAAAAAATATGAAGTATCAGGCTAACCATCCTCCTTTTTAATGGGAACAATTAGCCTCAAAATCAAATTGCAGGTCAAGCTATGAATTTTAGGCCTCTAAACTTTAGGAATCCTCTTATTGCTAGCTCTTCCATAGCCCTTTTACCTATCTGGAATAATCTAGTTCAAGACTATGAATGGTGTTATCCTTGTTTCCAACCCCAAAATCAAAATATTTTCCCCAATGGAGTTCTTAGCCAAGTCCTTATGGTTCAAAGTGTATCTTCCCCTCCAGAGCCAAAAGAAAATTCATCTACGTGGGTCATAACAGATCAATCGCAGGCACCTGAAGAAACCACTTTACTAAATTGGCAAGTAGAATATTTTTACGAGTTGAATACAAATTCCTCATCAATGACAGAAAAAACTCATTCCAAAATGAGAGAAATGGAATCTCAACCTTCCAAATCTGATCAAACATCCATTTCACAACTCAAGCACAAGTGGAAGTTGATAAATATGTGGGAAATAAATTTCCAGAAACACATGCTAGCCAAGCTACAAGGAAAGAAGGTTCTTCAGGCATCACGGTACCTAACAAGCACTTTCCAAAAGAGGATTCTAACGTCCAAAGAAATGTTAGCAAAGTAGGAGTAATTCCCTTTAGTATTATAGAACAAATGAATAATACCAACCTATGTGTTACTATGTGGGATGCACTCTCAATTCATTCTCAAAGAAACTTGTTGCGAGAGGCGCTGAACAATTTTGGTACAACCGATGGGTCATCGGATCATGGAGAAGCAGCTGTTATGAGTTTGTGTCAACCGGAAGGGGAAAGTATTCCTAAGGCAAAAAAACCACCACTATTATATATTTACCTAATCATTGGTGATCATTTGGTACATAATTGCATGATCGATTCTGGTGCCAATAGCTCAGTTATGCCCAAGCAATTTGTAGACATGTTAGGAATAAAGTATACTCCAGTTTGTAGAGGAGTTGTTCAATTGGATAGTACAATAGTTCAAACCATCAAAGTCATCAAAGGACTCCAGCTTACTATCCATGCATGTCCCAGTTTTTTGTTCACACAAGACATATCGGTCATCAATCTTCCTCCTCTCTTCGCCATTTTACTATCACGATATTTCACTTCCAAGATGAGAGGGTACCTGTTAGTTGATTGGTTTCATATGATCCTTAGGACTCAATATGGAACTAAAGTGACTATAAGGGTGGAACCAATTTTGCATAATCATGTGGATCCCTACACTACCAATCCCATAAATGGGAATCATACCATCCATGACCCAAACGAAGAAGATATTGATCATGAACCAACCACTCTTGTGGAAGAATTTATTGATACTGTGCTAGGTGAAGTGAGTGCAGATCATCAGTATGATCCCTACACTAATTTATTAGCAGAGGAAGAATCTAGTTTTTTACTTTTGGAGGAGACGGGCTTGGATACATATTGCATTTATGAAGAAGGTATGATCATACCACGACTTGTCAAAACATAAAACAATTTTGAAGGAATGTGGAAATTATTTTTCGATGGCTCGAGGAGTAAGAATGGATCTAGTTTTGGTGTTAGGTTAATTTCTACATAAGGAGATAAGTACTTCTCATCTTTTAGGTTGTAATTTAGTTGTACTAACAATGTTGCGGAATATGAGGCCCTTGTGCAAGTAATTCAGATAGCCCAAAAGAAGGGAATCAAAGCCCTGACTATTTTTAGAGGCAGTGAGTTAGTTGTTAATCAAGTGATGGCATGTAGTGCATCCAAAAATGATCTTTTAAGATCATACAAGAATTGAGTCTAGGATTTGATTGAAGATTTTGAAGCTTTTTGGATCCACATGGTTCCTAGAAATCAAAATCAAGATGTTGATAGGATTTCTATGGTTGGCTCGCAATATGACATACCTATTGATATCATGAAAGAAAGGCAGAAATCCATCAAAATCGTGGTTTTCCCTGCAATTCGTGATAATGTGAATAGTTGGCAAGTGTTTAATAGTGACAAACAAATTGTCCTTTTCCTACAAGAAGAGGAAGAGTTTGCTACAAAAAATCAAGATAAGTTGCAAGAATCATATGGTGATCAAATCGTAGAATTGAAAAGCAAAAATCTACCAAAAGGTTTAGTTACTCTGGAATCCATTTTCAATTCAGATGATCAAACCAAAAGAGAAAGATCTAACATGGTGGTCAAAGAAGAAGACTTTGAGGAAGTTGAGGTAGAAAATTAAAATTTTCTGAAGATTGGAAAAGTGTGTACCCCAAAAGAGAAAAAGGCTTATGTCAAACATTTTCAATAATATAATGATATTTTGCATGGGGTTATAAAGATGTGTGGCTTCGATCTAGGTCTAGCACAACATACCATTGAACTAGATTCTAATACCAAGCCAGTTTGTCAGAAACAGAGGCCAAGTAATCCCAAAATTGAGTCACTAATGAGAAATGAGCTAACCAAACTCATTGAGGCATGTATAATTTTTCCTATCAAGCATTCCTCTTAGGTAGCCAATCTGGTCCCCGTAAGGAAGAAGAACAAAGAGATTCAGTTATGCGTGGACTTCAGGGATTCAAACCATGTGTCACTGAAAGACCATTATCCTCTTTCATCAATGAATAAAATCCTTCAAACAGTGGTAGGAGTTCAAATATTTTCTTTACTCGATAGATATTTGGGTTACAATCAAATTCTAGTCCAAGAAGCCGATCAATTCAAAACAATTTTCACTACCAAGTGGGGCATATATTCTTACAAAACAATGTCATTCAGATTGACCAATGTTGGGGCTACTTTTAAAGATCCATGGACAGGTAAGTGCAGCAAGTTAGGGGACAAAAAAGGGGTCATAACTGGACATCATATTGCAAATAACAACATAATATCAACTTGTAGGGATTATTAGCAATGCATACACTCAAAATTAGAAAAACTTATATTAATATGAATCATAGCATCCAGAATCTAGTTTCTAAACTACTAATTTTTTTAAAAATTGGACAAGTTTAACTATATTAAACACTCAAAATTCAACGACTTGGTTTTTTAAAAAACGCCTATAAGATTGTAGTCTGTTTTCCCGTGATTTGGATGATCAAAAACTGATATATATTTTTTTCCTTTGGTGAGAAGCTGGATACCACAATCTATCTTGGGATAGATTTTATTTTGTATTTTTTTAGCAATATTTTATTTTTTATGATTTTTTCCGTGAAAGTGGTCTGAAAACATAAAGAAAACAGAGCACTTTCCATTTGCCCGCCATAACTTCATAAAAAAATATTGACATCAAATAATTTTTTTTGAACATGTATATAATTTCACCATGGTTAGGATGGTATAAGTTGTATCACATTTTTACAAGTGAAACAAAATTTTCAGTCTTAAATGTAGACATAAACATTCATGGGAAAAAGTTTCTTAAAGACCCACTATTAGTAAATAATTATAAAGTGATATTTATACTATTCTATTGACTTTTAAATCAATATTTATACAAAGATAATAGTCTCCCCTACGCGATGGTACCATTTTTATGACATATTTTTGACTTTTTGGCATGGTTCAAGTCTGCGAAAGACTAATTTTGATGTTTTGTTGTTTTGATGTAAAATTCAGGATTTGATGTCCACTTAATTATCCCCCAACTTGCTACACTTACCCAGACATGGAATTTAAGGGACTAATCAACAATATCATTTTGGTTTACCTTGATGATATAACTGTATACTCTAAGCATGCAGAAGACCACATCACGCATCTAAGGAAGGTTTTCTGAAGGTGTAGGGAATTTGGGGTTTCACTCAATCCTAAGAAATGAATATTTATAGTGGACGAGGGGAAGTTTTTAGGGCATGTTGTTTCAGTGGAAGGAATATCAATCGATCCATCTAGGATTCATTTGATTATGTCCTTATCTCTCCCAAGTCACAAGAAGGGTCTCCATATTTTTCTGGGAACCATAAATTTTGTGCAGAGATTCATCCCTCAATTTGTAGTATTGGCTAAACCACTGACAACCATGTTAAAGAAAAATATGCTATTCTCATGGAAAAAGGAAGGAAGGGAGAGCTTTGAAGCCATCAAAATAGTCATTTCTCAAGCTCCCATGTTGGTGAACCCTAGGTTTGATAAATACTTTATTCTTTATGCTTTTGCAGGTCAAGAAAGTATTTCAAATATCCTCACCCAACAAAATGATGATCTGATGGAGAAACCAATTACTTTCTTCAGTCAATCCCTCAAATACTATGAGTTCAAATATTCATTCATTGAAAAAAAAGTCTTTGCAGTTATTCAAGCTTTGAAGAAATTCAAGCACATGTTGTCCAACAAAAAATTTCATCTAATGGTGTCTCATTCAGGTGTCAAGGACTTTTTGATAAACAAAGAGATGAATGAAAAGCATGCTGGATGGATCAATAAGGTGATGGAGTATGAGGTACATATACAAGTTACCAAACTTTTCATAGGTAAAGGTTTGTGTCAACAACTTGCTGTAGACATGGAATCAAAAGGTGGTGAGGATGTGACACTCCTAAACATTGATGAAGGTGATGATCAGGTTGACTGGTTATCCAAAATGAAGAGTTTCCTTTTCTCAAGAGTATATCCTGTGAACATGGATAAAAATCAAATACGGACTTTCCATCTTCATTCTATTCCTTATGTTCTAGTAGATAAAGTTCTCTTTCGAAGGGATTTGAACAGTTTTCTCCTTTAGTGCCTTGGATCGGAACAGGTATGTAAGATACTAGAAGAGTTTCATAATGGCCTATCTGGAGGACATTATTCTACACAAATAAATTCTACCAATATCATGTGAGCCAGTTACTATTGGCTTGATTTGTTCAAAGATTCCCATCTCTGGGTAAGGAAGTGAAAAGAATTTGCCTTTTTCACCAAGAAGCAGAAATTGGCGGCTCTTCCACTGCACCCAATTCAAGTGTACCAACTCTTTGTTCAATGGGAGTTGGATTTCATTGGAATGATTAATCCTTCATCCAATGATGGACATAAATGGGTCCTTATTGTAATGTACTATTTTACTCGATGGATAGAGGAAGTAGCATTGAAGAAAAGCAATGAACTATTGTTGTGTGTTGTTTGTTTTGGTTTCCTTATTGTTGTGTTTTTTGTTGTTCTGCACATTGTAGCATCATTGGATGGTTTTAAAGGAGAAGATGGTTCAAATGTTAAATATATTTTCAGGGTTTCTAATTCCTCAAAATACTTCATTCAAATTTCACAATGCTCTATAAGTGTCAAACTTTTCTCGGTTTCAGTACTTTTCTTTCTTAGCATTACCGCAGAGATTAAGATCAATAAAACCCGAGGAGACTTTGAGATGTATCACAGAAGATCAAATCACTTTAAGGATTCCAACATTAACTCCATGCCCAAAGGATGACTTAAGGCTACTGGAATCATGTTTAGTAGGAAATCATCCCTGAGAGGTCACCAAAAATGTTATCCAATTTTGCACACATGGAAAAATTGGACAACGGGGTCCTATTATGCTCAAAATAGAACATTGGCTTTAATGGACCCACTCCTGGTGGTCATCAAAATGAAATGATTAAATTAATTAATTAATCATGTTGAGGAGTTTCTACTATATTCCTATGAACCTCAGGTTGAAGGAGAACTTACGAAATCCAAGGTTTTTAAATAGGGGTGATAATACCCCAAAAGGGGTATTCAAGATCTATCAACTCATCGAGAAACTCAGTGATTTACTTGAATATCTCACCCAACGTTGGATTGAACCAAGTTGAACTCACTAGGTGGAGAGTTTGATCATTCGATTCAAGTCTTGTATAGCTCGATTTGTAAAGTGAGCTCAAACAAAGGTATCTCAGTGCATCATGTTAGGTGTCCTCTAGGAATAGCTCGATCGAGCTAAAGAAGAACTCGGTGAGTCTTGGGCATGTTGGAAAGTTAATATTGAGAAACTCAGCTCAATTGTTAAACTCATAAAACATCAAGCGCCTCAAATATGATGATTTCACATGAATGGTGCAACTCGTGAAAGGTGATTCAAGATGAGTATCGTGCCAGTTAGAGGATGATCTTGCGAAGCTAGTGGGATTGATAGTTCATCATAGAGAAGTGATAAAGTATTGAGAACTCACTTCTTGGTCGAGTCATATAAACAAGGGAGGAGTATAAATCAGGGAGAAGCTCAGACATATCTAAGTCAATCACGGAGAAATATGATTCATAACCTGAAGTGTTGCGAAAGGTTTGAGCTATAACTGAGATGAGCTGAGCTCATGGATGAGCTTAGGAGATGGTGGGTCTAGATGAATCATAGAGTTTCACTTGGTTCGTAATGCAGAACCCAAATCACCCCATTGAGTTACACCATCGAGCTCAACTCAGTTAAAATTATACATGGAGAATGAGCTCGGATTATGACTCACAAAATGGGCTTGGGGGGAGAAGTTCAAAACAATTCCATGAGGGAATGTCAAGGTGGTAAGCCAAGAAAAAAATCACACTCAGGGAGTTTCAAGCCTTTGTGGCCATGGTGGAGATAACATGTTGGAAAGACAAGACAGTAATTTTACGTGGGAAAAGTTCATCCTAATCGCCAGGTGGGAATGTTGGGATGGAAAACCAACATAAGACTTCCACACGAGCAGTTTGCTAGGAGGATCAGAGAATGGTTGAAAAATTGGATGAGGTGGTTTATGACCAATTCAAGGCGAGTGAATCATCATGCAAACATGTGAATAAGGCATGATGTTGAAGGTGGAGGACTGATTCAAATGCCGCGTGGTACGGAAATGGTTGGACAAAGAGGTGAACCAAAATGGTGGAGTTACACCATTGTGTAAAGGAAAAATCTTACACTGTGGTGATCATCAAATGAAGAGATCGAGGTCTAAATGTGAGTGGGCCTGATGATGAATGGCTTAGAAATAGAGGAGATTAAGGCAGCTCGTAGTGGGTTTTTGGGCCAAATTAAGACCAAGTGATTTGAACAATGTACGATGGGCTCAACAATAGAATTTCACCGAGCTACTTTGTGAATGCATGCATAAAACCGGCAAAGCATTTGGTGAACTTGCAAGTAAAGCTTATAGATTCGATCCAAAGGGAGATGCTCTATGTGGATAGAACGTATACGATCTTAACTCACCGAGTTAAACCATGCATGTAGTGGAGCTTGGAAAATTCATAGGAGTTGGGTGGTTTGAGTCAGTGACAACTCACCTGAAGAGATTCCTATGAAAATACAACTCATCATGAGCCACATGCACATTGAGTTTGAGCCAGAAATTATCGACATACGATCTTTTTGGAGGTTGGCATGTAGAGGGAGGAATCTCATTTCATGAATCTCATTTAGTGAATCTCATGGAGTCGAGCCATGAGATGGGTAGCTTAGCTCGATCTTGGCATAAATGTTTAAGAACAAGCTAAGTAAAATGGAAGTGGCAAGTTCAAATAGATTGTAGATGGTAACAACTCACAGGAGGTGAGTTTCATTAACTCAAGTTAACATGGAGCTCGGTGGAATGAGTTATGACTGAGTGAGTTCGGTCAAAGCACGATGGCTTCGGAAATGGAAAGATGTCGAACTATTTGGTGATGGCGAGTACATAACAAGGAACTCGTGGAAAACATGAGACAATGATGAGCTACAAAAAATCGGTGGGCTCATGAATCCGGGATGAGCATAGGTGAGAGCTGAGGCAACTAGCTCATGATTCTTCAGTTGAAAACCTAGTTGATCATGTTATGAAGAGCTCACTCTGAGTCAGTAGGTGGGTCAATGCATTGCTGAGGATGATCCGAGTTGAACCCAAGTCACTCGGTAGTGAGATATGCATTAAGAGAGCTCAAGAGATGAGCCAGTGAAGCACGGGTTAGCCAAACAAATGTGGAAGAATCTCAATGCATAGGGAAGATTGGCCAATGCATGGTGAGCTAGAGGGAGGGAGTTCCATCATTTGGTGTGGAGCTCAGTTGGTAGGTTCACACGTGTTCAGAGATCAAGTTGGTAAAATCTCACTGAAGACTGTTCCCAAGCCGAACAAATGTGGGAGGGCATCGACATGGCGAGGTGAGCTCGTGAAATTCAAGCTCGACTTGGGATGATCCAAGTCAAAGATGAATCACTAGGCCAACAATCAAAGGGAAAGAGATCGACCCGAGTGAGTCGAATCTAATGAAAAGTGAACTCATGTAAGGAGTTGGAGCTGAGCAGATCAATAATTAGAAGAGTTGATCCAAGCGAGTTACTCTGTGAGGATTTTTTGTTAGGAATGTAGAGAATCTTGATCCAGTAATTGAAGGATCTCGTTGCATGGTATAATAGGAAGATAAGCCCACCACATTTTAGCCATGAAGAACTCAATGGCCAACTCTTTGAGGTGGCTCAACGAGTCAACCAGTGTTTGACCTATTCTCATGGACCTCGTCCCCTCTTCAATGTAAACCAATCTTGGGGGGTCCCACTATTAATTATTAAATTAATATTTTTAATATTAATTTTATTAAAATATTTTAATAATGATGGTTATTATTATTATTAAAATATTTTATTTAAATATTCCTTTAATTAAATAAGAGTATTAATTCAAACTGGTCATTAATGACACAAGATGGAGCGTTAAGTGGTTCAACTAACTTTGCAATAAATATTGACCATCATGTACCTTCATTTTAGGAAGGAATTTATGAATTTTCGTCTTCTCTCTCACAAAATTATTCTATAAATGTAACTTGGAAGTTCATTCCAAGGGGTTACACATTGGTTGCAGAACTTAGACATGTGACACAAATTGGACAAGTTATAAATCTTAGATAAGTGTATATTTTTTAAGAATCCTCTCTCTTCTACAAGTTAGCTTGATGGATTGGGGAACATTCAAGTCTCCTTTCTAAGATTGTAATGGAAACCATTGCTTCTTCTGAATGTAATGATGCATTATACACGTTGTTGAATTAATACAAGTGTGTGTCTTGTGACTAGTGTTAGTCCTTTCATCATCCTATATACTTCTTTGTGCCTTTCTCATGCTTACAGGTACATTGTGCAAGTTTAAGTTTCCATTGCAGGTTCTTGGAGTTATGTGCTTATCAAGTGGTGGAGTTCTGCATGCAGTTGAGTATTGTTTCTTATTCACCCTTCTCAGTTTCATTCTTCTTCACTGAAAGACCGAAAGATTGTTTGTCTAGTTGAGTTTAACAAAGGGAACACTCACTTCTTAGTTTGCGGTATTTTGTTTACCCTTTCTAAGTTGTAGTAGGTGAAGTTGTCTTGTGGTGTATAACACCCTCTTCAAAACAACCTTTCCCAAATTCTAGCAATACCCTTTATTTGGTGCATCACCATCCCTAGTATAGATTTATTTGTTGCAAATATCTTTCCCTAAATCCCATACTATTTAATATGATAGATGATAGAGATAATAGAAAGCAGACATGGTTGGAGTAGAGTAGACATGGTGGAGGAGAGGAATCAAATAGTAGAGAAGGACGATAAGAGAGGTGAGAAGATAGATGAAAGAACAAAAGAGAGAATGATAGTTAATAAGAAGGTAGTGGGAAAAGATAAGGGGGAAATAAATAGGTAAGGTATGAGGCACCTGGAGAAAAATAAAATAGAGAAAGAGAGCAAGAGAAGAAGGGAAGGAGGAATTTTAAACAAGAAGAAGATGAGATGAGAAGGGAAAAGAGATTAGAAGGGAAGGTGAATGTGCAAAGATGTATCGTAGTAAATAAGCAATAGAGATAATAAAGAGGAGAAATGGTGGAAGAAAGAAATGATGAAGGAAAAAGAAGAAGAACAGAAAATGACAGAAGAAGGGATGACAGGGAGATGGAGATCAAAAACAAAGGGAGAGAAAGAATGGTTCATGAAAGAGATGAAAGAGTTGAGAAGGAGAAGAGGTTAAGAATATTAGAGAAGGATGATTGGAGAGATGAATAGGAATAGTAGGATAGAAAGATCAAGGAGATGAAGAAGATGAAGAAGTTAAAGAAGATGGGGGAGGAAGTAGAATAGAAAAGAGAAAGAAAGGGACCATGAGGAGCTAGGAGACTGTAGAGGAGATGAAAGAATGGAAAAGAACTGATGTATAGAGATGGAATAAGATAGGGGTGGTAGAGAAAGAAGTTCGGTAATGGGAGAAATGGAAATAGGAGGGAAAGAAGAGATGATAGAGTTGAAACAGGAAGGGAATTGAATCCCAGTGTTAGGGGTAAGACCTAGGTAAAGAATATGAAACAGAACACATGGAAATGCATGTGGATGGTGAGATGATTAAAAATATGGGAAAACACTTGTGAGTCAGGCTACCAATGGAGAAGTAAGATGAAAGTTTAAGGAGATGAGGGGATGAAGATGATATAGAGGAAATGAGAGAAAACTAGGGGTAGAAAGGAGGAGAGGACAACAGAGAAAATGATGCAATGGAAGTTTGGGATGAAGATAGTAGAGATATTTAAGAAGGCGAAGGGAATATGGAAAGGAAATACCAATGGAGGGATGTTAGGAGAAATCCTCTGATAATGATTAGAGGGCACAAAAGAAAAAAGGAAGGAAGAGAAAATGGAGGAGGTAAAAAGGAGTGAACCGGTATGTGTAGAATGGGGATAAATGAACTTTAGGCAAAGTCCACCGATAATTCTTAGCGTGAAAATGGAAGATGATGGCAACATAATGTTAGATGAATAAATGATAATGACGAGTAAGCATGGTGGTAGATATGGGGGAGTATTCTTGAAAATGGAGTGGAAAGAGTAAAGAAGGGAGGGATAATGAATGGTGCGGAGAGGATGATGAGGAGAGAATGTAATAGATGAGGATGTGGATGAAGATGAAGGAATGAGGCATAGTAAGAAATGGTATGAAGTGGTTAAGTTATATTTCCGAATGAGGGATGATGGAGATGACATTTGAGGAAGTTTGAGATATTTTGTGTGAGGGAAAAAAACGAGGGCAGAGGATATGTTTATGGAGAATGAAGATAAAATACGGATGGTGGGAATGTGGATTAAAGGGGAAAGGCAAGAAGATATATCTTTCTTAAGAGAGACTCTTAAGTAAGATCGCCATGTCGTAGGAATGGTTAAGTAGGATCGCCAAGCCGAAGAAGAAGAATAATGATGAAAAGATTGTGCGGTGTATACCAAAATGGAACCAGAGATGAAAGGAGATTATAACAAGGAAACAAAGGAGTGTGACATGAGTAGATGGAGGAATTTATGCAGTGTAGGATGGAGAGTGTAAGGGGAATTCTTAATTAGGAGGCCTATGTTGTGCGAGTGATTTTACTAGAGCGTTAAGCAGAATTTATGGAGTAGGAAGATGTTTCTAGTGTTGAATGGAATAGAAAACAGTGGAGGAGTTTCTACAACAGAAGGATCTTAAGAAAGAGATGCATTGTGATTAAGAATCCTGTGCAAAATGGGTGGTTAAGCAGGATCATCAATACGAAAGAATAATGAAAGGGAAATAGAATGATAGAATAGATATTAGTAAAAGGACATTAATAGAAAAATACAAAATTAATGGCCCATGTGGAGGACATGTGAAGTATCGAAGAAACAACGGAGAAGGATGAAGTGGGTGAGAAGAGTAGTGGAGAATGAGATGGGGTGGATTTTAGGATAAAATTAGGTTGAAAAAGGAGACTAGGAGGAAGGAATGGTCAACAAACGTGATTACAAATGAGACCTTGTTCAGAATGATAGGTCTACCTTGAGTAGGATTTCTATGTTCCGTGGGGAGTTACGTAGATGTGCCAAGCTGGGGATGAAAGGCATGTGATGATAAAGAAGATGATGTCAGTGCTAGATGAAAAAAAAAAAAAAGAGCGATGGGAAAGAAAATTGGTGGATGATTGTAGAGAAGAGAAGGATGATGCAAGAGAATAGATGGAGAAAGGTAACATTGGTCATGGTGGGGGATGAGAATCTTCCTGATAATGAATGCTACTTGAGAGATAATCTCAAGTATAATTCACAAACTACAATGGAGATCAAGTATAATTCCCAAACCGACTAGTGTATTAAAGAGAGTGTGTAGAAATAGTAATAGATTTCATAGATTTATGAATGATATTAATAGGGGACATCCTTAAGAGTAAAAAGATAGATGCAGATTTAATGATATGAAATTTGATTTTAAAACATAATTTTAATAAAATATTATTTTGATCAGATGGGTGTCACATAACCATAGCAAGGGCCATGTAAGAAATTTATGCTCTTAACCGGATAAGAAGTAAACAAGAAAAGGTAGTACTCAAAGCATTGCACTTGTAACTGATCGTAGGTGTTAGTACATAACTAATGAGATTAGATTATACCAAAAGACCAAGAGGGAGATATGGATGAAATATTCTCATACTCCTAATATTGACATGAAAAATAATTTGAGAAGTAACTTGTATGTGGGAAGAAGGTTCTCCAAACGTGGTGTTCCTTAAATCTATGCCTCAGCTCTGGGAAAAGGAAATAACAATAATAGAAGAAAGTTAATCAATGCGGGAAACTTTCCGAATGTCATAACAAAAGAGTAGCCATCCTTTGAGGGTATGGTCTAGTATATATATATATATATAACATAGATGGTGAGAATGATATCCGTCCTTCGAGGGATCGGTCTATTTCTTTTATTTTACTTTGATTTTGATTTTGATTTTAATTTGCATGTTTTTCTTTTTATTCTGCCTTTTGTGTTTTGTATGTACATCTATCCTTCAAGGGATCAGTCTATTTTCAGATAACTTCAACTTATTTTTGCATTCATGGATGTTAGCTTTATATGTGGGAGAGTTGGGGATAACAAATTAGATGAATTAGGAGGGGATAATGACGGTACAGGAGACACCCTATACCCTTTACATGACTGTCATAGGAGAATGAGAGGGTGATGGATGTAATGATTATGGAGTTCTCACCAAATGGGAGAACTTATCCATAATGAATATGCTATAAGTAGAGTCCTGGTACTCAAATTCAAGGTCATATAAAAGTAGTGACGGTAGACCACATAGTTCATATCATTACCATGATAGATGGTAGTGGATAATGGTGGAGACATGGTCTAAAGATAATACTATGCTCATAAATGTGTGTACTAACAATATAATGGTCGTAAGTGCAATGCATTAAGGGGTTCAATCTCTAGTTTACCATCAAGAGAAGTTAATCGATAAGCCCCTGACCCATACTTATGTGTGATAATATATGGTCTAATCTAGTTGGGAGAAAATTTTCCCTGTTGGCTCCTTTATAAGGTAGTGACGTTTTGATTTTCCTTTAAAACAATGTCCCCTATCTTAAAATCATGTTCTTTGATGTGTTTGTTATAGGCCTGTTGGATACAATCTTGATAAACATGATGGTGCTCAAGAGCGAGAAGGCGGAACTCAACTAATAACTCAAGTTGCATTAGATGTTCCTGGCGATAATTTTCATAATAAATGAAGTTCCGAAGAGACATACATAAAGATGAAATTTTAATTTCAAGGGGAAGAAGGGCCTTAGAGCGGTACACCAGAGAAAATGGAATAGCCCCTGTGGAAGTGTGAATGCTAGTGCGATAGGACCAAAGAGCAAAGGGAAGTTAGAGATGCCAATTTCATCCTGCTTGGTCGATAGTCTTGGAAAAGATATTTCAAAGAGTTTTATTAGTGGCCTCGGCTTGGCCGTTAACTTGAGGATAATATGGGGAAGAAAAACTAATATGGATCTTATAATGCATCGTTGATTTTTTTAAGGTCCTTTTTTTTTAAAGGACTTCCCATTTTCCATAATAATTTTATGGGGAACACCAAAGCGACAGATGATATGCTGATATATAAAATTAATAATTGGGCCAGATTTAGTAGAAGTGAGTGGGATTGCCTCCACCAATTTAGTGAAATATTCAGTAGCAGTGATGATAGAATGATGTTTTTGTGATGAACGAGGATTTATTAGACCAATAAGATCAAGGCCCCATTGTAAAAAGGGCCATAAATCTTGGTCAGGCTGTAAAGCTTGGCTAGGAACATGGATAAGATTAGAGTGTTGTTGACATCTTACACACTTCTTGACATATTCACAACAATCATGGTTAAGAGAAGGCCAATAATAGCCGAGACGAAGAACACATTTGGCAGCAGATAATCCACTAAAATTCCCACCACAAATGCCGTCATGGACTTCTTGGATAGCTCTAGAGGCTTCATGGTATTGAAGGCATCGGAGAAGGATACCATCAAACCCACGCTTATAAAGAATACCACCAAGGATCACATAACGAGTAGCACGTTGGACATAAAATATCTCCTAGAATTTTTAGAAATATTAAAGGGAGTAATGGATTTGGATAAATAATCAAAAATTTGTGAATACTAGAGATTTGACGAATTAGATTCGACTAGATCAATCTGAGGTATGTCATAGAATGGTTGTTTACGATGATGTATAATAACCAAAAGTTTTGGCTCTTGCATTGTTCAAGGGATAAGGGCTGTGAGGAATGCCATGGTATCAGCAAAATGATTGGTTGAACGAGGGACAGGTTAAATAGTGTAATAATTGAAGGCTTTAAAAAAATGATGAGAAATGTCAGGATATTGATGTAGAATATCATTCCTACACTAATACTCTCCAATGACTTGTTTTATTACTAGTCATGAATTGCCAAAAATGTCAAAAAATGTGGACGCCTAGAAATATAGTTATTTCTAGTCCTAGTATAAGGTCCTCATATTCTGCCATATTATTTGTACATACAAAATCTAATTTGAAAGCTAAGGAGATAGGGGAATCTCCCAGAGGAATAAGAAAAACACCTGCCCCCCCCCCTCCCGCCTTGCTGAAATTTAGAACCATCAAATAAAGAGTCATTTTAAGGGGGTCATGATGAAATTGATTGATAGATTCATCTGGGAAGTGATTAGGAGGATTCTTTCTATTGGGAAGAGGGGCTTCTGCTAATTGTTAAGCGATAGTTTGACCCTTAATTTCCTTTTGAGAAATGAATTTCAGGTGAAATTCGGCCATGAGCAGAAGCCATCAGGTGATGCAATCATTGTGATATGGCTTAGAATGCAATACTTTGAGAGGTTGGAAGTTATTAACAATATAGGTTTTATGATTAAGAAGATACTGTTGAAGTTTTGATGCAACAAAGAAAATAGCGCAACACAATTTTTTCATATTTAGTGTATCGTGTTTCATAGTCATGGAGAGTATGACTGATATAATAAATGTCTTATTCATGTCCTTGATCATCATGGTGTGCTAACATAGCTCCTAGAGAATAATTAATTATAGAAATATATAAATAGAAGGGCTCCCCTTCACGTGGAGGTTTGAGTACCAGCGGAGATAAAAGATATCGCTTAAGATCTTCAAAAGCCTTTTGACAGTTGTGGTCCCAATCAAAGGTTATGCCTTTTCAAAGAAGGTGATGAAAGGGCTGACAGTGATCAAAAAGTTGTGATATGAAACGAAAAACAAATTAAAGTTGACCTTGAAGACTACGAAGTTGCTTGAGACTGGAAGGA
This sequence comes from Taxus chinensis, assembly GCA_019776745.2. Taxonomy (NCBI): domain Eukaryota; kingdom Viridiplantae; phylum Streptophyta; class Pinopsida; order Cupressales; family Taxaceae; genus Taxus; species Taxus chinensis. Next base: position 253,470,101 of record CM034150.1, read on the forward strand.
GGAGGCATTTCTAGAATTGCTTTGATTTTTGCGGGGTCAACCTCAATGCCTCTGATAGATATGATGAAGCCAAGGAGTTTCCTAGTAAGAACTCCAAAAACACACATTTTTGGGTTGAGGAGAAGGAAGAAACAAATGAGACACTCGAAAAGTATTTCAAGGATCGAGAGATGATCACATCTATGTCTAGATTTTTCTAAGAGGTCATCAACATAGTCTTCTACAATTTGATGTATGATGTCATGCAAGATATACATCATGCCTCGTTGATACCTATCCCCAGTATTCTTTAAACCATAGGGTATGACAAGATAACAAAAGGTACCCCATGGGGTGATAAAATATTTCTTGTGTTGATTTTTAGGTGCAATCAGAATTTGATTGTAACAAGAAAAACCATCCATTAAAGAGAGCATCTCATGTCCCACAGTAAGATCTACAAGTTGATCAATATTTGGAAGAGTAAAATCATCTTTAGGGCACACGAGATTAAGATCTTGAAATTAAGTACATATAAAAATCTTTCTAGATGCTTTGGCGATGGGTACGATGTTAGAATCCTATTGGGGATAATCAATGGGAATGATGAAGTTGGAAGATAGGAGACGTTGCAATTCTTCTTTCATAAGAAGAGAAATTTGAGGATGCATTCAACAAAGCTTCTTCCTAACTAGTTTGGCGTTAGGAATGACAACGATGTTGTGGACGACGATGGAGGGATCAAGACATGAGATGTCCAAATATGACCATGCAAATGCTTGGCTATGTTTGGACAAAATGAGGTGAAGGCTTCGAGCTATTGAGGTTTCAAGGACTGACCTACTTTAAGCATGTGGTGCTCTTGAGGAGTTCCAATAGTAATTTTGATAGTGGATTCATTCAGGAGATTAGACATGTCTAACGGATGGTTTTTCCGGTCATGAGAACCTTCGGCTACCATGTAGGAGATAATAGAATTGTCATCATCGCATTGTAGAATGTCAATGATAGGGAAATCTTCCTCTACCATCTCTGGATGTTTAAGGGGAAAATACCAGGTTTCATTTTCAACTTGGTAAGTCACCGGTCCAAGAAATATGGTAGAAATAAAAAAAAGTTAGGGGGAATAGGAACAATGTCATCTTGATCTGGATCTATGAGATAATTCGATGGAGAAAAATCATTAGCTGAAATGGAAGGATAGTTGAATGGAGATGAGATATTATTTGAATTAGTATGATAGTCACATGGAGAAGAAGTGTCTTCTGAATTGGTAGTATATCCGAATGGAGAAGAAAGGGAAGAATCGAGATGAATGGGAGAAGATGCAGATGTACCAAAAGGGTGTATGGTGGAATTGATATACATACCTTGGGAAACTATGGTGTATGTTGGTATCCAAATTGATTCTCTCACGAGGGCTAAGTAGCATCACGAAACTGGCAGGCTACATAGAGATAGATGAATCATGATATGAGTCATTTTATAGCCAGGGAAGGCATTCAGCTGACTCTTTGTCACTCAGGCGTTGGAGAAATGGATAGCACCTCACTGAGGGTTTGATCTACCCTCACTAATTTAGGTTGTGCCTTCAACTGGGGTGAGAGGAATCATTTTGTAACCCGTGTTGGTGAAGGATATCAAGAGATCCTTCTCTGTACAATATTAATGAGAACCTAGAGAAAATATGATAAATACAACACAATCTAACTATCACGAGTTATCACACTAGAGAGTGGAGATGTTTCCTATACAAGGTTCGGGTTACTAAAGACAATAATTGAATCCTAATTGTCTCTGCATATTTTGGAAATGGAATTTGTTCATTTGTGGATACACAATACAAATAGGGGTAGTTCATGTAGGATTCATCATTTGAGAAGTTTTTTGGCGGGAAGTTAAGCAAGATAAATCTGATTAAATAGGTCCTTGTGTTCAAATAATTAGGTACTGTACTGCGGAACGGTGTAATAAATTCCCCAATGATGATACAGGTCTCCTCGCAAGGTGTTCGGGATCCGGAAAAGCCCTACGGAGTATGCGTTAACATCCCGCATGCCTCACTTTGCCCCCACACCCTTTGTTTTTCCCTTTCTTTCCTCTTTTTCTTGGCTTCTTTGGCCTTCAATGACGAAACTGCCACCCTGCAGGGCGGCGGTCCTGCAACCGCCGCCCTGATCAGAGCGGCGGTCCTATGCACGCATTTTCCAGAATGCTCTTTTCACGTGAACGCATGCGTGAAAGTATCAACGACTTCACCAGCTTTTCTTGCTGACTTGGGCATGCATTAATGTTTTTGATCCCCTGGAACAGTGTTTTTCCTTTGTTTATTGTTTAGGAGTTCAATTTGGATTTTTGATTTTTGAGTGTTGGAATTCCTATAAGTGCATGGTTTGTGTTCATGTAAAGGGCTTCTGATTTTTGGTCTGGAGTCTTGGTCTAAATTTTGGCTGGGTTTGTGTGAAGAATTGAGACTGGAGTTTTGGTCACCATTTTTCCTTGTTAGAAGTCTTCTAGTTTTCTTCAGTACATGTGTGTTTAGCATTGCTGTTGCAGTTGGTAAGCCATAGACCCATCTTGTGCAAGTGCAAAACAGTGCTTGTGGGCCCCTGATTCTTGTTTAAAAACTCACCACTTTCAGTAGTTCAGTATTCTAGTTTGCTTAAAGTTTGATAGTTTAAATCTTTTACATGCTTAGTTACATTTACTCAGTTGTTGGTAAGCCACAAATCCAACTTGTGCAAACAGTATTATTGCTTTCTAGAGTAGAATAGCTTAGGGAGCCATTAAAGTTACAGGTTTTTTTTCTTCATACAGACTAGTTTCAGGTTCTGGACGCATTTTGTTACATGATTCGCAGTAGACCCCGCTAGGAATTGCATAGGCCAAGCTCTGTACTCTTGCGCTATCCCTCTCCTATCTGCATTCTATTCTATCTACATTCTGAAGGCTGTCCATTGATCCAAATATCTATTCCTGTTGATGCAAGCATTACACGCTTTTCTGGATTCACGTGAGCACAAAGAACGAGGAGATCATACTGAGGGGACAAGGACACACACACCGTCAGATTCGCCACTGTTCTGCGAAATCTAGGTTTCATCTTTCAAAGTTTTAGTTAGAACTTATCAAATAAAGTAGTTAATCGCTTTATTACAGTTATTTCCATTCTCGATATTGCCAGGGAAGTTGTGGGGATTGATAGTTTCTGAGAAACTATGATTCATTCCTCACTTCTAAGGCAGGATCGAGAATCTTACAAATAGATTAGTTATTTCGTTGTTTAGAATAGATATACAAAATTGCACAGACAAATAGCTACACTCGGCTATTTTGTTTGTTTTACGTTATTAATTTAGTTGTCAATTCTAAATATTTTTAGATAGCTTCTTTCTTATAAATTGCCAGAAAATACAAAAAAAGGAATTATATATGCTATAAGTGTACTTAGATTTTACTTTATTATAGTTTGTTTCATTACTACTTTTGCATGACAATTACGGGACCTAGGGAGCCCAGGGAATACATTTTCGAACCAATTGTGCCCCAGACCAATATCGTAGTGGCAGTAGCTGAAATTGACCAAAACCTTAGGATACAAGTCTTCCAAACAACAACAGACTTCCAACAGATCAGGTCACAGTTGAGAGGGTTAAACGTAGAAGACGACCAAGCACACACATTTTGGTCAAATCAACCAAACTACAGGTTATCCTAGAAAACATCCGCATGACTGTAGAAGGATTTGAAAGAGAGCAAATATTCGGGTGCGATCCTTTAGTTCCACAGCCAGACACTGGAGACACCCTCGTAGATATAGATACCAACTTAAGAATTCAAGTTGCTAGAACACCTGTGAGGTATTCTGAGAAAATCGCACAATTACTGATTCTAAACGTAGAGGCTGAGAAAGCTTACGACTACTGTATACTAGGGATTAGAACTTGATCTCACGTATGACCATAATAGGACCGCAACAACCAAGAGTCTACGGTTGTGATCCACAAATCCCACAGCCTAACGAATCCACAAGTCAGTTAGATATAGACACTGGCTTACGCACATTAGTATTTCAGTCTACTCCGATTCCACCTATCATCATTCAACAGTTGTCCCTACTAGACACAACAGCTAACAAAGCTAGAGAATTTTGGACTAGGCCAAAGAATCATCAATAGAGTTGACTATATTCACCATATGACCCTATCAGGAGAAATACACGAAACCATCCCAGGTCATTTTCCACGCATCCCACAACCCATAGATCGAATCACGCTAGAGCTCAATATTGATTGGATCCTTCGAGAAGTCATCCTCGCTCATCGATCTATCACACCAGTCGAAGTTAGAAGGGTCTTCTTTGCCTTAGATTCACAAATACCATTAGTGTGTGTCGAAGAAATTAGACTCCCCAACTAGTTTGTCTGCATATTCTACCCCCCACCGGCTGTCTCGGCACAACCTCGGGAGGTCAGGTACGTGGAAGAGTCACTTGTTGTTTCTCACGCTCGCATGTTTCTTTTCCGACGTACAAAATTGGTGAACCCGACGTGAAACAAACGAAATTAGTGAAGATGATGTAAACCTTCCTACCTTCTCGTTCGGAGTCATAATTATCATCTTCTCTCTTCACAAATCACCTTCGCTCCTTCCCATTATTCTGCAGGTATTCATATACCCCCCGAATATGTCGGGATTCGATGCATATGGAAGATCCCTCCTGGGTCTTGAGGCATACTATGCTCAACAGAATAGGGAATCATCACCCTCACTCTCAATATGGGGCGACAACTATTCAACCAATCAGTTGTCAAACGCAAATGCCAAGGAACAGATATAATTCATCCTTCCAAGCAGAGGGGTTGGAGCAACAACTCGCTCAAACACAAACAGAGCCTTCAGGCTCAAACAATATGACATTGACTGGAGAATCTGCTTCATCTCCTCAGGTTGTTACTTAGACCACATATTAGCAGACAATCAGATCCATACTCAGTTCTAGATGACGAGTACTCAATACGTTATCCTAGGAATGAACAACGCTCCCAAGGCATGTACCCACCTGTAGGAATTTTGCAAATACAGCCCGAGTTCTCTCCTCAAGAAAATACCTCTATGCCATCACGTATAGAAAATACTCTCAGAGAAACTTGGCAAGATAGCAATCAATTCATGACAAGCTATCACATACCTCCGCAAAGCCATGTTATACAACAAACGCCACCAAGGCACGATATCGTGACTTCACCAAACGAAGTCATTTCAACTCTAATAGAAAAGGCTAGAGGATTAGAACTTGCCCAAGCAAATCAAAATTCAAAATTCATACAAATAGGGAGTTCCAATCCTCCGCACCATCCTAGCCAAGTAGATCTCCTCACAGGAGTAGGCACGTTAGGTATGACTCCTCAGTATTCACAACAAGTACCAACTAGACCCACTATCGCAAGCACAGTTCCTCCTGGTCCGGTATAGAGCAATCCATTCCTGGATAGTACCCCTTCGTACTTAAACATGTATTCCAAATCACCACAAGGGGATATGTACTCATCCCCCAGCATGTTTACTCAAATGCAGGGATTGCCTTATACCCCTGCCAACGCGTACGTTATGCCATATCAACAACCCGTTCTGCCACCACCTCCTCAACAGGCACCATCAATGGTTGAGACGTATGCAATAGGGACTTATTCAGAATATTTAAAGGAGCCCTTAGATTTCACCATAAGAAGCGTTATGCTTCCAAGGCCTCTTCCTGATTTTCCCAAATACAAAGGAGAAGGAGATTCGAATGTGCATATCAAAGCTTAGGCTACAGCCATTCCAGAATTACACCCATTGGATGGGGTCGTTGCAAAAATATTCCCCAAAACGCTGGAAGGCATTTCCCTCGATTGGTATTATAGAATACCCAAGGCTTCTATACATTCATTCAAACAACTCGTGTCTGAGTTCATCAAAGCCTTCGACATGAACAAACTATTAAGGACAGGAATCAGGGAGTTCTTGCACATCAAGCAAGAACATAACGAGTCTGTCACCCATTTCATCCAAAGGTGGCGCACAGTCCTTTATTCCTCGGCAAGCACTCCAAACATGGATCAGATGGAGCTATGTAATTTATTCCTTCATTCTCTTAGCAAAGAAGTGAAGGAAGAAGTCCAGAAGTTCCCACTCATGACTTATGACAAAGTACTTGAAAGCGCTCTACGAATAGACCAGGCAGCAATAGATAGTGTCCATAAGACGTATGGAGCAAATGGGAGGTTAATCACCTCCACTCAAAATACTACAACTACCACAAATGTCAATCAAGGACCCAAAGTCCTTAACAAAAATCATGGGGTAACAACAGATGGGGTAACTGACCAGCCCAAGAGGGTAAATGTCGTTAATACTCTGTCACAAATAAACAACCAAAGAAACAACAATTTTGCCCCGACGGTCAATACGGTGGATTTTAATAATCCACAACAACAACAACGGTGAAATCCCATGCAAGGGCCAAGCCAAAACTCATTTGGTTACCAAAACCAAAGTCAAAACCAAAAACAACAATTCCAAAACTTTGGTCCTAATAGGCAATAGTTTGATCAGAATTTTAGGCCACAATACACACCAAACCAACAAAATGGGAATTATAATCCCAATTATTATTGTGGTTTCCATAAAATTCGGGTTCATGACACTAGAACATGTCGTGACTACAACAAATTCATGCAACACTTTCCAAATGAACAAAAATAATTTTTTATGGATATGTTCTTAGCAGATCCTACGTCACCAACGACAAGTACCTTCACAGGGGCAGTTTCCCCTCAGAATGCCCCTCTCAAGATCTTTAATGATCCACTCCCAAATCATGATAACGATGAGTTGAAACCAACTGGAACAAACAAAGGCGCAATAACAGGAAATAACGATCACGAGGCCTCAACTTCGCTAAATCCGTTAGTCGCACCACAACTAGGAAGTCAGCCGCGACCTAAGGTAGTTGGATTAGTGGAGTTAGACTCCGAATTACCCGTTGAAGCAATTACGAGGACACGAGAGTATTTCTCTCAACCAAGTCCAAGCCATCTTCCAGAAGCAGATAACATCCAGCAAACCGTAGCAAAACCTATGGGTGCTTACGATCTAATTAATGATCTAACAAAAACCTTCTCGCATATTTCATTCCTTGATTTACTAAAGAATTCCCCTGCTCACAGGGCTACTCTTTTAGAGGCGTTAGGTTTGGGTCATTTAATTAGTATCACTCCACCACCAGAAGCACAAGTAAATCACATAGACTTTGATGTTTATCCTCCAGGACAGGCGGATAGGGATGTCGAATTCATATTTGAAATAAGTAAAATGCCTACGGATGCCGAGATCACACGCCGAGGCGATCCATCCCTACACTTGCAAGTACAGGTTTATAATAATTATGTAAAACGGGAAATGGTTGACGATGAAGCTGCGGTTAACATAGTCCCTTTCTCTTTTCTCCAAAAATTGCAATATGGTGAAACAAACTGTTCCACTACTCGAAATACCTTGAGAGGCTACGATAGCCTTAAGGCCACATCGATAGGAACTATAATACTACCGGTCACTTTGGGACCTAAAACAATCCTGACTGAGTTTTATATTATAGATCGGGAAACTAACTATAATATGATCCTCGTCCGGCCATGGATACATCAAATGAAGGCAATCCCTTCCACGCTATTTCAAGAAGTAAGATTCTTGCATCTGGGAAAGGTATTTGTAGCCAAAGGTGATCCAAAGCCGTTTGACGTACACCTAGCTGATTTAAAGAAGAGACCAGGTGTACACTCAGAATTCGAGCTTCCAACAAACCAACTAAATAAACCCACTGACTCAAAGTCAAAAGAAAAGTTGGTACCTACGACGGATCTGGAAACCATCACTGTAACCAAAACAACCCCAATTCCTGGCGGTAAAGCTAAAGAAACTGTATCATTAGAGACTACTGCAAAAATCATTGAATTAATAGAACAAGATTTACCAATGTTCTTACCATTTGATTCGGTAGGTATAGGATATTCCTTAGGGGTTGGATCTCTTCCAGCAGAAGATCTTTGCATGGTCGAAGTAGAATGTGCAAATACAGTAGATACACCTACATCTATGCTCCCGGCTAAATATTGGACTCTCCATTTCGATGGAGCTAAATGCCGCTATGGAGCGGGGGCAGGTATAATTCTTACCTCGCCCGAGGAAAAGGTCCTCCCATTCTCTTTTAAGTTGAACTTTGAATGCACAAACAACGGCGCTGAGTACGAAGCTCTCCTCCTTGGCCTTACCTTAGCCAAAAGAATTGGTATTGATAACATCAAAGTCTTAGGAGACTCGCAATTAGTAACAAACCAAGTTTCTGAAATATATGAAACTAAAGCCGAACATTTACAACTCTACAAAGACGCTGTGTTAGATTTAAGCAAAGCATTTAATTTCATATCCATTGAAGCAATCCCACGAGAGAAAAATCTTCTCGCCGATTCAATAGCAACTTCGGCATCACGCTTCACTCCAAGCAATGAGCTAGAAGATACTCACTTCACATTATCCATTCGTAACGAACCATTGATAAAAACAATGACATATCCTCTTTCAAGTGGTAATGAATCTACCATCCTAGACCATGTTGGCAATGATGCGGCTACTTTGGATTACTTAAATGCCTATGCAGCATTACATCGCTCCTGTCACACACTAGATTTATCTCTGATCCCGCATTCATCTTCCTACTTCGGAAATCCCGTAACGGATCTTTCCTCGCAAAGGGAACCTAGCATATACGCAATAGAAAATTGGGATGATATAGATCTACCTCCAGCACCACCTGAGTTCGAAGAGGGTAACGCCTCTTTAATCGAAGAAACAATCGATGTCAACATTGGGACAGAAAATGAACCAAGGATATTGAAACTAGGTTCTTCATTAACCCCAGAAGAGGTAGAAATACATACTCAGGTTCTCAAAGAACATCAGAAGGCATTTGCATTTAATTACAAAGAGATGACAGGAGTCGCACCCCACATTGCGGTGCACAACCTCGTCACTAGATCAGATGCGAAGCCAATTAAGCAAAAAATCAAGACCTATGAAGCCCAAGGTAGCCCTTATGGTAAAAGAGGAGGTAATAAAACTCCTTCAGGTAGGATTCATCAAGCCAGTTGACTACTCCCAATGGGTATCAAACATCGTTCCCGTTCTCAAGAAGAATGGAAAGATATGCATCTGCATAGATTTCTGGGACATTAACAAAGCATGTCCTAAGGATGACTTCCCATTGCCATCTATCGATGTCATTGTTGATGCAACAGCTGGGTTTGAGCTCTTGTCTCTCATGGATGGATTCTCGGGATACAATCAAATCAGAATATCCAAGCAAGATCAAGCTAAAACCACCTTTATAACTCCTTGGGGAACCTATTGCTACGCTGTTATGCCATTCGGTCTCAAGAATGCCGATGCCACGTACCAGCGGGCTATGACTTATATATTTCACGATTTAATTCATAAAATCATGGAATCCTACGTAGATGACTTGTTGGCTAAAGCCAAGAAGCATTGTGACCATCCCGAAGTACTCCGTGTCATTCTTTCACGTTTAATAGAATACGAAGTTATGCTAAATCCGGAAAAATGCGTCTTTGGTGTAATAGGAGGAAAGCTCCTAGGTTACATCATATCGTCACGAGGGATCGACGTTGATCCAACCAAAATTCGGGCTGTCCTCGAAATGGTCCCACCTTCGAGTGAATCTGGAATCAGATCATTTCTCGGGAAGCTGGGCGCAATCCGGAGATTCATCCCAGACTTAAGCTTCGCTATTCATCCAATCAATAATTTACTCAAGAAAGACTATAGCATTGATTGGACTGAAGACTGCAACGAAGCTTTCAACGCAGTTAAACGCTTCTTACTGTCACCACCTACGCTAATGCCACCTAAGCTAGATCGCCCATTAATTCTATACTCACGGGCTACCGATGTTTTGTTAGCTTGCATGCTAGCCCAAGAAGACGATGACAAGAGAGAGCGTGTAATTTATTTCATTAGCCGAACATTGCTCGACTACGAAATGCGTTATACACAAGCAGAATGAGAATGCCTTGCCATAGTTTTCGCAACCAAACGCCTAAGACACTACATGCTAAATCAAGAGACAAGGGTCATGGTAAAAACTGACCACTTACGAACCTTCCTCACACAAGGGTCCCTGTCTAAAAAGGCGGGACGCTTTATAACCTTAATGGGAGAGTTCGAATTAACTTTTGTAAACCAAAAGTCAGTTAAAGGGAAAATCATCGCAGATTGGTTAGCTGATAACCCGCTAGACGGAGGTGACTTAGTAGACTTAGACTTTCCAGACAAATGCGTGTACTACGTCAAAACCCAACCTACTATATCTGAGTGCCCTTGGTACGCTGATATCATTAGTTATATCATGGACCATAGGTACCCAGAAGGAGCTACACCTCAACAAAGAAGGCGGTTACGTATTATCGTAGCTAAATACGTCATTATAGAGCAAGTGCTCTATCGGAAAGCATTCGATGGAATGCTCTTAAGGTGTGTTGACACAGAAGAGTCCAAGAAGATTCTCCATGAATCTCATAGCGGTATATGTGGAGGCCACTTCGGCGGCCACGCCACCACTCGAAAAATACATCGAATGGGCTATTTCTAGCCCACTCTAGAACATAACGCAATAGAGTTTGTACGCAGGTGTCATAAATGTCAGGAGTTCTCTCATGAGATCCACATGCCGGCACAAGCTTTGCAACCGATCGCTACTCTGTGGCCCTTTTCTACATGGGGCCTGGACTTGATAGGGAAGTTCTCTCCCTCGTCCACAAACGGCCACAATTTTATAATCACAGCCACTGAATATTTCACTAAATGGGTAGAGGCCATGCCTCTTACAACTGTACCTGGTTCTGTAATCGCTAAGTTCATTTTGAACCAAATCATTTGCAGGTACGGTATCCCGCAAATTATTATCTCAGATAATGGAACTTCTTTCAAGAATGAAGAAGTTCGTGAGCTATGCAACAAATTTAAAATTATCCATCATACGGCTTCCTTGTACTATCCCCAAGCCAATGGGCAGGCTGAAGCAACGAACAAAACACTGAAAGCCATTCTCCTTAAAACAGTGTAAGAAAACAAGCGGGATTGGCATTTGAAGTTATATCCGGCCTTGTGGGCCCATCGAACCTCAATAAGAACTCTGACAGGAGTAACTCCTTTCTCGCTGGTATTTGGGTCAGAAGTAGTTCTCCCACTCGAAGTTGAAATCCCCAGTCTCCGCATTTCGCTACAAGGGATTCTAGATGAGGATGCTTACAGAGAAGCACGTCTTTCTCAATTAGAAAGCCTGGATGAAGCTAGGTTAAATGTTGAACAACGACATAGAGTCTATGCCGACCGAATGTGCCGGCAGTATAACAAGAAAGTCTATGAATGTGACATATACGAAGGTGACCTAGTTCTGAGGTTAGACAGCCGGATCGACAAGAAGACCGGCGAAGGAAGGAAATTCCGGCCCAAATGGTTGGGCCCATACCGAGTCATGAAAGACTACGGGAATGGTGCTTATCTCTTATGCACGCTAGAAGGTGAGGAGTTTGGCGAAACAGTCAATTCCCTCCACCTCAAATGTTTCTACGCATAAGCAGCAAGCGCTGCCTATATAACTATCTACATCGTATTTTCATATAAATTAGGATCATTTTGTCCACTTGTTCTTACACAAATTGTGATCAAGGAATCTATTCTCAAAGCAATTTATTACAAACTCGTGATGTTTCTGGCATGAAGTTCTTTAATCATACTTCTCCGTCTTCGATATCATCAATCAATTCAGAATCTTTTATCTAATAAAATCAGACATGACGAAGTCCTAACGGTAACCATACCAAGCTCTGCAAGTTTGTTCTCGATTTGGTTTCTTCTTAGGATAGGTGTCTTGCCTATGGTCTGTTCTAGAAGCTTCATGGTGTCACATCTATCCCATATGCACATCTCTTTGGAAATAAGAATATAATGACATCTTACTCAAACAAACAAGTCAAGAAGTGATTAAACAGAAAATTTTATTTTACACATTTCCTTGCCCCACCAACCTTCGGTGATGAGCTTGCGTCTCTTACTAGTGACGTAGGGTTGGGAAAGGATGGAAATGCCCTTACTCGCCTATGCCTTGCCCACGGTGATAAGCCCATGCTTCTTACAGGTAGCACGGGGCAAAGTGTAGGGGGTCCTCTAGACAAAGTAAATGTTAAAAGGTCATAAAAAAACAATTCAAACTTTGAGTCAAAAACGAATGAATCAGATATTCAAAATTCCAAAAAGAGTTAAAAATCCTAAAAAAAATAGATTTTGTCTACTATGTGGCCATCTACGGGTCTAAGTCTAGATAAACCGCAAGGTAAGTTACATCCAAAACTATGAAGTCATTCAGGTTGAGTAAGCTTGTAGTTTTCAATTTGGTTCCACCAAAGCTTCGTCCGTCTTTCATCACTATCACTTCACCATATTTCATAACTTGTGCCCTTCTTGGCTCTTGGTGATGAGCTCTCGCATCTTACTAGTTGCGTGGAGTTAAGGGTGGGGCAAGTCAATCTGTTCATCATATTGGTTGTTCTCATCACTTTGCCAAAACAAATCATGAGGTATCCAAATTGTTAAACAAAAGTTAAGATTCAAGATCACAATATATCTACAATATCATGTATCAGCATCATGAAACACAAAAAGAAAGCAAACATTTGCATCATCTGTCTTCCATTGCATACATTCTAGAAAGCATATAAAACATACATCATAGTATACACGAAAAAGCTGGAAACAGAAAGGGAAGACACAAGTGACAAAGTTTTGATCCAAAATCGGCGCATATATATAAATAGTCCATATTTGTATACAATGCCATCATGCACTAGGCATGGTCAAAATGCTCAAAGAGCCCGTAATACACAAAAGAATCCATAATAAAAAAAGTGCATAGAAGCCAAGTGGCGTCTCAACCCCTACGCGATCCCGCTGAAGGTGCGCGCCCTCGCCTAGGACTACGACTACGCTGGTGCTCTGAATGGACGGAAGGCTCAAGGTCTCGAGGGGCGGTCGTGGTCTCGCCATGAGAACGGCTCCTCATAAGGCGCTTGGCTGTCCTATAGCCTGCCAACTCTGTACGGAGAGTAGATACCATCTTGGCCACATGCCAAACGGGAGCAAAGACGTCGGTATGCCTGCCGGCTGCAGAGGGCTCCCCGGCATCTACGGATAGCTCCGCATGGGTCTTATCCATAGGGATCATCAGAGAATCAGTACATACCCTACGGATTAGATCCCGCCACTCGTCAACAATCTCTGCAAAACAAAGAAGAAAGACGAATTAGAAACTAGGCAAGAGGCTAAAATATACAAGATACAAATATAAGGAGGGATAGCAGTTAAAACAAGTCAAAAAAAAATCAAACTAACACTAAAAGGGAGAAAGGATAACTTACTCGGGTCACCGGACCTCCAAGATGGGTCACTAGGGCCAGCACCCGCTGCAGATGCCGCCGCCGACTGAGGAGCTGGTCCTGTAGTTGGGGCAACATGACGCCCCGCAACGGACTCATCATCTCCACCATGGCCCAGGAGAGTGGCTCCTCAGAAACCAGAGTCTCTCTCTCTGCGCTCTGCTCCGCCCTCTCCGCCTGCATGATATCCTGAGTATCATGCCACTCAGGATCACTCTTGTCCGTCTACTCCTCTGACCCTCCCTCTGTGGACTCCTTAGAATCGGAGTCAATATCTATAGGGTCATCGCTACTATGAGTAGGACCCGTGGTAATCCGAAGTAAAGGTGCCCGAGGTGCACCAGCTCTCCCTCTGGCCCGAAATATCACCCTGGCTGCAATAGGAATGCCAGGGGTAACCACTGTCCAACCACGGCCTCTAGGCCCCCCTCTAGCCTTCCGAACTGATCTGTAAACTGGTGCTACTGGAGGAAGCATGCCCACATATGGGAGGCCGAACTGCTGAGGAACCCTACTGAAAGGATGTACCTCCACCCGTCCCACACAGTCAATAAGCTACCCTGTAATGGAGCAAGAAACCAATGTCATGGCCTCCTCTCCCCATACGCCGGCCATAAACTGGTACGGTGTGGCCTCCATGTCTGCTATAGTGAGGGAGGCTACTAGCTGGTGAGGTGCTCTAAGCACTGACATATCTGACCATCTGGCCGCCCTCACAGCCCCAGGATCTGCCACCTCCACGCCTCTACCATAAGGAATAAAATGCTCATACACCCAACTCATGACTAGAGTTGGGTGGCTCAACGACTGTCCCTGTAAACGGACCACCCTATATAAGTCGTGATAGGTGGTCCCCAAAATGTCTGCCCCCCAGGTGTATATCCGGCCATGCCCCTCTATCTGTGCAATGATGGGGGCCCAACAGTATAACAAAGTGTCCCCTCCCTTGTCCCCGATCAGTCTCGAGGCAAGGATCCCCATGATGGCCTGTCGAAATACAGGGATGGGCAAAGAAGGAATGGATCTAACTCTCACTCCCTTCTTCGGCCCCGTGGAAATAGCTGCATCTCCCATATATGTTGCCCACTGTGCAATTTGTGCCCGTGAGCCGGTTGTCTCTAATGTGAGTAGCCTCCCAATGATCGGGACCCCCAGAATGCGGTAGACGTCCTCTAATGTAATGGTCCACTCACCACAGACCCCTGGCAATCGGAAAGTGTTCCAATCTGCATCCCAGTAGGAGAATAAGTCACAGAGTATTTGACTAGATGGAGCAACGTGAGGCACACGCGATATCCACAATATGCTGGCCCTCTGCAATGTGTCCTCCTCATCTGCTGAGAGGGCATCCAATACCTCGGGCAGCCAGTCACACTCTCTCTCCCGCCTCCATCTAATATACTCCTCCTTCGCCTGCATGCACCCAAAAACACACAAAACAGAGTAAGTTAGTATCTAAACGATATCAAGAGAGTTATAAAAACATACACAAATGCTAAAAATACAAGTGTAAGTTTTCAAAAGAGGTCCTTTTGCATTCTGTGCAAAACCACCGCCCTGGGCAGGGGGCGGTTTTGTAACCACCGCCTTGAAGGCGGCGGTCTCGTGACCGCCGCCCTGGACAGGGCGGCGGTCATGTAACCGCCGCCCTGGCCAGGGCGGCGGTCGCGGTCCGAAAACCCGCACGAGTTTTTAACCCCAAAAAGCCAAAAACTAGCAAAAAACAACCATTTTGGCTAAAAACAAAGCCTACCCAGTAGACGCCCCCCCTAGATGGACCTTTTAAACCTAACATTTTCAAAAATGACCCCCCCATTACAACAACTTTAGCATTTCAAAATTGAAGAGGGAAAAGCACAAAATTGAAGAAAAACCAACCTATGATCTCGCGGGGTGGCGTTCCGCACGTGGAGGCATGATCACTATCTCGCTGTGGACGTTTTGACTCTACTCGCGTGAGAAACCGTTACCGTGGGCCCTAGAGCTCAAAATCTATCAAATCGACTCGCGCAAATGAATAGTAAAATGGGCCCACTTTTATATATATAGCGCTCTAATTCATTTTAAATCCCCTTTTCACAGGTTCGGAGCGCCAACGGAGGTAAGTTTCTATCCTTGCACTAATGGTATGTCCTCTTCCCCTATTATTTTAGCGTTTATCTTCCAAGTTATTGTATCTATCTGCACTTGAGTTCCCCTTTCATTTTGCAGGTAGCGGGAATTTCGGATGGCTTCATTTCGACACACGAACGTATAAGGTATAACTTCTAACTTCCCATTTCGGGACGGCCATACTTGGACCCACCGTTTTATGCCTCTTCATGGCTAAAACGCTTCTCCGAGGGGGCAATATTTACGTACCCAAAATTGTAAGGTACTGTACTGCGGAACGGTGTAATAAATGCCCCAATGATGATACAGGTCTCTTCGCAAGGTGTTCAGGATCTAGAGAAGCTTTACGGATATGCGTTAACATCCCACATGCCACGCTTAGCCCCCGCGTGCTTTGTTTTCCCTTTTTTTCCTCTTTTTCTTGGCTCTTTGGTCTTCAGTGACGAAACCGCCGCCGCCCTGAACAGGGCGGCGGTCCTGTAACCGCCGCCCTGAGTAGGGCGGGGGTCCTTTACGCATTTTCCAGAACATTCTTTTGATGGAACGCACGCAAAGTTCAACGCTTCACCAGCTTTTCTTGCCGACTTGAGCATGCATTAATGTTTTTGGTCCCCTGGAATAGTGTTTTTCCTTTGTTTATTGTTTAGGAGTTCAGTTTGGATTTGATCTTTGGGTGTTTGAATTCCTATAAATGCATGGTTTGAGCTCAAGAAAATGGCCTCTCAGTTTTGCTCTGGAGTTTGATCCTTGGTTTTCTCTTTGCATTAGACTTAGTTTTCCTTTTGCTTAGAAGGTTTAGTTTTCTTCATTGCATGTTTGTTTAGTATTGTGTTGCAGCTGGTAAGCCACATATCCAACTTGTGCAAGTGCAAACATTACTTATGGGCCCCTCATTCTTGTTTAAAAACTCATCACTTTCAGTAGTTCAGTCTTCTAGTTTGCTTAAGTTTGATAGTTTAAATCTTTTACATGCTTAGTTGCATTACTAAGCTCTTGGTAAGCCACAGATCCAGCTTGTGCAAACAGTATTATTGTTTCTGGAGTAGAATAGTTTAGGCAGCCATTAAAGTTGCAGGTTTTTCTCTTTAGACAGACAAGTTTTAGGTTCTGGATGCATTTTGTTGCATGATTCGCAGTAGACCCCGCTAGGAATTGCATAGGCCAAGCTCTGTACTCTTGTGCTATCCCTCTCCTATCCGCATTCTATTCTGTCTGCATTCTAAAGGCTGTCCATTGATCCAAGTATCTATTCCTGTTGATGCAAGCATTACACACTTTTCTGGATTCACGTGAGCACAAAGAACGAGGAGATCATACTGAGGGGACAAGAACACACACACCGTCAGATTCGCCACTGTTCTGCGAAATCCAGGTTCCATCTTTCAAAGTTTTAGTTAGAACTTATCAAATAAAGTAGTTAATCGCTTTATTTCAGTTATTTCCATTCTCGATATTGCCAGGGAAGTTGTGGGGATTGATAGTTTCTGAGAAACTATGATTCATTCCTCACTTCTAAGGCAGGATCGAGAATCTTGCAAATAGATCAGTTATTTCGTTGTTTAGAATAGATATACAAAATTGCACAGATAAATAGCTACACTCGGCTATTTTGTTTGTTTTACGTTATTAGTTTAGTTGTCAATTCTAAATATTTTTAGATAGCTACTTTCTTATAAATTGCCAGAAAATACCAAAAAAAAAGGAATTATATATGCTAGAAGTGTACTTAGATTTTACTTTATTATAGTTTGTTTCATTACTGCTTTTGCATGACAATTACGGGACCTAGAGAGCCCAGGGAATACATTTTCGAGCCAATTGTGCCCCAGCCCAATATCGTAGTGGTAGTAACTGATATTGACCAAAACCTTAGGATACAAGTCTTCCAAACAACAACAGACTTCCAACAGATCAGGTCACAGTTGAGAGGGTTAAACGTAGAAGATGACCGAGCACACACATTTTGGTCAAATCAACCAAACTACAGGTTATCCTAGAAAACATCCGCATGACTGTAGAAGGATTTGAAAGAGAACAAGTATTCGGGTGTGATCCTTTAGTTCCACAGCCAGACGCTGGAGACACCCTCGTAGATATAGATACCAACTTAAGAATTCAAGTTGCTAGAACACCTGTGAGGTATTATGAGAAAATTACACAATTACTGATTCTAAACGTAGAGGCTGAGAAAGCTTACGACTACTGGATACTAGGGATTAGAACTTGATCTCATGTATGACCATAACAGGACCGCAACAACCAAGATTCTACGGTTGTGATCCACAAATCCCACAGCCTAACGAATCCACAAGTCAATTAGATATAGACACTGGCCTACGCACATTAGTATTTCAGTCTACTCCAATTCCACCTATCATCATTCAACAGTTGTCCCTACTAGACACAACAGCTAACAAAGCTAGAGAATTTTGGACTAGGCCAGGGAATCGTCCATAGAGTTGACTATATTCACCATATGACCCTATCAGGAGAAATACACGAAACCATCCCGGGTCATTTTCCACGCATCCCACAACCCATAGATCGAATCACGCCAAAGCTCGATATTGATTGGAGCCTTCGAGAGCAGTCATCCTCGCTGATCAATCTATCACACCAGTCCAAGTTAGAAGGGCCTTCTTTGCCTTAGATTCGCAAATACCATTAGTGTGTATCGAAGACATTAGACTCCTTAACTAGTTTGTCTGCATATTCTACCCCCACCGGCTGTCTCGGCATGATCTCGGGAGGTCGGGTACGTGGAAGAGTCACTTGTTGATTCTCACGCTCGCCTATTGTTTTTCCAATGTACAGTATCCCATATCAAATTTTTTCCCTGCGGAGAGAAGACTGTAAATGAAACCAAGACTTAATGTGATACATGACCCAAGGAAAGGACTTTCAATAGCAACCAAATGAAGGATAAATCTTTCACTCATCCATACTGGGATACAGAGAATACTTCAAACCATGCAGACTGAGAAATTTTGAACAAATGGGGAGAGATTAAATTGAGCACCAACATTGGGAACCAAAAGCATCCCCAGAAACGGTGCCACTTCGGTGTTGTTTCCACACAAATAGATCCTGGTGCTAAAATAATCCCTGGAAATGGTGCCACTTCAATGTTATTGCTGCACAAATAGGTCCCAATATTTAAATAATCTCTGACAATGGTGCCACTTTGGTGTTGTTGCCAGAAAAATAGGTCCCGGTGTTCAAATAATCCCCAGTAATAGTGCCAACTTGGTGATATTGATCTGCAATTTTTTCATGATGAAAAGCAAGTTGTAGATATCTTCATGAAGCCTCTTTGTAATGTAAACTTTTTCAAGTTTAAAGCAATGTTAGGTCTTTAAAATCATTCATTGAGGGAGTGTGTGCATGACAATGCCACTTCCTAACTATTGTGTTGCATCTTCCTTCTATATACTTCTTCTATATTGTAAAAATCATTATAAAAAATAACCATGTGTGATTTTATGTAAACATCATCCTATGCGAGTTTACAAGAGAACCCAGAGAAGTGTTGTGTTATGGATATTTCTCCCGCGAGGGCTGAGAAGGATCACGGAACTGGCAGGATTATTAGAGACATAATGACTTCGTGATATGATTTGATTCCTGTATGAAACTTAGGTATGGGGATTCAACTGACTCTTTGTCACTCGGGTGTTGGAGAAGTGGATAGCACCTCACTAAGGGTTTGATCTACCCTCACTACTTTAGGTTGTGCCTTCAACCAGGGTGAGAGGACCCATTCTGTAACCTGTGTTGGTGAAGGACATTAAGAGATCCTTCTTTGCACAATTTTCATGAGAACCTTGAGGAAATATGATCAATACAACACAATCTAACTCTCACGAGTTGTCACACTAGAGAGTGGAGATGTTTCCTGACAAGGTTCAGGTTACTAAAGACAATAATTGAATCATGATTGCCTCTACATATTTTGGCAATGGAATTTGTTAAATTTGTGGATACACAGTACAAACAGGGGTAAATTTCATGTAGGATTCATAACATTTGAGAAGTTTTTTGGTGGGAAGTTAAGCAAGATAAAGTTGATTATACCAGATCTTTGAGAGCCTTTACAAATATTGGAAAACTCACATAGACACAATGCTTTAGAATAGCAAAAATATTCCTTCAACTAGAAGGTGTGTATCAATGGAGGCCCAGAGATGCAAGGTTTCACACATTCTTCAAGAATTCAACAGAAAGGATCATGTTAAAGAATCAATTAAATGCTGGAAATCCCTGGTAAATTGTCACACCTAAGATACACTCATAGGCTTACAAACAATCTTTATCAACATAGTGAAAGTAAAGTGATTTTAAATTGTTTATTTCATTACCAGATGAAATCTCTTCTCATAATGAAATTGCAAAACAATAACACATGGATGAGATCTATGTGTGAAGAGGGATTTTAACATAAGATTGCAACAAGAACAAAAAAAACATTTGAAAAACTAAAATTATTATGCTCATGATCAACACAGAGTCATTCAAGGTTCATTAGATTCCTCAGCAGGGGAAATTTTCCTCAACAATCTCAGAGCTTTTCAATGACTGTACACTTACAACCACCTTGACATGATTAAATCTAAAACACAGGAAAATAAAATGGTCTCTCAGACGGTCTCTCGAGAAAATGGTTTCTCTCAAAACTTCTCATAAAAGTTAAACCCTCCTTATGCAAGAGTGTTCTCATTGCATTTATACAATTTTACTCGCTCACTCATCCCAAATTTTCCCCCCAAAAGTCTTAATCTGAATATTCAAGAGAATCTTATATTTTTTCCTTGGATTTTTTAGCCCAGAATTTTTTTTTTGATTTTTGTTTAACTATAGATTTGAAGAACTCTCTTTTTTAGACAGGTGGAAAAGTTAGTGAGCCATTCACATTTCCTACTTTCATCAAATATGATTGGGGCACCATGCCATAACTTTTGATAGTCTTTTTAATCATTATTTTATTCTATCATGCAAGAAATCCCCCTTTTTAATAATTCTCAGGTGGCTCCATATGGCTTGATATGACAAGCAATCCTTTTCACCTTTGAGAATACACCTTGAGAAATGAGTGCCCTCGCATGGATACTTCCATTTGCCTCTAAGAAATGATTTCATTTTATGGATTATTCCACATACCTGTGTTGTGAGTCTGAGTCAGCCAAGTATAAAGAGGAGCCAGCGGAAACCTCCACGTGTCTCCTTGGCACAACTACAAAGGTGAAGTTCAGAGGTAGGTTCCAAAATGAGCATGCGGCCCTCCATGTGTTTTGAACCCTAGAGAGTTGCACCGGTTTCTGAAAAGTTAGAGTATGGGAAGGTCTAGTGGAAGCTTCCATGTGTCTGTTCGGTGCAACTTCAAAGATGAAGTCTAGAGGTGGGACCTCAAATGAGAGTAGGATCTCCACGTGTCCAGGATTTAATAAAAGCCCTCAGCCATTGAAAAATTCTCGGTATAAAGAGGAGCCAGTGGAAGTTTCCTCCACGTGTTTCTTGAGCACTTTTGAATATGGTGCCCAAAAGTGGAGACCCCAAACAAGCATAGCTCTCCATGTGTCATGCCCAGAAAAGTTGTTAAAATTTTTTAAGAACCACCAGAAGGTGCCACATGCCTAAGGTCTGAGAAATTTGCATCGGATGCTTGAAATTTCTAAGTATGGGTAGAGCTTAGCAGAATACTTCCACGTGTCTCTTGGCACATTTGTTCCAGAAAGTGATGAAAGACCTACACAGAAGGCCAGGATCCTCAAATAAGCGTAGGCCCTCCATGTGTCCTTTGGTCTACCAAATTTGCAAGTCCATTGAAAATTCTTAAGCAAGTAGGATCCAGATTCGAAACCTCCACGTGTTTCTTTGGCATCTTCCTTTAGTAAAATTTAGGGGTAGGTTCCCCAAATAGGTGCGGGCCTTCCACGTGTCCTTTAGGCCTTCCAAGAAAGTTTGCATCAGGCTCCACATCTTGAAAATTCTAAGTATGGGCAGGAGCCAGCTAAAATCTCCATGTGTCTCCTTAGTGCAACTCCAAATGGTCAAAACCTAGAAGGTCGAATCCTCAAATGAGTGCAGGCCCTCCACGTGGAAAATATTTGAGTTGAAGCGGGCCTGAGGTCAAAAATGAACCACCTCTTCAAAATGAAGCCCTCTTTCCTGAGTTGGTTCACTTTTATACTTTTACTTCATTTCAAAACAGAGCTTAAAAACTCCAAACTTTTGACCCACCTCATGATGCTTCAAACATTTTGATGTAGCCCCACGTGGAGTTGCGGCTTCACTTTTATACTTTATTCTTCATTTCACAAAACAAAGCTTAAAAACTTCAAAGTGCTCTGGTACCTACCTTCCCGCTTTGAATTTTCAATGCTGGCTCATACATGTGACATTAATTTGTTCCTCGCGGAGTTGCGGATCATTTTATAACTTTTCTCAGTTTTTTCACAAAAAGGAAAAAATATTCAAAATGCTCCCACGACCCACCTCCCCACCTTTTAACTTTTCAAACCACCATGTGTCCATCTTCAGGGTCAAAGTAAGAAATTTTCCTTGCCGCTTCATATTTTTGAATAGCCAATTAGATACTATTGGGGCCATGGGACCAATTTGGCATTTTTTACAAATGTGACAAAAGTGACAAGTTTCACCAAATAGACCCACCAGTGCCACGTCCAATTAGAAAGGACCACATATCCTCAGATGTTGGGACAGATTTACAAAGGAGACACAGTCGTGGAAGATTCCCAACAACAAAATTTTTCCTCATGGAGAGAAGAATCTAAGTAAAACCAAGACTCAATGTGATCCACAACCCAAGGAAAGGATTAAAAATGAAACCAAATGAAGGAGAAAGATTTCATGCATCCATATAGGGAGACAAAGAATAGTTCAAACCATGCAGACTGAGAAATTTTGAACAAACAGGGTGAGATTAAATTGAGCACCAACATTGGCTCTGACTCGGGGATGGGCACTCCCTGCGAGTGCCACAAGAACAACAGACCATGTGCCAAAAATCCATTGGGAAACGGAGTCAAGAACAAGCTTGCAAAGCAGAAAAACAATAACCAATCCTCCCAAGATTGAACCGAGAAACCAACAAGAACCGGTCACTAAGGACCAGGACAAACTGAAACAAAAAAAGGTGAAAAATAAACAAAAACTAAAATACTATACACTGTACAATGATGTGTACCTTGATTCTGAGAAATCAATCAAGGAAATGTTTCAAGTGCCTTCCATTAACAGGAAACTCAAGCAATTCCCCCATCTAGGTCTTTTAGGAAAAAGGTGTGCTCACCAATCCGAATGTCAATAGAATAAGGGCCCATCCATAATGCATCAAACTTTCCATGTTTTCCCTTATCCTCATGTCTGATATCCCACAATAGCACAAGATATCCCACACTGAAAGCTCTTGGAGTTACCTTTTTATCAAATAATTTCTTCAATTTCTCCCTGAACTTCACATGTCTTTGGTGGGATTCTCTTCTCTCTTCATCTAATTCAACAATTTGATTAATACGAGCATCATAGGGACTAACCTCCTAGTCCTCCAATTGTTGAATAAATTGATAAGAAGATAATTGCATATGCAGGGGAAGTAGAGCTTGAGTTCCATACACCAACTCAAATGGAATTTTTCTAGTAGCTCTTTTAACAGTAATTCTATCAGCCCAAACAACAAACTTCAACTGCTCACCCCATTTCCTTTTGTTTAATTCCAAGGTCCTTCTGATTATCTTCAACAAATTCTTGTTGCTTGATTCTACTTGTTCATTACCTTGGGGATTATAATTTGAAGCATATGATAAATTGATCCCATAATCATGACACATGGCTACCAAATTTTTGGCTCGAAAACTCATAGAATTGTCAGCAACTATTTTAGTAGGCACTCCAAACCTGCAAATTATATGATTCAGAATGAAGTCCATAACAATTTGGTGGGTATATTTCTTGGTAGGGATTGCCTCCACCCACTTGGTGAAGTAATCAGTGGCCACTAATATCCACTTATGGCCTGCACTTGAAGAATATGAAATCTCACCAATGAAGTCCATTCCCCACTGCTTAAATGGGGCTTCAATTGATACAGGTTGCAAAGGGAGGGATCCTGAAGCTTTCAATATTCCTGAAAAATGTTGACAACTCTCACACTTTCTTACCAGTAGAGTTGTATCTTTAAAAAGAGTTGGCCACCAGTAACCAGCCCTTAATATCTTATGGGTTGTGACTCTCCCAGAAAAATGCCCTCCACAAACTCCTCCATGGAAATCATCAATTATTTTTGGGGCTTCATCCTCAGTGATACATCTCAAAAGAACTCCCTCAGGGTTCTTCCAAGCTAACCCATAATCAGTGATGATATTTTCTGGGAGGCTAACTTAAGTGCTCTCTTTTGATTCTTTCTTAAATTCAGGTACTGCAGATGTTTGAGATAAAACATAATATCCTTGTACCATTCATAATTTATCAATTTCTCAAGAATATTCAGCCTTTCTTCTTCAACCTCATTTATCTCAACTGTTTACAGATTGCTCTCTGTTATTAGCTTTTCTAGGCCAAAACCTCTGACCAATTTTGTAGTTTGTATATCCATGTCATACTCTTGAAATTTATTTTCCCATCGGCATCTTTTACTTGAAATTTCCATCTCTGATAGGATATCCTTAACCATGGTGTGGGGAACATAAGCTATGACTTTAGAGCTCAAAATATATGGCCTAAAGATTTTTGTGGCCTTAACCAAAGAAAAGGCTTGTTTCTCCATGATAGTATACTTCAATTCTGCCCCTTGTAATGCTTTACTAAAGAAAACAATTGGTCCTTTAGCTCCTTCATCATCCTTTTGTAACAGTACAGATGCAATAGTATTCTCTGAAGCAAAGGAAAACATTTGGAAAGCCTTTTTATAATCAGGAGCTGCTAAAACAGGGGCATTCTTCAATGCTTCCTTAATCCCAGTAAAGGCTTGAATAGTTGTTTCTTCCCATTTGATACTCTGATCCTTCTTCAACATATTGGTGATTGGGATAGTCAATTCAGCAAAGTTGGAAATAAATCTCCTAATAAAATTTATTTTCCTGAAAAAGGACTGAATTCCCTTTTTGGTTCTTGGAATAGGAACTTTGCTAATGGCTTCCACTCTCTCAGGATCAATCATGACCCCTTCTTTTGACACTATATGTCCAATCAGCTTTGCCTTTTGAACCCCAAAATGACATTTCTTAGGGTTCAATGAGATACCATATTCCCTGCACCTTAACAACATATTTTCTAAATGTTGCAGGTGATCACTTATTTTTCTTGAAAAAACTATCACATCATCCTGATACACAACAATGAAGTCATTTATATATCCTACGAGAATGCTACATCCATTTCTCTTTGAAATGTGGCTCCAGCATTCATCAGGCCAAACGGTACATTCTGACATACACATAGGTTCCCCATGGAGTGGTGAAAGTGGTTTTGATTCTCTCTGATTACTTCACAACCACTTGGTTATACCCAGAGAAACCATCCAAAGTAGATAACAACTTAGAGCC
Source organism: Taxus chinensis (assembly GCA_019776745.2). Classification (NCBI taxonomy): domain Eukaryota; kingdom Viridiplantae; phylum Streptophyta; class Pinopsida; order Cupressales; family Taxaceae; genus Taxus; species Taxus chinensis. Next base: position 253,495,299 of record CM034150.1, read on the forward strand.
AGTAACCAATTGCAACATGTTATCCATATTTGGCAAGGGATAGTTATCCTTGATTGATGCCTTATTTAAGTTTCTGAAGTCAACACACAATCTTATATCCCCATTTTTATTTCGAACAGGTACCAGGTTTGCTACCCATGAGGAGTATCTTGTAGGCTGTATAATTCCTCCATCCCTTAACTTTTTCAACTCTTCTTGCATTTTTGAGGAAAGGAGGGGATTAATTGGTCTTTGTTTCTACCTAAATGGCTTGGCATTGGCTTCTAGGGGTATTTCATGTTGAAAAAGGTCTTCCCTGTATGCTTTCAGTTCTGAATATGACCAAGCCAAGCAGTCCTGGTACTTTTTTAGCAATTGGACATATGACTACTTTTCTTCTCTGTTCAAGTTGTTGCCTAGCCAAATTCTCCTGGGTTTATCCTTTGTGCCCAGGTTATATTCTTCAACATCCCTCGAGGCTGACATGTGTCTATTAATAATGCAATCAACATTATCAAAATTTGATTCCAGTGCAACCAAACCTCTGGGAATAGTATTGGTTTTCAATTGGATAATGTCTTTACCAAATAGGGTCTCTTTTCCATCATTTACACAAACCATTGGTTCCCAGTCCATACTTTGATTGGAAAATTCTCCTTTATTTTGTAGAAACCTTTGGACCTGAGCATCATCTTCAAACACCTGCCAGTGCTTGATATTGTCAGGGACATACGGCCTGGTCAATATTTCAATATCATATTCACAATAGGGAGACATTGTACAATTTTCAAACCTAGATCCAATACTACCAATTTTTTGCTACAGTATTATAGCTCCTATCATGATGTATTATATTGAAAGAATAAAACATTTCAATGAAGTCCCAAACAACATGCTTATACTATTTCATTCTTTCTATCATATAACTTTCTAACTTGCTTGACTATCAGCTCTGAATCCCCTTTAACAATAATATCATTGACACCATATTTCCATGCAATCCTTAGTCCCAAGAGCAGTGCTTCATACTCAGCTAATATTGTTTGTACACTCAAAATTGAGTTTAAAAGAAAAGTTAAACTCCTCTTGGCTTGGAGATATCAAGACAACACCTAGCACCATTACCAGATCTAGAACATGCCCCATCAAACATCAAGAGTCCAAGGAGAACCAACCTACTCAAGATACTTGCACTCATCAATTTTATGCTCCTTACAATCAGCATATCCCACAAAGTTATCAACATCAACATCTGTGTACAATACTTCATAAGAAGCATTGTTAGGGTCCTCAATGAGATGTAACATTTTCTTCTCACCATATAACTTCACAAGGCTTCCCTCAATTGGTATGGTTGCATAAGACATGTCCATTTGCACACTTCCACCCACACTAGCTGCCCATTTTCTAGATAATAACATCCCCCATTTGGCAGGACAATCCACAATAACTACATTCATGGTTAAGTATTTTCCTGGATAAGCTACTAGTTGCACTACTAATCCTTTGACATATCCAATTACTGGCACTTCTCTTGAATCCATAGCAGTACATTTCCCAAAAGTTGTTGTTACCTTGATATTTAACTCATTCATTACCTCAAGAGGCATTACATTACATGAGGCTCCTGAATCAAACATGCAGTTATGTACCAGCCTATCTTTAATAATCAAAGTGGTAAAAAATGGATCAACATCCAACTGAGATTCAACCATAGAAGTTCCCAAATATACCTCAGATGATTCACCCAGTTCCTCTAATGCTTGTGGTATTTCTGATTCTGCAATAATGGGAGGAACCTCTATATTATTAACACTTTTTCCCTGAGTAATATTTTCTTCCTTAAATCCCAAATATTTGAATGCCCTTTTCCTATGCTCAGGGATTCTAAGTAATTCAACAATGGGATCAGTAACCTTGATTTGACTCAAGATTTGGGCTATGTCACAAGGAACATATTTGGGTATGGAAGTATTAGAAGGGAGATTCACAACTTCATCTAATAATATAGGAGTTTTCAGAGTCTGGGCATGGGCAGGAGCACAAGTTTTATTTGGGGTAGTTAGGCCTTTGCCAGATGTATCTTTCTTAGGGATTTCCTTAGGGATATTGGTAAGAACTGGAACTTTTGGCTTGGTTTGTGGCCCTCCCCCTTTGACAACCTTACTTCTGGTGTTATATTCTTTCTCTTGAGTAACTACTGCATTCATCAACAGTTGCATGTCCTCTTCATAAGGGATCCCTCCATCATACTTTTTAATCATCAAAGCCCTTAAGTATTCAAAATCATGATTAGGCAGATCAAATTCTTGTACCATATCAATTTCAAAAGCATTAATGGGAGGAAGAGGCAATACCCGGTGGACACAATCCCAAAAATCTTCAGCAGTTCTAGCACTTATCAATTCAGTTGAGGTTTCGCACTACTGTGAGTTCACAGGGATTTCCATCATGCACACATCATCATATGTCTCATCATCATCTGCTTCCTCAACTTCTTGATCTACATCACATGGGGAGTTTGGTAATAAACACCTATCACACCACTCGATAACATTGGCCTCCTCCATAGTAGCAACCCTGGCAGTCAAAGGATCAGGAACCAATCTATTTTCTTGGGGTTGAGGTTGTCTATTTCCTGACCCCATGGGCCCTTTCCCTCTGTCATCTAGTTTGTGATCACCTCTAGGATGATTTCCAAATCTCTCCTGACCGCGTGGCTTGTGCTGAACCTGGGAACTTTGTCCTATCCCTTTTTCTGCTCTGGCCAGTTTATAGGATATCTCTTTAACTGCTCCAGCCAAAGTTTTCACAACCTCTTCTAGATCCATAACCTCATTTGACTGAGGCTTTTCAGGATTGATCAACTTAACACCTTCTCTCTTAGGAGGCTTTCCAACTACTTTGATGTTATTTTCTATTTATAAGGCCATGGTGAAAGCCTGCCTCAATGTTCCTGGGTTCTTATCTCTCAAGTAATAAGTAGCCTTTTTATCAAAAGCATCAGAATATTTTATCAAACAGGACTCATCACTTGGCCTTAGGATTATAGGTAGCCTATTCAAGGTCTTATTGAACCGAGTATTGAAATCATGGACAAATTCATTTGGATTTTTCTTTATATTTTCAAATTCAGATAAAAGGAACCTGGGATCTGTCTTATCCCCATATTGCAATCTAAAGGCATTTTTCATCTCGGTCCATGAATCTATTGAATTATCTGGTAAAGCCTTGTACCAGTCACGTGCATCTTCCTCAAGAGTATGAATAAACAACTTTACATACACATCTTCAAACTCAATTTCAAAATCTTCCATCATATTGACAAAGAGTCTTAAATGGTGGTCACTAGTGATGGCATTATTCCCTTGAAATTTTGGCAACCTATTTCTGACATCTTGTGGCACCATATTAGGATATCCATCCATACCTCTGAAATCTATAGGTCCAAACATGTTGACAACAAAAGGAGGTCTAGGTGGAGGTTGGGCCATATTGCCTCAAGGAGGTGATCTTTTAGGAGAAATCAAAATGATAAGGGAACAAGGGGTCTTTGGAGGCACAAGGAGTATAACTCTCAAAATAGATATTCTCTAATGACTCAGCTTCTTGGAAAACCCTATCAACCTTGGAAGAAACAGGGGAAAATGAAGAGGCATGCTTTTCAGACACAAATGATGGCCCCTCTCCAGTTGGAGAACTCAAATTTATATAAATATTACCTGGTTCAAAATAACTTGAAGACGTATGGTAATTTTCAACTACAAATTGATCACCTTTCAGAACTGAGATCTCCTTTTTTAATCTTGATTTCCAATAACTTTCCAGGCTTGTCTTCCTTCTGAATTTGCTTTTCCCAGATCTGGAAATAACTTCCTAGTAGGGTCCCTAGTGAAGAAATACCTTCTTCCCTCCAAATTTGCATAGATCGATGAAAAATTTCACTTGACACAGGTTAAGACACTGGTAATCATGAAAATTTCAATTCAACATGGAGTCGCCACTAAGTATTTTCACCTTAGTTGTGTAGATCCACTATAATTAATTTGCCAAGTGTCTATTAATGCTTAATTTCTGCAAAGCTTAATAGATCTGACCTTCCTTTACCCACATTTATCACTATTGATGCAAATTTAGTGCAATAACCACTAAAAACTGGAAATACTACACAATGAACTTGTAATCTCACACAATTCTTACAAATATCAACAAATGATGACGTTTAAACAATGTATTTGCACTTAAATCATTTAAGAAACATTACTCGGGTCAGCAAGTGTACGCACTTATAAAAATAGTCCCCCGCAACGACACCACTTCAGGTGTTGTTGCCGCACAAATAGTTCCCAGTGTTCAAATAATCCCCAGCAACGGCGCCACTTCGGTGTTGTTGCCACACAAATAAATCTCAGTGCTCAAATAATCCTCAGCAAAAGCACCAATTTGGTGTTGGTATCCAAATTGATTCTCCTGTGAGGGCTCAACAGCATCACGAAACTAGCAGGATGCATGTAGACAGACGAATCATGATATGAGTCATTTTGTAGTTGGGGAAGGGATTCAATTGACTATTTGTCACGCAGGCATTAGAGAAATGGATAGCACCTCACTGAGGGTTTTATCTACCCTCACTACTTTAGGTTGTGCCTTCAACTAGGGTGAGAGGACTCATTATGTAACCCGTGTTGGTGAAGGATATCAAGAGATCCTTCTCTGCACAATGTTAATGAGAACCTTGAGAAAATATGATCAATACAACATAATCTAACTCTCACGAGTTGTCATACTAGAGAGTGGAGATGTTTTCTAGACAAGGTTCAGGTTACTAAAGACAATAATTGAATCCTAGTTGTCTCTACTTATTTTGGCAATGGAATTTGTTCATTTGTGGATACACAGTACAAACAAGGGTAGGTCATGTAGGATTTATCATTTTAGAAGTTTTTTATGGGAAGTTAACCAAGATAAAGTTGATTATACCAGATCTTTGAGAGCCTTTATAAATATTGGAACACTCGCAATATCGAGATCTATTGTAAGACCTCCATAAGAGCTTGTTTATGGTGTGGAGAGCTTTGGATAAGTGCATAGAGTGAAATTTTGACAAGATCCTGATGAAGTTGTTTAATAATGGTGTGTTTGATGGGAGAAGGATTTGGGGTGGCCAGAATAGATACCTTGGCTTTAGAAGAAGATGAAAATGTTGTTGTGGGATGATTGGTAGGAGCAGCGATGACAACCTTTGGTTGTGATGGAGGTGTGGAGGTAGCAAGTTCCTTAGGAGGAGGGATAGTGACAAAAGTCCTAGGGATGGACAGTGAGGTAGAGTTAGGGTTATACGGTCTTCAATGGGTGGTTTTCCAAACAACGTTGATTAAAAGAGGAGGAGGATCCTTAGGATCATCCTCTTTTGGTAGTATGTTTTTGGTATCGTTGGTTGTCTCTTTATTTGGTAGCAGAGTACTGACAGAATTTCTTAATGAAAGGGGTGGTCGAGATGTTTTGACAGACACATGTTGGGATGTGGAAGTTGGTAGGAGAGATGATAGAGTTGGTTTTTCATCGTTATGATTTTCATTTACAAATAGATGTACAATGGCTTGGAGAGATTTGCAATGTTCAGTGTCATGTCCAGGGGCATGGTGAAATGCACAGACAAGATTGGAATTAAACCAGGATGGCCTTGGCATGTTTGGATAGAAATATTTACTTGATGGTAAGGTGATGGCTGAGTCTTGGAGTAGCTGGTGAAACATGGTGGTATAATATTCTGATGTTATCAATGGAGGACCTTGGAATGATGTATGGGAAGGTGGTGATGTAATGATAGCTTTGGACATTGTTTTAGATTTGGGAAGGGAAGATGAATGTGTTTTATGCGAGATAGTAGTGGAAGACACAGACACCTTTGAATTTGCTTTAAGATATTGGTTGAAAAAGGGCAGTTGCATTGTTCTAGTAGTAGTATGGGTTGTTAATGAAGGGAAGGTTCCTAGAATGGAAGAGGATAACGAGGGATGTGGTCCTAAAATAGAAGGAGATGGTGTGGCCTCCAGGGAGTTAATATTGGGAATAATGAGGTCCACTTTACGATTAGGATGTGAAGGAGGATGCTCGGGAAAGGGGGGCCTAGATCTTGTATGTGAATGGGGATTGCTAGAGGTAATGACAAGAATCTCTACAAGTGGAACTGAAGATGATATTGAATTGGAAATTTGTGGGGACTGCGTGGATGTGTGAGTATCTAATGTTATAGAGGAAATGGGAAAATAATTCGAAGTCAAGGAAAGTTGGAATGTTTGTCAAAAATCATCAAGTAATGACTTGGTCGTGGAAGAGGGAGATGAGATAGATGAATGTAAAATAGTAGATGTAGTAGGTGTTGGTAAAATTGTGGAAAGAGGGACGGGAAGTGAGGCTAAGGATGGGATAATAGGTAGAGGTGGGGTAATTTCTGGTAAGGTAATTGGATTTAATGGAGTAGGTGTAAGAGGCAACGACACAAAAATATTATTTACACATGAGGAGGGGGTGGTAGGTGTGGAGATAAGTGTAGGTATAGGAAGGCGTGCCGAAGTGGACATGGATGTGACTAATGTTGGAGTAGAGATGAATGTTGATGAGTTTGTGGATGTAGGGAATGTGTCAAAGGGGACTGGTGTACTGGTTGATGAAGATGGTAAATTTGTGGAGGAAACTAGACTCTTATCACCAACATGGATAGTGTGTATGGTGTGGGTACTAGGGATTTGAGATATAGAATTGGAGGCAGTCTGGTTTGTCGATGTGAGTGTATGATTTAGAAATGATTATTTAAAAATATATAATGGTTGATTGGGTGAGGCATTTGGGTTATCCACTTGAAGTTCTCCCTGATCAATGAGTCTTTGGACTAAATCCTTGAATGTCTAACATTTCTCTATGTCTTGTCCTTGGACTTGATTGTACTTACAATAGTGATCCTCACGATACCACACAGGTCGTGGTCTAGATTCGTTAACAGGCTGATAAGCGGTAGTGTGATCAAGTGTGTTGTTATCAATTTATCAAAGATGGCATTGTATGATTCTCCTAAGGGAGTATAATTGGGCATTAGCCGTGTGAATTGTTGTTGAGTTACTATAGTAGATGTCGGGGTAGGAGATGATTTGACAATGATGGTGTTGGGAGTTGTCTTCGATTTATCATTTGATATGGATGGTCTAATAAATTCCATTTTGGGCTTATTTGTCTTTAATTTTAAATGACACCCCTACTCTATAGCACGTGTCTCAAGCTTGCGGGCCATGGTGAAAACTTCTTCAAAAGTGTGAAATGATTGGATTTGAAAAGTTGAGGAAATATGCTTAGCACAAGAGCTCGATGAGGTCAATTTGAGGAAGTGGAAAAGATAATTGGTTTATAATAATGCGCCATCGTGTGATGAAATTTGTGATGGATTCATCTTCGAATTGGCAAATGGTATACATATTTTTTATGGTTATTTTGCACGCAATATTAATGGAGAAGTTCTCAAGAAATCATTGCGCAAGATGAGAAAAAGAAAATATGGAGTATTGGGGAATATTATTATACCAATCTAAAGCAGGGCCTGCCAAAGACATGGGGAATGTACGGAGCATAAAATCTTGGTCATGTGCGATGAGATAACACGCATGTTTAAATGCTCAGAGATGTTGTTGAGGGTCCTCCTTGCTGTTAAATTTGGAAATCTTTGGCAATTTCGAGTGTGGAGGATATGGTTTTATGGGCATGGATGGATGAATGGGTTTGTTACATATTTTCTCATAATAAAATGTGGCTTTGGACCCTAAAGTAGCGGTCTCTAGGTTGGCTAACCAACCTATCAAGATTTGCATGGGATCATTAGGAAGTTCCTGTTGAGAAATGAAATGTGGTACTTACATATGCATAGGTGTATGAGGAACTTGGTATGGGTGAGTGTAAATTATGGATTGTGGTTGAGGTGGAGGCTGATAGAATGTGGGTTGGTGGGAAACGGGGGCATGGTATGAATGCTGAGATTATACAGGTTGTTGAGGTGACTACTGAGTGGGGATATGGGCATAGATGGGTTGATAGACTAAAAGTGACATTGCATGTTGCAAAGGTATCATTGGAGGAAGTTGAGAATTAAGGGCATAGACCTGTGATGTAAAAGGAATTTGTTGTTTAGATAAGGGATTTGACACACAAGATGGTTGAATGAAAGTACCAGTGACAATCGAGGTTGTTGTAGTGGTAGGGATGGCAGTCACGATGGTTGTGTTGATGTGAGGAAGATTGGGTGGAATAGGCATGACTACCTGGGTGGTCTGGTGTGCCGATGGGTTGGTAGAGGATGAAGCTAAATCATGTAAGGCCACGAACTAAGGAATTTTAGAACTAGTACTATAAGGATAGACCTGCTGAAGTAGTGGGCCATCCAGAGGAAGTGTATGTATCTTCTTAAGAGATAATGTTGAAGGGCCACAGGGTTGGCGTCAAAAAATTGTTTGAATTCTGGGTCCCCAAGAGGGAAGACAGAAGTACCAATCAGCTCTTATCTGACAGAGGGTGGAGTGGCAAGCCTGGATGGGATGGATTGGTCTAACATCAAAGTGTGATTGACTGGTACTGGGTAAGATATATTGGTAAGAGAATCGGTATTTATGGAGGCCGTGGGAGAGACATGGATGATGAAGCCACTAGGATGCTTATCGGTTGAGATGAAGTATTATGTGAAGTGGGGTTGTGTTCCATTTTCTTCTTACTAGGTTGAGTGCTTACTGGCATGAAATTTGTCATTAGACGAGCCAAACAAGTGAGGAACACAACAATTTTTTTGTATTATTTTGTTTTGTTTTGATTTTGATTAAAGAAAAAATTAAAAATGGTTGTAAGAGGACCTAGAAGGATATGAACTATGTTTGGTTTCAGGTAAGTTATGGCTGGGAAATGTCTAAAACAGTTTTCTGTTGGGTGATCAAATCCCAATCAATGAACCAGGTGCAAGGAATGTTTAGGTGTGTTGATTAGTTTGTGAAGTTTCAAGCAGTGTGTGATGATAGGTATGATGCAAAAATTTAAATCCCTAGTTACACTATGTGAGCAGGTAGAATACATAGGGTTCATTTTACTCCAAATTTTAAAGATGAAATTCGATGCTGACAATCACCCCAAAAAATGACAGTACCATGCAGAAAAGAGGAAATAGGGAAAACTAGATAATACCTGTATATCGCTTTTCCTTTTTATCTGACAACAAGTTGAGAAAAACAAGGTGTATGTTGATAAGGATAGGTTTTGGAAGTGATCGCCAGTTAGTAGCCAAGGAACATCTGGGTACCCATGATTTACACCATTCACAATTTCGATTGAGATCGGCGGATGAGATTTCAGACGTGTCTAATTAGTTTAGTAATTATATTTGAGAGCGTTATTATGTACTTGAAAAAGTGAAGAAGATAATTAGCGAACACAGTTGACAAAATAAAAAAACAAATTCTAAGTCATGTCATTTAGATGTTAACAACAAAGTTTATTGATGGAAATAATAACAAATAATGATTCTCGTTAACAACCATAACAAAAATAAAGAATAACAAAATAATTATCCTAATATAATTGTACCACCTAGGAATTTAAATTAACAAAGCCTAACTAAACTAATAAAGTAGCCTCATGTAATTAGCTTATGAATTCTAATTATCAAGTCGTAACTAATGAACTCGTAATAAAACAATTATCCTAGGAGTACTAAGTAACAAATCGTAACTAATTAACTAGGAAATAAAACAATTATCCTAGGAATACTAAGTAATAAATCGCAACTAATTAACTAAGAAATAGAATGATTATCCTATGAACAATTATCTTAGGAATTTTAATTAACAATTTGTAATGAACTAACTAGTAAAGAAAACAATTATCTATGGATATGAACAAATTGTGATTATTTAATGAACAATAACACCATTATCCTATATAAAACCTAACTAAGTAATTACTAATAGAATGATGTATGGATGTGATGGGTTGAAAGGATAATGTTTTGATAGAAGAGGCTTGTGTCAAAAGTCAACCTATGTATGGTGTGTGGTTGAGCTATGTGGCAGCCAGTGCACGTTAAAGGGAGATGTGAAAGGAAATGCACTGTGGATTGAGACGTGAGAGGTTAAAGGTAGTCAATGTGGGAGATGGATGGAATCTCAAGGTAAAGGAGTTGGATAGGCCGTGGAGAGGGAGTTGACTCAGAAGGAAGAAAGGGAGCGGTGTAGGATGCGTGGCAAGTTGGAGGATGTTTATGTTGAGAGAGGGGTGAAGTGGAAGGCTATTGGGATGAATTGAGGTAGGATTGGTGGAGAGGGTAGTGGAGCTGAGTGGTCGGGGAGGGAATGATGAGGAGAGGAAGAAAATGGCTTGGTGAAAAGGAAGGAAGCGATTGGGGGGAGAAATGGATGGGATTTCAGCGTTGGTGGCTACGGTGCTACGAGCACCACTTGTAAATAATGGTGAATGGATTGCTAGACAATCACTATTTTCAAAGCTTGTGTGATTTTGAAATGAGATTGGAGATGGTTGAAAACATCAAGTGTTGGAATGAAGAATAGTTTGTTGGAATCCAGGTCGAGGGAAATCCCGTGGAAGAGGTGAAGGTGAGGGGACTATGTGGCGAGTGGAGAATATGTGTCTTCATTGGATGAGGGGGGCTGCGTGAAGAATTAGAGGATTTTGTGCATCTGCAGAGGCGAGGAGAGAGCTCAAAGAATTAGAGACATGGGAGAGGGAGATGAGAACTCAGGAGAGATCTCAGTCTGCGTGGGGACAGGGTGGAGTGAGGTGGATAGTGAGGTAATTCGATGGGAGTGGCTGAGTGGAGGGGAGTCAGAATGGAGAGAGAAGGTGGATGGGTGGAATGGAGATCGAGTGGGAGGCAGGAAGATGAAGGGGTCTGCGGGAGTGACACAGCGAGAATGGACTGTTGGGAGATGGAGAGCAATATGGATGTTGGAGGGGGAGATGCGTGGAAAGCCAAGTCGGCTTATGTGGGGAGAGAGCGGAGCGAAAGGTATGAGTGGATGGTGGACGGTGGAAGAAATGGGTGGGATTGGCTGAGTGGAGAGGTATTGAGGATAGGTAAGTGTGGGAAGGGAGGAGCAGAAGGTATGAGTGGGCTCGATGAGGAGAAGGGTAGGTCGGTTAGGGGAGATGGGGAGTAAGGTGGAGATGGGGTAGCGTAGGGTAGGGTTAAAATTTTTTTTTAAAAAATTATTATTATTATTATTATTATTTTATTATTATATATACATATATATTATTAACAAATAGCAATAACAATAAAATTTTACACCTATTATAAATGAATCAATAATAGACCCTTTCAAATGAGAAATCCACCTACTCAAATGGCGACATAAATGACGATATGTACACACCACAACACATGGACGAAGATAATACCAAAGAGCCTACAAGCGGTTTAGTCTACAAATGAAAAATGTGCAACATATATCTAGATTGATGCAATGTTATACTTAAAATAATATAAAACACAATAACAGTTATCTGTACAACACCTATACAAAGTAATTAAATAGAAACATGACCAGAACTTGGATATGGTCCCACCGAGCGTGCTAAATGTTGATCGGATTTTCCTGCTTCCTGTCTAGATGAGTGTACGAGAAATTAACAAACAAAAAACAACGTCGAGTATACAAGGGCTTAATACCTTGGAGATGGTGATGGATGATACGGGCGCAAAGTTAATGTCGAACTCCTTGGTGTGATCCCAGCAAACCTGCAGCTCACATATAGTAGAGAAAAATTGATTAGAGATTTTATGTGAGGGTTTCCTAACAAAGCAGATTTGGGAAGCGTTAACTCCCTCGGTGGCTGTCAACCCCCATGTAATAAGAAATAATGATAAGATACAAGATAAACAAATAACATGCAAGTTGATTAACAAAGGAACCTAACATTGTGGGTGTGTAGACAATGTTATTGATCTTATTCGAACACAATGTGCAACAAGAACCACGCTACATGAACTAACGAATCATGAGCATAGTAGTGTCATTACAGGGACATCATGAAGGTATAAATGATAAACAAGAAGCTACGAATTCAAAATAGCATTTTCCCAAATTTTCTCCCTTCTTTTCTGAAGGGGGGAAAATCCCATATTTATAGCCTAATGGTGAGGTTAGCCTGCAGGTAAAAAGATACTCAGGGTTGAGTAAAGTAACCCTAATTAAAAGAGGTGATGTGATTCAGCGGGGCTCACAATTTGACTTAAATTAAAAAAAAGATAAGGATGTGATAAGAGGTGGGGATATTAGGTGAAATAATGTATTCTCTTTTTGAATTTTAAGAGTGGGATGTCAGATGGGTGCATTATTGCTCATGTTTTGCATTATTTTTGAGATATGACAATATTTGGATTATTTAAATGGGTTATGTAGAACCCATTAATTAATTAAAACCATGAATTAATTAAAATGTAGATGGATGGGATTTAGAACAAAAGAAAAACGGGAGGAGATGCTAACGAGGGATGGTGAAGAGGGATTACACCTAAAAATAGGTGTCTACAAATAGATTCCAATAATGACAATATTGGATTACGATATTGTTACTAATGGAATCCAATATAGGAAAAAATGGTGATAGATTTCTTCCAAAACTTGTAATATTGGAGTTCAGATTCATTGGAATATATCCAAATTTACTAAAATAAGTGATTTAATAATGAGATGCAAATACTTTATTTATTACTTTGAGGAATGACCATTCAATTTATCTCAAGGATGAGTACTACGTTAATCTTTAGATGCCTCTTGAGATTATATAAGAAGAAAAATATCTACAACTAGAATTAGTAATATGTTATGAAGAATAATTTCAAATTTCCTCTTAATCTTTAAGGGATATAGTGATCTCAAGCATGCCTTTGAAATTTTAAAATTTTTATCTTCCAAGCACATTTCTCGTGATATTAGTTAGCTTCTTTGTGGTTAGAGAATGTAGTAATTTTCCATTGTCATCTTTCACATAATGTTGACATGAATTTTATTTTGTGTTTGCATACTTGGTTCAGTCATGGAATATTACATTCTTGGCCATTTAGATTGTTGAATTATTATCAACCTTGAGTGTTGTAGAAGAAATTTGTGTTACTTGAGTTATAAATATTCAATTATCCTTCTGAGACATATTATTTAACTAGTTTCCTCTAAAGTAAATTAGAATTATACCTTCATTCAAAAAGCAACCACTAATCCTCTACTTGCAATTGGATAATCCTTCGAGTGATAACAAGAATCATACCTTACTTATATAATCATTAATTTTGACAACAAAAAAGGTATTTAACATTGTGTATCTAAGCTTCCTTCCAGCAGGACACACTCATGAGGATATAGATGGGACTTTTAGAAGATTAGCAACATCGTTACATAAAGTAGACAAATTTTCTTTAAAACTTATCATGGAATCCTACAAAACATGCCAAGAAAGGTAAAGTACATTCACTCCTTACCTTATTGAGAAAGTGTAAAACTTCAAGGACTTTGTGGAGCCATACTTGTTGGATGGAAACCATAAGATAGTGGGTATCAGTAAACCTAAGATGTTCATATTTCATTTCATTGATAGCATAGGTTAGTGATGTAGTATAAAGAGACAATAAATTATTTGCAATGGTCTTTTCCAATCCAAATATGGCGTACAAAGGATAATGGTGAAGCAAACTTTTCAAAAGGGAAAGCACCTTTGAAACCTTTCAAAGAACTCGAAGAAATGGAAGATCTGAAAAAGATTATAAAAGCATATATTGAACATTGGGGGAAAAGTGGAACAAATGTAGTGAATATTTTCTTCCAAAGATAATGTATTGGGAAATTTTTTTGCATGCTTTGGATAGACCATTCGCAAATTGTAAAAGGAGGCCAAATTTGTTTTTTCTACAAACAATATAACAAAAAAAACATATATGACCAAATAACAGGAGCCACACATATTCATAGAGAGGACTACATTAGTCAACATATCACAAGTAATAATGATATTTACATCGGGCGTGTTTGTATAATATCTACGGGAGAATTCAATCCATTGAAGGATGTGTGTAAGGGACAAATGCTTCTTATACGACCAGGAAATGGTAATGAAAATATATGGATGAGGAGAGTAGATGGGGATATTTTCTATAAACGAGAAGGAAATAATGTAAATAAAAAGGTGAGAATTCAACATTGAAAACCTACAGGTAGAGGAGAAGGTGCAACATTGTATCAGGATTGTTTAAGGCCGAATAAAACTTGGAATGTCTCATATGAACTTAATGAAGATATTTATGTGGATAGCATCATCCAAGCATGGACACCAAACAAAAATTGGCAAAGTGGCTTTTTAAAGATACCCGATAAAGGACATGAGGCCATTAAATCATACCTTGATCTACTTCAATAGGGTAATGAATGTTAACTTGGAGAAACTATTTAAGATCACAAATTAGTATGTGAAATCATCTTGGCATGGGATGTGAGTTTTTTTTTAAATTTTATTCCAAAGCATCCTCCAATAAAAATTTACAGTTGTGTTATTATTTGATATTTAAATGGAAGATTGAGTGTAAACTAAGGGAGTTTTTGCCATATAATTCTATAAGCATCATGTTGTTAATGGAATATGAATCTTATTAATTTTTAATTAATATAATTTCCACCCTATAATTAATTTGATTCATAATAAAACATAGTAGTTCTTTATTATGCTAGTAAGTTTACAAGGAGCTGGTTATGATTTACAGGGAATTGCATTTACAAGGAATCCATTTCAATATTTCATGCTTTGGTTTTTTAGGGAATTGTTTGTGATTTATGATTTCATTACAACCAAAAAAATAAACGTTCTTTGCTTAAATTTATGTGCATAACCCATTAATTAAGTTTCGACACTAATTAACCCTAGTAAAAGAAGCCACGAAACTTATAATTCTAAAAACACCAATCGTGCTCTTACCATTGATGTATAGATTTGGAAAATTGAATGTATTAAGTGTGCATAATGCACTTGCTCCCCTCCATCTCAATCCTTTTATTAAAAATGTTCCTAAGTTACTTGTTTAGAATCTAGGTAAATCTCCATTCTAAATTAACTTATTTTTTAATTGTTGTAGTAACTTTATAAAGTGCAAACCTTTCAAGTATAGATACTTGATTGTTGCAGAAACTCGTGTTTTACAGAGAATTGGTTATGGTTTATGATTTCATTACAATAATTAAATTATATGCTCTGAATCCCCTAATTTTTTAATTAAGAACTATAAAATTTATATGCATAATTACCCATTAATTAAGTTCAAACACTGATAAACCTTAATAAATGAAGCCACAAAACCTTTCACTTAAAAATATTCTTTGGTTACTTGTTTAGAATGGGAAAATGCCCATTTTAAATTAGCTTAAATAATATTGTTCTAATATTATCTCTATAAAGTGTAAACCTTTCAAGGGTACAACAAGATGATTTTGTTACTGATAAAAGGATTTTTTCAATTACTTGTATATAGTATAAAAATTAGAAATCAATATTACACTACTTAAAAACCAATAATAACAATATTGGAATCTGATATCGTGCACTAGATAGAAAGTA
Source organism: Taxus chinensis (assembly GCA_019776745.2). NCBI lineage: Eukaryota > Viridiplantae > Streptophyta > Pinopsida > Cupressales > Taxaceae > Taxus > Taxus chinensis. The sequence continues at coordinate 253,510,920 of CM034150.1, forward strand.
ATAATAGCAATATCGGAATCCAATTTCAACAATTATAAAATAAAAAATAATGATATTGTAAGTCTAGATTCTTGGACATGTGTCCAAATTTAATGAAATGTTGGTTATTCATATTTTTATCAAAGCAATAGCAAATGTACTGCCTATTGAGTAAGCCTAGGAAATTATAAATCATTATTTTGTTAATTGAAATGAATACCCAAAGCATGATAAATTTATTTTTTAATTTCTTCTAAGGCTTTTGGGTATTTAGGTCAACTTCAACAATGATAGAGTACAATGGTTCCTTTCATTGCAATATTTTGGGGATGCAAGATGATGTTTTAAGTTGTATAATATGTAATTGAAATTATGTTACAAAGTTAATAATGAAGCGGTTCATGAGATATCCACACACTACCAAATATGAAACAATTTCTATAAGTTAGGAGTATGAGATAACAAAGATTAAAAAAAGAAGTTAAATGTGGAAAATGTATTAGTGTTGGGCATTGCCTTTTTCATTGTGGCCAAAAGGGAATCATACTAATTCTCCAAAAAGGGATGGTATGTGAAGTGTTGGTTATTTTCAATGTAGGTAGAATCGTGAAACTTTTTAGCATTCTAAATTTGATGGGTTGGTCAAGAAAATCTATTGACTCGAATGTCAATTGTATTAGGAATAATCCATGGATTCGTGTTCACATTATTGTTTGTAATAGTTAAATGTAATATTCATATATTACATTAGTAAGTTAGTGTGTTAGTAAGATATTAATATTGTTATATTAATATCATATTTGTGTGAGAAAAATAAAAGTTTGTAATATTGTTAATATGAGTTATTAATCAACTCATTATTAATAATATAGGATAATATGTTCTAGTTGTGAGTTTGTTGAATAAACAACTCACGTTGCTATTTGGGAGTTGTGTGAGAGATTGTTGGGTTTGGGAGTGATTATAGGAGAGATGTGTGAGGATATTGTGGGATTAAAGATTGGAGTTGAATCCTTGTTTTAAGGAGTTCATTCTCCTATATATTGTAAGCTCTCTCATCATGTAATTGCTCAAGTTTTATTCTATCAATAATATATGGTATTTTTGTTATAATTTGTCCTTTGCAATTTTAGTCTTGTATTCTACAACTTTCCTCCATTATTAATGTGATTGTTCTTTATGTAGCTTAGTTATACTATCAATTTCACATCAATTTCTAGGGTGCAAACAACTCGCTCTTATACAACTGAAAGAAATGTAAATATTTGAGAAAAATATTTTTAAAAAAGGGTTTTCTTTTTTATTTCTTATGGCATGAATTTTTCAATCACTACTCAGGGATAGTTAGATCTAAATGTCTCACTAGAGAGAGCCAATACAAAGAGTAACAACAACCGGAAAAAATACGACAACGATGATATAACAAAGTAGGAGACATCAACATAGTATCGAAACAAGATTTGATTCAAATGTGTGTCGTCCATTTTTCGTCTTAAAATTCAACCACATCTATCAATCCCCTAATATTTATCATAGTAAATATTTTTATTGTTGATAGAATAAAAGTTGTGATGAAAACAACAATCTTATATTGCCCTTGTGAAATTATATCCGCTCGGTGCTCTCTGTATCAAGTGATACTAAATTATGCCTTCAACCTAACTATTTTGTAGCATTAGAAATATTTGATTTTGTTATTGAAGTTTTTAAAGTAACGAGATAGCTTGAAACGCATATAGATAAGAAAGTAGACAAATGTATTAAAACAATAGTTTGCATGAAGGAAAAATAATAAGTTGGTGGTAAAGTATCTTTGCCTAATATTTATTTGCAACACACATAAGTAGATAGTGGTGAGTAGCGAGCCACACTCTTATTTTATAATTATTTTAATATAATTGACAATTAAAAGAACCATAACACAGTTTTCCTTCGATGAAGAGAAATGGACGTAACTGTCCCTTTCATGACTTTTTTTTATGAATGATTTTGAAACAAATTTCTGCGAAGTCGTTTGGCATTAATATACGTAAGTCGTTTGGAATGAACCACGTTTGCCATAAAGTCGTTTGGCATTAATACGCAAGTTCAGTTAGTCAACCACGTTTTGAGGATGCCGTCACCATTTCCATACTTTTCCGATAAGACTTGAATATCTATCATTCGTAATCGTCACGCTCTCCAATTTTCCATGAAAAACTGTCCATCAAATAAATACATCATCGCAATCCGGCCCTCCCATATCAGATTTATTTAATAAATATGACAATGAGACTCGATAGTACCCCTTTCCCCCTCATAGCCCCCTAAAAAAGCATAGGTTGAAGACTTGGACTGTTATTTTAGTATTTTAAACAAATGGAAAGTTTAAAGGAAACTTGGAAATACTAGAAATGTCTAACATAGACAAGACTGTTTCAATGTACCCACACGTAGAGTAGAAATACACTCTCAGTCAACCACGTTTTGAGCACACTGAGGGGTCATACAAATAAATACATCATCGCAATTCCGGCCCTCCCATTTCAGATTTATTTAATAAATATGACAATGAGGACTCGATATGCTTTGTGCGCGTCATATCCGTACGTGCTACCCAGCGGATCTTGCTGCTGCTCTAGGTCACCCCTGGCTCTCTGTATAGAGTCATATCAGCATTTATTTGTTTTGACTTATATGAAATGCTTGTGTTTAATGTTTTGACTATGTATAGATTTGTCTTTGTTTATTGTGTTTGTAAAGATTTTTTTATTATTTATTTTATTTAAATTGTTATTGGCGTCTGGACCACCTGCTTAATAATCATGTGTGCATCCCCCTAACCAATGCCCTCTGATATCATCTTGTAGCACGCTCTCCTAGCTGTAAATAAAATCCATGTGTGAGGACCTTTAGTGCCCTTTAATTTCTTGGTAATTCTTGTTTCTTGATAGCTTTGCTCATATCCCTAGAGTGCTTATACTCATTGCTCACTTATGTCATCTTTTTGGTAGAAACGCCATCATTCACTATGAGATTTGTATTCATCAGTTATGCTCTGTGTTAATTTCTTCCTTATTGTGTCCCTTCTTTTCCCCCTCTGAACAATTAGTGTGTACAAATAACTAAAAAGTAAAATTTCATTTGGTGTTGCAATAATTGTACTCAAAGAACAGAGATCATGCCCCAATCATCCAACTTAACCTATTAACTTCTTTTAAGGGAGACAAAAATGATAACTTGTTTGTTCCATCTTATAGATTTCTACAAAATATTGGCTTCATCAACTTTAGATGTGAGGGAAGCAATTCGCCTTATAGCCATTATGTGTATATAATACATTTCTATTATCGACGGACTCAGAGAAGAAGCTAACGTTAGTATTGGAGTTGTATAGAACATTTGTTGATCTATGCCCAAAACCTAAAAATGGTTACTTTAGGGTTGAATATGGATTTGAGGAAGAGATGCACTTCTTTAGTTTTAAAAATGCCTATTTTGGAAAAATTATTGGATGAATTGCAAGGGTTCTATGAAATTCTGGTTCTTACTTGAGCAGAGAGGGAAAACGCAAGTTCTCTATTGGATACGCTGGATCTCTTAAAAAACACATCCCACTTAGCCACAAGTTTTTCAGAAATTCATGCATGCAATTGTAAGGAATCAAGGTAAAAGATCTTTCAAAACTTGGGAGAGATCTAAAGAGAGTTATATATGTTGATGTGTGGCCATGTGAATCTACAAAGCCAGAATTTTTTTGCACATTGGGAATATTTAGTAGACATATGAAAGACAAAGATAGGGGAAATGACCCTATAGTTGTGCATGCGCCAAAACAAGTACATTTGTTTTCACCATAGGTTGCTGAAAAAAGTACCAATAGTTGTTCACTTTTTTTATTAGTGACACTTTTTAAGAGTCAATGACAATGTGACATATAGGGCTCAGTCATTGGTCCCTCTTTCAAATGCTTTATTTTAATTTTATTCATTTTAAATCAATTCAAAAACTACTTTTCCCTCTAAATAAAAATGTGAAACGAAAATTTTGATGTGACATGATCATACGTTACACAATGATATTATTTTTTGTGTTGACAAGACCCCTACATATATCTACGCGCCCCTAAAATTAGGGTGCACGGCTATAGGGTCCTCTCCCCTAGAGCATTGTTAGACTCGTCAATTTATACAAGAGTTTTGTAGAGTCAGAGTCATATGATGTAAGGACACATTTAGCAGATGACCATTGAATGTAGGGGATTTCAGACCATTGGATGGTTAACCAAATGAAACAATGACAACTCGCTCACATCCACTATAAAGAACTCCTTCAGCCTTATACATTATTTCAATTATTTTCATCAATTTTTCTTTTGAATTTCCTAGAGTATCTTTTATAATTTTCTATGAGTAGATCATCTATATCGACAAGCATAAATATAATTGTACTATCCATATAAACAACCATATAAATACAATTGTACTATTTTGACAAAAGATTTGTATCTTTAAATTCAAAACTAAGTGATATTTCTTGTTAAATAGGTTATAAATGAGATTTTCCTATCACAGTCTGCGGTTTTTTCAATCCATACAATAATTTCTCTAACTTGCACACTTTGTGCTCTTGTTCATCAACTACAAAACATTCATACCAAGTTATAAACATCGTTTCTTTGAGATTGTCACTTACAAAAGTATCTTTTAACTCTGGCTGACAAATTTTCCATCTATCATGTTCTCCTTAAGCCAACAAAGTTTGAATGGTATTCCATTTAGCTATTGGTTAAAAGGTTTCATTATAGTTTATCCGTTCCTTCTGAAAGAACCCCTTTAATATATCTCTTGTTATGTGTTTATCAAGTAAGCTACATACTGTATAATTTTTATGAAAGACTGACTTGCAACTAATTGGTACATTTATCTACGAATTAAGTTTTAAAGCTTGTTTTAAGGAAGCTAATTTGGATTCAAAAGAAACAATGAAATCCTTTTCTAGATGCCCTTCTAAGGTGAAATTTTCTACTTGTTCTTGAATCTCTTCATTGTTTATGTTTTATTTTTGGTTGGATTTATATGTGCTTCTTATGTTTGTTTTTCCATTTCCAACTTCATCATGTGTGACATATGTCAATATTTGTGTGAACTATTTTGGCCTCTTGTGTCATGATTCTTGCAAAAAAACGGTGCCCAAATTTCTTGATTTGAAGCTCCTTCATCTTCTTATTTTTGCTCTTAAATGACATTTTCATCATATGATGAAGTTTGAATTTATTGTACTAGATGTTGGCCATTGTGTTTAGTATTTTTCATTGATTTTAAAGGTCATTGAATGCAAAGGGTGCCATGGTGTCATATTAGTCTCCATGAGGTGACATTCACGATCTAGCATGAAGTTTGATTGGTAGTATCATGATCTGGTCAAGTTGTTATGGTGTCTAAGCATGGTCTTGAGTATGGTGCAAGCATGGATGGTCATTATATGAGTCCCAAAGATTGATATGAGGTTCATCATGGTCAAAGAGATGCGAACTAGATGTGTCAATGTGTCTGCATTGAGTCATCATGGTCAGATCATGAAGAGTCATGTTTTAGTCAGGTCATTCTAAGCATATTCGTAATCCTAATGCATGGTGCATAGTATGGAAGCATGAGATATGGAGTAGGGTAGTCAAGTACAAGCATGATAGGAGTGTTGTGACATGGCATAACACTATGAGGTGTTTCAAGTTCATTCAAAGGTTTGATGATGTTTCATGGTCCTTTGAATCAAGTTTCTTAAGGACAAGGCATGTAAGCACATGTAAGTCTTGGTGGTGAGCAAGATTTAGAAGCATTTAAGAACCATCTATCATGTAGGTTCAATCAACCAAAATCAAACCCACAACCAATCTACTTCAAAGCACAACTGACAGATAGTTCCTCCCCATAATATTTCAAATGTGAAAGAAAAAATTTGGCAGACAGTGTTGGTGTATAGTACAGAACGGGAATGGAAGGAAAGTGGAACCACGTTTTCAGAATGCCATCACCATTTGACAACAGTATTCCATACATTTCCAATAGACTTCGACCAAGACTCTGAGTCAACATCTATCATTCGTCATGGTCTCACATTTTCCATGAAATTCTCACATAAGTTAGATAGGCACCTTGAGATTGATATCTCTCAGTGTCTTTTAGTAGATGTATTTAGGATATCTATGCTAGTATTTATTTTTTAAATATGGAGTATTTATAAAATATTAATTATAAATATAAAAAAATATTTATATGTTTTATAAAATACATTTAAAAGTCAAAACTAACCTAAATTAATTTCTAGGGTTTTAAATACTAATATATACTTATAATAATATTTGCAATGAATAATATATATTATATTTATTTATTTGTACTTAAAACATTTATGTATATGTTCTATTCTTAATATGTGTTATGAAAAAAATATAAATTGTATTTATTTTTAAATATTAAATTGTGTTTTTAAATATAATTGTTTATTTAATTAGTTTATTTGAATATTTGTTTGTTAGGAACTAAATATATTTTATATTTATTTTTAAATATGAAGTTGTATTTATAAAATTTTCATTATAAATATAAACAAAATTAGTTATATATTTTATAAACTACATTTAAAAGTAAAAAACTAACCTAAATATTTATAGATTCTATATAAGTAAAAACTAACATGCATAGTTGATTTATGGTTTGAAATAGGGTTTGAGATACTAATATATAGTAATATAATAATATTGCAATCAATAGTATACATCAATAAGAACTAGTCTAGTTACTTACAGATTGTGAATTTCCTTTTGATTTGTAGTAATGATCTTCACACTTCTTCATTTATTATTTATTCCACACTAATGATCTTCCACACTTTTAAAATAAATTACATTTGCGTGTATAAATATATAATTATATATTTTATGTATTAAACATGAGTCGACATTTTAATATTATATATATTATTTTAACTATCAAACATTAGTCGACAAATAAATAGTTTTTTCTAATAACACACATCATTGCATTCCTTGCATACCATTGTAGGAACACCTCATTATGGCTTACTCTGCATCCTTATTATTGCATGTAAAATACTATATTCTAGTCAATCAACTTACACTTCTTCTTCTTTTTCATTCTCTGTTTGCACTCTTGGTTGTGCAGGTTTCACTTCATTATCAATGTGATCCTCCAAAACAACACCTCAATGTTGTGTGGCTTCCATGGGATCCAAACAGGATTGCATATTTCTTATCATTTTATATAATTCATCAAATTCTGAGAGTACATTGCAAAAAATCCATATACAAACATCAAATAACAAGTTGCAAACTATATATTCCATATTTTCTATCCCTGTGTAGGGCTATATAGATTGGTCAGGATGTTATATCCAATCCTTGTCGACTTGTATGGTCTTGGACCGACATGTCCTCTAAATTTTGTTTCAATTTTTTTATTTTTTGTTTAGAATAACTTGTGAACTATGAAGCTCTTGCATTAGAAGTTCAAGTAAATAAGATGACGATGGAGGATTCTTGTTTATAGACTCTCTCAAAACATTGGGGTAACTCTCCCTATAATGTTTCATGACATACCTCCATCTTTAACCTAGGTAATGACACCTTGAGGGGAGGTTGCTATAAGAGTTTCTCTCACTATCATTTTCAACGATGTGTTGGCTATTGTCCACACAAGTGTTTGCTTCCTCAATGTAATTCTCTCTCGGCTCACCAAGATGGTTGAGTATGTCTTTTATGCTTCTAAGATGAATTTCCTTTTTAGGACATCACAATCTTACCCACCAAACCAAACTTTAAGATACTTAGGAGATCATTAAGGAAGAGGCATTCGATAGTGACAAAATTGGTTGGGACCTCATGCTTTAGGTGAATGACTTAGCTCATAACTTGGATTAGACATGTTAAATGATGAAACCCTACTTACCATCAAGGTTTCATTGTTGGAGTTTTTTATTATTGTGTTACTCTAATTTGTTTTGATAAAAACTAGAGCAATCACACATGAAATGTGCGTTGGAAATGTTGAAGGGGATGTATTAAATAAGTAAAACTGAAAGTAGTGAAATAACAGGAGAGGATGAGGAGAGATGAAGTAGGGGTTTGATGGAGAAGTAAAAGGATGGGGATAATTTTGTGAGGAACCAACGGGAAAGTCTTCTTTCCTACAACCATGTGCCATTTTTACAAATTTTCAAAGGGAGAAGGGGGTGCGGTGTGCAACTCATTGAGTTAACATATTTTAGAGGTATCTCAGAATGCAAGGAATGGTCGATTGATACTACTAATGTCAATAGTTTTTTTTATTTCAGCCCTTACGTAAATGTAAAGGGAATTCAGTTACATGTCTCATGAGACACTTTGCACTTGAAGGGGCCAAAATAAAAAAAATGGGGAAAATCTAATAGGTGTTGGTTTGCTGTGGTGGTTGGAGAAACATGAGGTGTAAATTCTTGTCACAATACTTTTCACCATAAGGTTATGTGTTTATTAATAAAACCATCAAAGTGTACATGTAATGTCTAGGTCTAAATTATATTATTTGATTTCTTAAATATAAAATATGATGTACTTACTCTAAATGTGGCCCCAAAGAGAGGAAACAAAGAGAAAAATGGTGACCATGAAAAAGAAAAATACATGAAAAAATGAAAAATGAACTGAAGAGAAATAAAAAAATATGTCGTTGATATGGACAACTTGATGGCATCAAAACTGGCTAGTTTTGGTCCATAAATGTTTATTTGAAACACGTCTTGGACATAATTAGAAACCCATATACTTCATATACTTTCTCTAAGCATGCATACCCACTCCAAAACTTCATGGTATTTAACGAATTATGTGTTAGCATGTGATGCATTTCCATAATCATTGTAGCAATTAAGCTTAGAGACCCTGAGAAGACACCGAAAATTCTGAAACCAATAAACTTTGTTAAAGAACACTACAAAATTCTACAACATTTTGAGAATAATTGTCATAGACATCTTTGTTATTTTCCACAAACATATTTCAGTACATAATATGACTCTGGTAGGGAATGAAACAATCAACATTTTTTCGTTTTAGAGAGAAATATTGCTTTGCAAGCCATATCTGAACACCATGATGTACCTCCTCGAGTAATCCTCCACAACAAATATTTTTTTCGCATTCTTTCATCTTGGAAAGTATGCAATGGTTTTGATCCATCTCCAGTATATGACATTCCACTCTATGAAGTCGAAAACACACTGAATCAAGAATGTGGCCCACCTTAATTTATTTGGGCCATCATTATACATCACAACACTCTTATATCAATAGAATTTGAGTTTGACTAAGGACAATGTAATTGGAGGTATCACCACCATTCATGTTGCTCAACTCTGAAGATACCTCACTACGATGTGCTCTGGCTGACAAGCACAAGCCACCATCCATGACTTCAACACTTGCTCTTCACACCCTTTCCATGATTTTTTTTCTCCTCCCCTTGTTGAGAGAACCACCCTCATCTTTTGAGATAGAATCTCATGAATGATTTTTCATGCCACAATGGTGTAGCTTAAAAACATGAAGAGAATTAAAACAAAAACCAATATGTTAAACTTTGATATGATGTACCATGTTCTAATAGATGGTTGTTTATCTAATTCCTTGACTATATCACTTTTAAAATTATAGTTCACCTTGTTGAAGATGGATTTTCTCCTATGAAAAAAGCAAAGCTCGGAGGTGTTATCAGATGGTCAAGGAAGAGATATCTCTCCAGCCACCTCCAAATCTAAATGGGTCATTCCCAAAAGCAAACACCCCATGAGAACATAAATTATCAGCTTCTCGTTGTCAATCAATAGATAATTACCAAGCAACATTGCGACATCTCGTATGTTCGATGCATCTTAAATATTGATAGTCATGATGTCTATGTGTTACAAAATCTAAATTGTAAGCGCTCCCATAATAAAGGTATTTCTAGGGATCTTGTGCACCCTTTTTTCTATAAGCTTATGTTGTACTTACTTTAAATGTGGCCCCACATAGAGGCAACACAAAGAAAAACAATGGCCATGAAAAAATCCAAGACATGAAACAACGAGGGACATGAATATGGAGTAATAAAAGAAATATGTTGTTACACAGATAGTTGAGCAGTGCTAAAGCTTGTTAGATTTGATCCATATATAAGTTAATCGGGGACATGCCTCTAGTGTAACAAGAAGTAAGAATGTACTTACCTTTTGTGTAGAAGTTCTATTATCTTCAAATATCCTCATATTTGCTAAGATTAAAATCTCAAAAGGGATTTTATGAAACATAAATTGGGAAATGGAAAGTAATAAGATAAGATTCAAATCTCACAAGAGAAAATGGATTCTAACAATATTTAGGATAGCTTAAATTGGCAACAATTAAATATCTTAAGTATTCACCATAAAGTCTATAAATTTACATATGAACTCTCTTCATTGTTATGATATGGCATTTTCTCCATATCTACATTCAAGGACCAACCTTCTTTCTCATATTTGTAATGAGCAAGGATTAACTTTGATGGCCACTTGTCAAATATTGTTTTAGGTGACAATAATATTTTAATATAAAATATAAAATATATTTATTTTGATAAATAATCAGTAATATTTTATCTTAAATAATACATTTTTAAAACCCCAAAATATTCTTTTATATGAATACATTCATTTGGTAAGTTATATTTATTTAAATTTAATTATCAGTTAATATAATTAATCGAAATGTCTTTCATAATGAGAATCTTTACAATTTCAACATATCCGTGAGAAATACGGAGTCTCTAAAATGTAAGATATTTTGTGGATCTACGCGTGTAAATGTGATAAAGAAATTAAGACAAAACAGAAGACTTGACAAGGAAACCCTCATTTGCTACTCTTATAAATTCATTCGCCTCTCTTTGCATTTGCACCATTCCCCATTCTCAGATTAATTCTGTATAGGTAACATACTTTTATTCCTCATTTATTTTCAAATTAATTTTTTTTCATACTTAATTTTAGGGACATTTTTTGACGGACTCTGTTGCAGGTGAAATAATAGAAATGGAGAAATACTGGGGCATCATATGTCTGTGCATTTTGATGACTGTAACTGTAAGCGCTCATGTTTCATGCTTTCCATATGAGAGGGACGCCCTTCTCTCTTTCATGAATTCAGTAAATCCGAATTCATTGAATTGGAAGGGGTTTAATTGCTGTGAGTGGAGTGGTGTTGAATGCAGTAAATACACCTCCCATGTCACCACACTCGATCTCGCCGGTATCGTTCAATTCTCTCTCCCCTTTATCATTGAAGACTATTCATTGAAAACGGGTAACAGACTTGTACCCGATTTGTTCCAATTAAAATCCCTGGAGTATTTGGATCTAAGCGGGAATTATTTCCAAGGTTCTCTGCCCACAGGTACTTTCAAATCGCAACATTTTATATTTGTAATTTTAAAGCGTTTATCAATTAATAAACAAAGTATAATATCATCTGGGGTTTGATGTGCAGAACTTTTTAGCCTCCGAAAATTGAGACATCTGTATCTCAGCGGGAACAGTTTTGAAGGTGAAATTCCAAAGAATATTGGCTCCTTGCACAGCTTGACTTACCTCAGGTTGGACGCGGCAGGATTCACGGGTAGAATTCCGTGGCAGCTAGGGAATCTTTCCCAACTGCAATTTTTAGATCTTTCTTATCCTGCGGGGGAAAGCTATAGTTCCAGTTTAGGGTGGACAGAGAACCTGCGGGAATTACAATATTTGGATCTTTCACGGGTGGTGCTGAATATGACTGATGACCGACTGGAAGCATCCATTTCTCATCTCCATAATCTCCACGACCTCTACCTTTCAGATTGCTCCTTGTCAGGCCGCATCCCCAATTCTATCCAAAACCTCACCTTCCTCTCCCATCTTTATTTAGCTGGCAACGACTTTAGTTCAAATAAAATGCCTTCTTGGTTAGAAAATATGACTAGTTTAGTTTCACTGAATCTCATGTCCTACAATTTCAGTGGCCCATTTTCGCTAGGTTTCTCTGCCCCGCCTCGCTTGGAAGAGCTTAAATTGGGTGACACACAGTTTAGTGGAGATATAAGTCAAATATTATGCGGGCAATGGCCTCGCCTGACCTCATTTTCTCTACATGATTCAAGTGTAAAAGGAAGTATGCCGCCCTGTATTGGCAATCTCTCTGCTCTTCAACATCTGGATCTTCAAAACAACTTATTATTGACTGGAGAGATTCCCACTTCTTTTAGACTTCTCCGGCATCTATATAATTTAGACCTCTCATTCAACAATCTGCATGGAAACTTTTCTCTTGATGTTTTACAAAGTAGTAAGAACCTTGGGTACCTTGATCTGTCATACAATAAGTTGTCTGTCCAAGTTGAGTCAGATTGGATCCCTTCATTTAACTTGTTTTACTTGCACTTAGCTTCTTGTAATATTGAAGGTGTTATCCCTCCATTTCTTTCTACACAATATGAATTGGAACATTTAGATCTCTCAATGAATTCTCTTTTCGGAAACATTCCACCTTGGCTTTTTGAGCTTTTTGAGGAATCTATATAGTCTTAATCTATCGCACAATAGCTTGCAAGGTCAACTTCCCTTCACCTTCAACATGAGCTCTTTTTATGTGTTAGACTTGCATGCTAATCAATTGAATGGTAATCTTCCACCTTTTTCAACGCCTCATCTTTGCATCTACTGGATCTGTCACAAAATGGATTTCAAGGTGTTATCCCAAAGCGAATTGGCAAATTTGTACCTGACATTGAATTCTTGTCATTTTCAGCAAATAAGCTTACTGGTGGTATTCCTTCTTCTATTGGTCTTCTGCAGATGTTGGAGGTTTTGGATCTCTCAAAGAACAAATTATCTGGTGAAATACCATCAAGTCTAACTAATTGCTTTTCTTTGCAAAGATTAAACTTGCTAAATACTAATTTGATAGGAGAAATTCCATCTCAGATAGGAATGCTCAGCTATCTGAAGACACTACACCTCAATGGCAATATGCTTAATGGAGGGTTGCCATCTAGTCTTCAAAACTGTTCGAGCTTGGAGATTGTAGATCTGGGTAATAATTTGTTAACAGGAAACATACCTCTTTGGTTAGCAGAGTTCTCTGAGTTGATGATACTTGTTTTGAGATCAAATAAATTTGAAGGGAACATTCCACATCAATTAAGCAATCTTTCCAGACTCCATGTTCTAGATATTTCACATAACAATTTGACTGGTGATATCCCACCACAACTGGCAACTTTAAAATCTATGATGGATCCACAAGTCAAACCGCCAAATGCCACCACTATTGATAGGTTTTATTACAAAGAAGAGGTCCAAGTGAGCAACAAAGCATTAGACACAGTGTATGTCAGTTCTGTTCTGTTACTTATAACTTGCATTGATCTATCTGCGAATCAACTATCAGGTGAGATTCCTTCAAAATTTGGAAGTCTAAGAGGTCTGCACACCTTGAATGTATCACACAACAGTCTTTCAGGAGAGATTCCAACTACTTTTGGAATGATGGCACAAATAGAGTCGTTGGATCTTTCCAATAATACATTACATGGCAGGATTCCAATTGAAATGCTTAATGTTACTTCTCTCAGCCATTTCATTGTGGCTAACAATATGCTTTGTGGAAGAATTCCACAAGGGCATCAATTTTCAACATTCAATTCTACCTATTTCTCTGGGAACCTCGATCTTTGTGGATTTCCGGTAAATAACATGTCATGTAAATGTGGAGAGAAATCAAATTCTGCCATAAACTTTGCTCCAGAAAATGATGATGAGGAGGGAGAAGAAATTCCATGGCATTGGTATGTAGAGTGGATGGCAAGTGTTGCTGCTGGATTTTGGGGTGTGCTTGGAATCTTAATTGTGAAAAGGCAATGGAGAAGAAGATACATTCAAATCTTAGATAAGATGGCCTTTAGTTTAGTAGATAAACTAAGAGGTAGGTAATAATATTTTAGAATGTAATTTGTACTTGGAAAGATGCATTGTTTTTATTCTTATGTGTAATCAATATTAAATGTGTTTCCAGGATAATTAATAATAGAGCATTTATAAAACATTCATAGATGTTAGATGTAGTTGAGGTAGTAAAATTGGCATCTAATGAGTATTTTAAAATTAAATCTTGATATTTAAATGACCATATTAATTTATAATTAGTCTTCATGCCATTCATAACTTACTTGATAATAATTTTCAATGTTTGTTGTAAAAGGGATTGTTTTAGTTGATTAGATTATAATAAGAAAGTAATTGTTAGTGGTTGGAAAGTATAAATTGAGTAGTTATAATTATGCGGAAGGCGTTCTCCCTATGGTAAAGGGCATGCGGTCATTCATGCTCTAGCTTAAATTTGACGGGTGTTTTGACGTTTTCTCCAATTGATTAAATTTGGCGGGTGTATGACGAATGTTTAACTGTTTTTGTTGTTTTTAGCAGACTGAACTCCAATTGCATGCTTTAGGCGGCCGCTTTTGTTTAGGTTAAATTTAATTGTAGTAAACTTGTGTTCAATGACTTCAGATTTGACTTATGAGAAGCCTTTCATCCATGCAAGGAGAGATTAAAAGGGAAGAAATGGGACTATGACAAGCAGCGGAAAATCAATAGCCAGAGAAAGATTGGAAAGAAAAACCGCCGGCCACGTTAGCTAGCGGAGGTTTGTGGTGGGCATTGTCTCAATACTTCTTCAAGGAGGTTATCTGTTTGAATGATAAATCAGAATAAACGTGTACCAAACAACTGAACAATGAAGAATTCCATCCATGGATGCTTATTTCATTTTTTGCATCAATAGACGATAACTTGCCTAGTATGTATTTGGGCATTGGATTTGAATAAGTTCAGTTGTTTCCTCAGGTTTGGTGTTTGAATATTTTGTTGGATATTTTTAGAAAATACCCAAATGGTCTGTTTACAATTGAAAGAGGAGAAATGGTTTTCTTTTCACTCTACTCGCGGGATTCGAACCCATGACCAATCTCTTTGCAGGGGTTTAAACTACAACCATTGTATATACACATTATATGCTAATCAATAATTGGGAATATATGTATTTAAATGTGTTTATATACAATATATATGTAGTTCAAGATGTTTTCAGGAAAAGATACATGGTTTTATTCTTTCTTATGGTGAATGTGTAAACTTGTCTTTTTGTTTTGTTTTTGATGAGCCACCAGATCATTTGCGGTTCTGAAAAGGGGTTGTTCCTTCAAAATGACAGGAGTGTTTGATTTAAAAATAAATTCTTGATCATTATTTGACTGTTTAAGATTTTATGATTGCGAATATGAGTGTAAATGAATATGAGTGTAAATGTGTGATTACGCCTAATACCTTTATATGGTGGGTAGGTGAAAAAAATGTATTTCATTGAAAATATTGCTATAATCATGCTTAATATCATTATATGGTGGATTAGTTACAAGAATGTAATGCATGAGATCTTTCCAAGGTAGATTAAGCATAGTTGCTTGAAAGGATTAGGTATTTTATGTCTTTCAACTTCTCCTTGGGAGATTAGAGCCTTTGATTTGTTCCAAGGTCTCTCTAGTTTATACTACACATCTCAATAGAGGGGAGTTGATTAAATGGTTGCAAATGATTCATAAATGGCTACTTTATGCAATTTTCATGTTAACCATGATTCATGGCATCTATGGTTGCAATTTATTGTGCTCATCTCCTCTACCCACCATTAGAAAGGATGGAACTCTACACTATATATTTGGCGAAGAATCACCATATTAATGTATTCATTATGTATGTTAATGGATAGCTATCTAACTATAACCAAGAAAACTAGCAAATAATCTATCTATCAACCTGTGTAGCCATAAATGGACAATAGAAACATGGCACCCTGTCTGCCATAACTACTATGATAACCTGGTTTGAAATAGTTTAAGCCAATCAGTCTTCCGAACAGGCAGTAAAACAAGAAAATTGAACTGATCGAACATCTCATAAACTAGATGCCATAAAGTGATTTACAAATCTATACCTTTACAAAGAGGCTTTATAGACAAAAATATTTTCATAAACATTAGATTCTAACATGCTAAATGTCACAATTGCAAAAATCATAGGAGTAATGGTGTCAGAGCTACCAAAGGGACATCACTAACTGTTTAATGTCTTTGGTATCTGTTATCACCAACAACAACATTACAAGAACTATTCGCATATTTTAGACTAGACTATGGGATGGTAGATTATACAATTGAATTCTATGTCACACATTTCTTAGTTTAAGAGGGCAAGGCTAGAAATGGAAGAAAGGGGAGGTCAAATTTGAGAATAGACATGATTGAAAAAACTTCTTCGAAGTGGAAGGGTGCATGATATTATGATATTTAATTCTACACACTGGTGGACACACTCTAAAATATGCAAAAGGGTACTCACAGTTTCCTTTAGATAGCACAACTTGTATTTAAGTATTTCTAGGACAATGTTAGACCATATTATCTTGGGAGGTTTTATTAGAACTTTCAAAATGTTAGATTGTGTATTCTGTGATATGTTGAATGTTATATAATTTTGATTCTGCGGGATAAACTACTATCAAGAAGGGGATCAAGTGCTTCCACAATTGGATGCTCTAACAACTTTCAGAATGGCCTTGATGACATGGGTTTCATGGCTAGACACACACATATATGTTAAGAAGACACAAGTATTCTTTCTAAACTATTCACCTTCACATTTCTGGTGTGGCACTCAAATGTTCCTCTTTTATTCTTGTTGGGTGTTTTTATCCTTCTCTGGTAGGTATTCATGGCCAAACACACACATAAACGTTAGAAATACACACCTTTTTCAAAGTTATCCACCTTCACATTTGTGGTGTAATAGTCTGCTCCTCTTTTATGTATTGTTGGGTGTTTTTTATCCTTCTTTGTAAGTGTTCATGTCAATCCAATAGCTTGATGTTGTATGTTTTTAAATATTCTAGAAACAAGGGTGGGAAATGGAATTCTCGAGGGAGATGTGAGGGAATCTATTTACAATTCCATCCTATCTTCAACGAGACATTAGTTGGTCATTATCCAGAACAAATGACAATAATAGGAGATAATAGAACAAATGAAGACTCTGGTAACCTTCTTGAATGTGACAAGACTATATTGAGGTTCGGAAAGATGGGCACCCCTCTATATATGGTAGACAACCGCTTAGATAATAAAATATTGAATTCTAGAGGAAATCCATAGGATTCCAACCATTGGAGCCTACATGGGGTCCCGGATTCTTGGAATGAGTTATTATATGCCTTATTTTTTAAAAAGTAATCCTTTTATTTGTATTGAGGTATGAATGTACTCTTACCCTTATCGATGATTTGTAAATATAAGTTAGTATATTATCGCATCAATTAGAGGATAGGATTTTTTCTTCATTACAAGTGGTTGTTTTAAAGGCTCTGTGGAGGCTGCATATGCCAACGGAGGAGCTGATTAAGATTTTTGCAATAATTTATCAGGAAGGTATCACGGTGATGACCCCCATAGGGGTGGAGGATTTAGGGAATTCTTTAAGTAAACTTAAGAAAGCTAGCAGTACCAGAAAATGATTGTAGAATACCATATAGATAAAAGTTAGATAAGAGTGTCAATGGTCAATGTTCATGGTGCCTTAAATATGATGAACATCATTGCTCTTTGTTTGGAGGCTACCACTTTATTGAAGCAATTCTGGAAATTTATGTTGATTTTGCATTGTATTTAAAAAATTATGTGCCCTTCAAAAATATTTTCGAAAACATGCGTTCGAACATCATTCTGATCAAGGACCATCTAACCTTTATGTTATTTAATATTATGAATGATAACATGTGTTAGACTCCCATCTTTTCTTTCATAATTTTGTTTAGTAATTTCATGGTTATCTTTTTTTCTTGCCAGTATATACATAATATCTAAAGCTTTCCCACAAACTTAATATGTGAAATTCACATTTGATTAGAAGATGTATACACTCAAGCAATACTTGTGTGGTAACCATATAAATTATGTTACTCTTTTGAATTCAGACAAGAGTGTATTCAACATGAAGCATTGCATGAATGATTAGTTTTTGGCACAACTTCGTCCGAGAAACAACACAGGTCTTGACAGTCTTGAAATGTTGGGGGAATAGAGAATTGATGGACATAGAAAATAATTGGAACATACAGGAAGTTCCACCTGATTTGCAGGTAACTGGTTTATCATTCATTGAGAGAGAAAAGGAAGACACAATTAACACCAACATATAGGCCACACCACCATCTTCCACACTTCCTTTGTGTTCTAGAACAATAATTAACTCTTGATACCATACTACACCATTTAGTCAAACAAATCCCTTCTACCTCCACTAAGATTGATGATTCAAGGAACAACTGGCACAAGAAAATCATTTCTGATAAATAAACTCCAGAATTCATTCACAACAGCATCAACCACATCTCCCTCACCTCTCCTTCTGCTTTCCCCTACCGGTGTTTCGGAATTCAACATCTCCACATCCACAATCCATGTTGGCCTATATATTAAATTAATTCTTAATAAACTAATTATGATAATACTTATAAATTATCCATGATATATGTATAATATTAAAAAAAAAAAAGTAGTCATATCTTTAAGACAATATTTATAAAGTACTAAATATTAAATTTATAAGTATTATCATCCACCTTTCAATCTATACATATCACTATTATAATATATTTTAACTACTAGCAATCACATGTCTACAATGCAATGTGAATGCCGAATGGTATATGTTATTGATTTAGAGGGATAATTATTACTTTTGTAGTTGATGTTGATAAGGGGTGTGATTGATTTTGTAAGTGTAAGTTGGAAAAGAAAAACAAGAACCTTTGGATTGGTCACCAATAGACCATCCCTTTAGAGTTCTAAATAAGTGTGTGATTGATATTTCCTTGAGCCTTTGATTCCATGCAACCATATCAAATCTTAGACATTAAGAAACTAAATGTTTCCACTCAATCAAACATTCCTTTGTCATTATATAAGAATGAAAAACACATACCCCATGACCCATTTGGGTATGGTCATCTGCTTAAAAAATCATGTTAAAAGGATATCATGTTTGAACGGGGATTCTATTGGAGATAAAACCCAAAATAAGGATATCTTGACATATCCGGAAGTTATTCAAAAAAATTGTTTACATGTAGGGATGTAGATCACCTCCTAGAATTTAGGAAGAACTCCAGTTCTTAAAACATACAGGGGAAGTTCTTTTTTGCAAACATTACTGTTGTAAGATTTCTATAGTTTTCCTTACAAATCAACTCAATCGCTCATTAGTGTGTGAACTACTATTATTTTATTCTATTTTTCATATAACTTCTATATTAAAAATTTCATTTGTAATTTGTTTACTCTCTTACTGCAATATTAGGGTGTTGATGAGCCTTTTTTTTGTTTTAAGACTAGGGTACGCTGTGAATTTTTTTACATCCTTATGCTTAGACAAATAAATAAATATCTAATACAATCTAGAATGCTCACCTAGATAATGGTAGTAACTATCAAGTTCATTCGTCTATAAAATCACACTAGAAATG
Source organism: Taxus chinensis (assembly GCA_019776745.2). NCBI lineage: Eukaryota > Viridiplantae > Streptophyta > Pinopsida > Cupressales > Taxaceae > Taxus > Taxus chinensis. The sequence goes on from CM034150.1 coordinate 253,530,556, forward strand.
CAATATAAAGTTCTCCTAAGGGATTTTCCTAAAGTAGACGTAAACATTTAAATAATAGCCAAACATAGATGCTAATGGACATTGACAGATTCCTCAAGTTTTCAAAGACCTACATAAATGGCTTCCCATATTATAAGACGGTAAAATCATGTTAACACATAGTCAAGGGGTAAGCCATGAAGGCCCATAAATTATCCAATTCATTGGGTTATCCAATATAGTTGTATCCACATAGTATTAGCTCAATCAACAAAGGTGGACGATGTCACATTGCATTTGAGAGCTCAACTGTTTGAAGTAGCTCCATACATAGGGTGTTAATAGCCTTTGCAGTTTTGTAACCCAATGACATGCAAATTTGTAGCATTCTATAGTGAGTAGATAGTGTTGGTATCCAAATTGATTCTCCCTTGGAAACCGAGCAACATCACATATTTAGCAAGACAGCCTGATAGATAGACAGATCATCATGTATGAGTCGTTCTATAGCCTGGGAGGGGATTTAGTCTGACTCTTTGTCACTCGGGATTTCAGAGAAATTGATACCACCTTCATAAAAGGATTTGATGTATCCTCACTGCTTTAGGCCGTCCCTTTTGACGAGGGTGAGAGGACCCATTTTGTAACATTTGTTGGTTAAGGAGAATGAATATATCCTTCTTTGCACAAACTTGAAAGGAAACCTTGAGAAAATATGATCAATGCACCACAATTTAAATCTCATGAGTTGTCACTTCTAAAGAATGGTGATATTTTATAAACAAGGTTTAAGGTTACTAGAGACATTATGGAATCCTGATTGTTTCTATCATATTTTGGCAAGTAGAATTTATTGATTTGTGGACATACATGGAAAATAGCGGTAGTTCAGGTAGGATTCATTGTTTTTTTAGTAATGTTTGGTGGTAGATTGAGCAGGGTAAAATTGATTTTTGAGAACCTTTGAGAACCTTCACAACAATTGGAAAACTAAATAGACATAATGCTTCAGAATAGCTAATAATATTCCTTCAACCAGAAGGTGTCCATAAATGTAGATCCAGAATTTCACGGGTTCACACAATCTCCAAGAATTTAACACGAAGGCTCAAGCTAAAGACTCAATTAAATATCAAAGACCCCTGGTTCCTAATGCCTAAGATATAATCAAAGGCTTACAGAAAATATTTATCAACAAAATGATGGTAAAGTGATTTTAAATTTGTTTATCTCATTAAAGGATGAAGGCTCTTCTCGTAATGAAATTGCAAATTCCACTAAACTAACACAGGGATGAGATCATGTGTGATTCGGAGGGACTTTAACACAAGATTGCGATAGGATGAAGAAAATTTACTATTTATAGACATTTTGAAATGAAGCAAGACCCAAATTTTTCTAAGATCAACACAGATTAATTCGAAGTTGATTAGATTCTTTAGTAGGGGAAAGTTTCTTTGAACAATTATAAGAGATTGTCCAATGGTTGTACACTTCCAACCAACTTGACATGATCAAATATAAAACATAAGATATTAATAGGTTTCTCAGATGGTCTCTCAATAAGATGGGATTTCTCAAATTTTCTCATAAGAATTCAACCCCCGACCATTTGCATGACTAAAGAATGATTTTTATGACACTAAATTTACATCCAATCTTTCCCCCTAAGAAAAGAATATTTGAGGAACCTTTGTTTGTTACATGTTTGATCATGATTTCCAGAAAATGACGTTTAACAGGTTTGCAACAAAAAGTTTCCAGTTGTTCAAAAAGGTGAATCATTGCAAATATCTCCATCATTGTTTTAACTAGGGCACGTTTTCATCCTTCATGCATGCAACCTCCATCATTTCATCCTTTTCCCATTCTTTCCTCTTCAACTTTGCTCTGCATCTAGCTTCTCTAGTAATTCACATTTTTGCAAGTGCCCGAGAAATTCCAACTTTAAAATATCAACCTTTACATTCTTTGGACTCACAAATTAGGCTCTAAATCCACTCAATTACACTTTGCAGACAAAAACGACAAGGAATTTCATCAAAAAATGATGAAAAACAATGCTTACTCACATCTCCAGGAGTCTTGGAGAAAAAATAGTGGCAAAATTAGATGCAATGCACAACACTTGTTGATTCTGCCCTTTCTCAACTTTAGATTAGAGTCGTCCACATGGAAAAATTTGATTCGAAGTGGGCCTAGGGTTGCCTTTTGTATTTTATGACTTTTGGAGAAAATGCGCAATTTTCACATTTTGCCCCGCCCCTCCACCTTTGAAATACGGACTCAACATGTGGCTTAATCTGGGCCTTTGATGGAGTCACGGCTCATTTCTACAATTTTTCCCTTTTTTTAAAAAAGGCAAAATTTCCAATTTTCCTCTGCTGACCCGCCTTCCCAATTTTATCTTTTGATGTGGGCCCCAACAGAGTTGTGGGTCAATTTATGACTTTGCTCCCTCGTACAAAGAGGCAAAAAACTTCAAAATGTTCCGCCGACCCGCTTCCCCGCTTGTACCTTGAAAAACTTCCACTTGTCCATCTTCGGGATCAAAGTAAGACTTTTTCCCTGCCACTTCATATTTGTTGAATAACCAATTAGATGTTATCGTGGCCACGGGGCCAATTTGATATTTTTTACAAATGTGACCAAAGTGGCAAATTTCACTAAAAAGACCTGCCGAGCCGCAACCAATTAAAAATGAACACGTATACACCTTTGGGGCAAAAAAGAGAAATTCTCTCCACCTTTATAAATTTGACCGGCCAATCAAAACTCAACGGGGTTGTGGGGCAAAATTGATCTTTTTGCAAACATAGCAAAAAGTTACAAGTTATAAAATAGACCTGACGTGCCTCATCCAATCAAAAGATACCACGTAGCTGAAGATGTTGAGATATAATTTGACAAGGAAAACACGCCCGTCGAACAGTAAGATGCTGGGGAACTTCACTATTTGCGCCCAGAATTAAAATTTTCTTCAAGGACAAATCTTGCCCAAATGTAATCCACGACCATGGAGAAGGATCTTTAACAACATAAAAATGAAGAAGACCTTTCACGCACCCATTCGGGGAAATAGAAAAATACGACAGAGCCCGCAGATTAAAGAATTTCTAGAGCAAATGGGGCGAGATCAAATTGAGCACCAACAGATAGTAGACATCTCAGAGCATAAACAACCAAACATCTTTCTCAAGCGTATGCCATGTACAAAATGCACAGATTAAATTACTTTTCTTCTCTTTCAGTTCAAGTATTTTTCCCGCACATTTTCGTATGAATGTTCATATCTGAATAATTCATTCATATTGCTTCCATATATGCATATAAGTTAACACATGTAGATTCTTATTTAGAGTGTTGTCCCCTTATCTCTTGGGATACAGATCATAAATTGGTTGCTCGAGGATGAAATTGGTCTATAGGAAGAAATGGGGATGAAAATGATTTTGTAAAAAAGAAAAGGATCCTATTCAGTGATTTTAATTTTTTTGGCTTGATTCATCAGGGAATGAGTAGATCTTAACTTGCTAATATGATGCATGATCATTGGGATGCCTAGCATCTCACAACCTCCTTATTTTTTCATACATGAAGTTTCAAAAGTGGGGGTATGGACTATAATTTTGGGAGTCTCTACCCCATCTATCCACATTTTATTCTAAGGAAAAAAGTATTTTATTTTTAGGGAAAATAACATAACAAAACTTTCTTAGTTTTAGGATAGTAGGGTACATAGGTTTTGGAAAATTTTGTAGAAGAATATTTTACTGCTATTATTTTTCTAGGCATAGGACTCTCTCTGGATAGGTGTGTAAAAGGACATAGAAAATAGGGCATTGGAGATTGTTTTGTTTGTTTTTCTAGATATAAATTGTAAATCAAGTTTTTGACTTGCTCATTGTTCAATCATTTCCTTAGATTCAGGTTGAATTTCATTGTCAAGGGCACAGTTTTGATCTGTGTGAATCCCAAAAACCATCAACAATGACCCAGACATGAGCATGTAGCATGATCTAATTAAGATTGACAAATGATAATATCTAACATCAAAATAAAAAGGTTTATAAACAACTCGCTACATATTTGTTGTGTAACATAAATTTACATTGATTCAATGACTATTGGGGAAATAAATCTCAACGAACCAACAAAAGTGGGAATTTTCCACCAACAGTTATGGTTGTACATCAATTTTGTCCATGTGAAGCCCAAATTGTATAGTACAGAAGAAAATTGACATCTCTCCATTTTGATAACTATACAGACACAAAACTTAAAAATATTAATATCATAGAACTTTGTTAGTTAAAACATTATGGATCTTGTCCATGTGAAGACCAAATTGTATAGTACAGAAGAAAATAGACATCTCTCACTTCTGAGAACTATATAGACACAAAAATTGAAAATCTTAATATCATAGAACTTTGTTAGTTAAAACATGATGGCTCTTGCTGAAACAAAAACACAGTTACATCTAGCGTAGGTATTTTTCCTTCAAAACCCTTGTGTAATTTGTTTTCTTCAAAATCCCTTGTGGTTGTTTTCTTCAAAATATTTACACCCCTGTGCAGGTTTCTTTACCCAATTATAACATATGTTGTTGTAAAAAGTGCAATAGTTGATGTGTATTCCAAGCATAGAGATGTAGATGATGCCAATAAAGTGTTTGACAGAATGCCTCAACTAAATCTAGTTTCCTAGAATTCAATGATCAGGGTTTATTCTTGGAGTTAGTAAAAAATGGATGAAAGGAATCGTGCAACCTATTCTACCCTCCCCTCCCGAGACATCCTTAGGATTATTCTAGTATGTTCTGCCTATTTGCTTAGATCCCCATCCAGAGGTCTCATTTCCACAGTCCTGCCTTGTTAAGTATTGTTCCTCCTCATGAGATGTCCATCCTGAGCCTACAACTTCCACATTCGATCCATTTTGAGTTTGATCCAGGGTTCATTTTAAGAAGCCTCTGGTAAAATGGAGGTGGAAAATCCCCGGCGAATATACCTGGAACCACTTTCGAGTAAAGGTGAATTTTCCAATTTTTGAGAACTGAATTTTCACTTGCTATTATTTGAGTGAAAGTGACCGTACCAAGGGAAAAAAATTTGTAGACACAGGAAAAACATATATTGGACATTGTTGATGCATACTTGTCGTGTGATAGCAAAGCTTGCTGACGCACAACAACAAGGCTTGTTTTCGCGCATCAATAAGCTTTGCTGACACTCAACAGAAAGGCTTGTTTTCATGCGCCAACAAAGGTTGTTGACACATGACAACAAGTATTGTTGTCACGTGTCAACAAACTTTTTTGGTGCATGATAGCAAGCCTTTCTGTCACGCGTCAGCAAAGCTTGTTGACATGCGACAACAAGCCTTGTTGTCGTGCATCAACAAACTTTGATGTTGCATGACAAATTTTTTTTTTTTCACGTGACAGGAACATTCATTTTCATGTGTCAACAAAGCTTGTTGACACGCGACAGCAAGACTTATTATTGTGCATCAACAATATTTCTTGATGCGTGTCAGCAAGCTTTGTTGTCGCATGACAACAAGACTTGTTTTCACGCATCTAAGGCTCGGGAACCCTAATTTTCTCATATAAATATCCTCTCTCTATTCATTTCAACATTTACACTTCTCGGCTCCCGAGTTTTCTCATTTACAGGAATCAAGCTCAGGTACGATCAAGTTCAAGTATAATGGAAACTACAAGTGCAACCCAAGATCAAGACGAAGATCATTCAGAAAATCCAGTCAACCCACAAGCCCTATCCAAGGGCAAGATACTCTACAGGAACTTTTTGTGCCCCCACATTCAGAAAATTTTGCAAATGAATACAGAATACAAGCATTTTCTAGATGCACGTGATTTTGATGGGATCGTTAAGATGTCGTAGTTTGAAATTGATCATGACATTATGAATTACCTTCTCTCCTTGTACAATATAGAGGACGGTCTGTTTACTGTTACTGTGGACGACAGTCGTATGTTTCAATTCAGCGTCGATCCTACCAATATCCATTGGTTGACTATCCTTCCATATAAAAATTCCCCCACAGTAACAATGAAAACAACCCTCGTCGAAAATTATAAGAAGTACCTCGAATCAACTTTCGGTTTCCATGTTGATTGTACGTGTAATATTTTTTCAATATTAATTTGATATTTTCAGTTTTTTATTTTAATACAATTCAAATTCATATTGATTCCAATCATTTTTTGTAACTCATGTCAATAAATCTAGACGAGGTGTGGATACACTGGGAATTGCACACCACTTTCTTGCTTCCATGATTTCTTTCTTTCAAGCCAGAATTGTTTTGCAGGATCAGCAAACGGATATACCAAACTGGGCTATTGCATACATTCTTGCAACTATCGGAAAGCTAAAATTTGATTGGTGCACCTTTTTATCCAATAAAATTAAAACTGACATTAAAAATGCATTGCTTTCGGAAAACCCAGTCATTCACTCCACAAACTATATCCTCGGCCTTTATTACGAGGATCTTTTTAATTTAAAAGACAAACCAATTCCTACTTGCACAGATGAGACAATGAATAATTTGTCAGTTCCATTTCAAGAACAACAAGTATAAAGTTTATATTTCGACATTAGACTTTAGTATGGTTTTTCTTGATTATGTACTTCTGATTGAATCTTTATGTAGTATTAACATTATGTTCTTCTAGAATCTGATTAAATATTGGCTATTTGTAGAGAATATTTTTAGAGGCCCTTCCGTAAAAAAAAGTGGCATCAAGAGGAAGAGGCCAAAAACACACTGAGGCATCGGCAGATTCACAATCTGAAATGGAATTTCACTCATCTCCGAACCTCCAAGCATTTGTAGTAGTTAAACACCAGAGACGTAATACCCTAACATTTACTATTTACAAATTCCCGTTTTCTATTTTCAATTTACCATTTACCATATTGAATTGACATACAATTGATTATTACTGACATTGCATGAACTTTGGACAATACGTATGCTTCTCAAAGTCAACCATCTTCGCCAACTCACTCAGTTCAGTCATATGCAATTGTCTCTTCTCAACACCCTGCTCAGTAATCCCAGCCACACATAGCTCAAACACAACCAATTACTACTCTAACATGACCACCTCAAGTACTGCAACAGGTTACCCCTCAACAATAAGGTATGATTTTATTGATTTAGTACAAGTTTTAAATATTTTTTCATATAATTTCGTAGTTTTTTCTTAATTTAATAGTTTTTCATATGATTTTTCTTGCACTTTTCAATACATTGCAATCCTTCGCCTTTTGTAAAAATAGAGGCACCACCACCTCCTCCACCATTACAATTCAAAATGTCAACCAGAGGTTCGGGTAAAAATAACATTGGTAAACGCATGCCAATTCCTCCTTCCCCTAGTGGGACACTAAACATTTCCTTGTCATTTCGAATTCCAACCCTCTCTCTCGGTGGCTTGCCCACTGCAATGGGCATATCAGTTTTAAATAATATTACTTTAGATGAAGATTACTTGGGCATTGATAGCAATGACCCAATAGGAGTTTTCAATACATGTGAGATGATTCAAGGCCAGTAGGTATACTTCTATTTTAACATAATTTATTCAACTTTCATTACATTTCACTTTCAATTTCAATATTTCAATATTGATTTATTTTATCGCAAATAGGATCAGGCCACCCAAAGGAAAAAATAGGTAGTAGTCGATGATCAACCCGAAAGCCCCCATACCTCTCCAGTGACATCATCTTCTTCCGATACAAATGGTGAACAGTTTCTACCATTTCCTTTAGAAAACTTTATTGGTTATGATTTTCAATCCCATGTCCAAGAGTTTATTGTACCTCATATCACTAAGCTCATAGAATGGGAGAGAATGGAAAAATTACTAATCAACGAGATAATAATTCATTTTCAAATTTATTGTAAAAGGGGCAGTTTATACGTTACACTCCAGAATCAACCTACGAAGATGGATTCCTTACTTACCCAAGTAAGAATTGGGACTGTCACGTATAACAAAAATTATAAAGATGATATTTTAGATAAAGCATTAAAAAAATTGGAAAATATAAGTGCTGAAGCCCAAGCATATTTTAGCAAATGGTCTAAGGACAAGGATCTTGTGGCGATTACAAATGCCGAGAGAGATAGAGCAGTCATAAGTATTATCACTTTGAATTTTTTTGTTTTTTAATTTGAGATTTTTTTATTTTAGTAATATGTTTAATTGTGCTCACTTTTTTTTTACAGTTGAAATATGAAAATTTGAAGAGTCAACAAAAGGTGTTCCAAGTTCACTTGGAAATCGTGAAGAACAGTTTATCCACAACAAAGAATTTGAAAGAAAATATTGTTTTAGTTAACAAACAAAACTAAAGTGGATAATTCAAGAGAATGGCTAGGACCCTGGAATTTTATTCAAAACTAAGGCAGCTGTAGATCCTAGTTTGTTATCCCATGGAGATGCGAAAAAGGAAGAACAAAGAATCATAAAGAATCTAGACTGTGATGTAGAAGATATAATTAGTTTTGGGATTATTCAAGACATTGGGGAAAGGGGTACAAGACGGGAAGCCATTGGGGAAAGGAGTACAGGAGTTGAAGCCATTTGGGAAAGGGGTACAAAAAATTGAGGGTTGAAAAATTTCATGATTAAGGGTTGAAAAATTGAAACTTTAAATTTGAAAATTTGAAACTTGAGTGTGATGGTCATGAAGTTTGAAAACCTGAAATACTTTATAATCTGGATTTGAAAGTTGAAACTTGAATGTGATGGCGTTTGAAAATTTGAAATACTTTATAATCTGAAATTTTATATCTTGTTATATATTATATATAAAATTTCTAGATTATATATGGTGTTCATGTTTCATTTGAATGTGATGTCGTTATGATAATGGTTGATTATTTGTTTTAAGAAAAATTGGAATGTGGTATGACAAAGACATCTTAATACTAATAGAGTTAAATATTTTTCTCTCTACTTGTAAAATTCAAACTTTGTATCAGGTTCCTTCAAATTTAAACCTTCTCAGATTCTTCTCTCTACTTGTAATGATGATTACATATAATGTGGATGATGAAATTAGAATATATATGGATTATGATGAATTGTATGTGGACGTAGATTTAGCTTCAAGTACGATCATGGAATCTGGATGATGATAATGGATAATTATTGTAAGAAAATTTGGAATGTGGTACGACAAAGACATTTAAACCTTCTCAAAATTTTCTTCTCTCTACTTATAATGATATGATGACATTAGAATGGATATAGATGAATATGAATGATGATAATGGATAATAATTTTAAGAAAAATTGGAATGTTTTAGGACATAGACATCTTCTCTATACTTGTAAAATTCAAACTCTGTATTAGGTTTCTACACATTTATCTTCAAGCACGATCATGGATGATGATGAATTGTGTGGACTTAGATTTAGCTTCAAGAATTATCACGGATGATGATAATGGATAAATAATTGGAGTGTGTCAGGAGTCTAGGACAGAGAAATCTTCTCTCTACTTGTAAAATTTGAACTCTGTATTAGGTTTCTACACATTTAAACCTTCTCAAAATATTCTTCTCTCTATTTGTAATGAACTCTGTATCATGTTTCTGCACATTTAAACCTTCTCAAAATATTCTCCTCTCTACTTGTAATGAATCAATGATATGATGACATTAGATGTGGATGATGACATTAAAATAGATATGGATTATGCTGAATTGTGTGGACATAGATTTAGCTTCAAGCATGATCATGGATGATGATAATGGATAATTGTTTTAAGAAAATTTGGAATGTCTTAGAACAGAGACATCTTAATACATTAAAATATTCTTCTCTCTACTTGTAAAATTTGAACTTTGTATCAGGTTTCTTTGCATTTAAACCTTCTCTAAATATTCTTCTCTCTACTTGTAATGAATCAATGATATGATGACATTAGATGTGGATAATGCCATTAAAATAGATATGGATGGTGATGAATTGTATGTGGACGTAGATTTAACTTCAAGCATGATCGTGGATGATGAATAATATAATGGATAATTGTTTTAAGAAAATTTAGAATGTGTTATGACATAAACATCTTAATATGAAAAAATCTTCCTCTCTCAACTTGTAAAATTCGAATGTGTGATTTTATCCTACAAAATTTAAACACTTTATCAAAGCATTTTGAAAATACAAAAATAAAGTGAACATAATTGTAAAAACTCAAGCAATGTCATATGATATGGTTTAAGTTACCTCTTGTCTTTTAGATGGTTGTGACAAAGCATATGGATGGAAAATGAGAAATCATCCTTCGTAGCGTGCTAGAAGATCTTTGATTCAAGAAAACTCAACACGAGAAATGGATTAGTATATAGTTGGGTGATTTTCCTGACATTGTCAGTCCCAAGAAGTGAGAGCTTCCTCGGATGGATGTCAACCCACATTTTCAAGAAAAAAATATGAAATAATGATTGAGCGGATTAATGAAGAAACAACAATATTAAAGAAAATGCAAATGATAACATGTACATGTCTGGACAATAGAATTCTTGAAGTATGGAAGAGTATAATAGTGGAAGAATATGTAAATCTGAACTCTGAAGGCCTTGCAAATTAGTATTTGACAAATGCATGTAACAAACAAATTTTTAAAACAGAAATTGGTATTCGACAAATCCAAAATAGTAATTATATAAAAAAGATTTTTTATAAATAATTGTATTTAAATAAATGTAAATATATACCTATAACATCTTTAATGATAACAAGAGATGAAACAAAATATGATAAAAAGTCTTCTTAGCCAATATTTGCATCTGTAAAATTAATATGAAATTGAATAAATAACCACAGTTAAAATGTAAGGTGACAAACAATAAAAGTAAGGTCAAGGAGATACCTAACAATCCATTATCAATAGCTTCTTCAAAGTCGATGTTCTCTTCTGTAGAGTGTGACGATGCACCAATTCCACTCTCATCGTTGGGAACATTTGTACTTGTAGTTGTATTATTTACACCTCTTCTTTCGGAAAGGGAATTCCAATGCGCAATTGCTCTGTCGAAAAGAAAGGTTTCTATGGAGTAGCAAGAAACATAACACCTCATGCGAATTTCCATATTTTTATCCAACATGTTTCTCATTTTTTATTTTATAAATGATAAAGCACTGAAAACCCTTTCATCCTCCATAGACCCAAAAATCATTGTTTGGCATAACTCATATAATCTGAAATATTCATTGATTTCTTCTTGTAATATAATACTTTGATAGATTCCTCGCTAGAGCCTTGTAATATCACCACTCTCAGAAGGTTCATCTAAATTTTTATATTGGTTCCTCATTGTTTTCACTTGATTAATTGAGACTTTAATAAATCAAGATTTAGTATACCTTTGATTTCCATACCCTTGACCTCTGAAGTCTTTGTGAAATGTTCCATTATTGTACCCCTGGATTTATGGAAATGTTTTCTTACAAAGTCTGCACGAGCACCTTTAGTATTCCAAAAATTAGGATTCATCACACCCATTGCTTCAATTATTTTATCTTTGGAGAAACATTCTCTAATTTCTGATGATAAGGATTCTGAATTTTTTTTAAAATTTACTCTTGTTTCAATTGTAACAGACTCAAAGAGATTACATGTCACAAGAACATCTTCTCTTTCCGATCTTGTAATATCTTGACGTTTTTGTAAAATGTGCAGTGGTATGTCCCTTCCATTAACATTGATGTAGAGGTGATCGTGGCTATTAAATAGTAATTGGGATTTTAAAGATCTAATAAATTTTTCCAATTCTCGAAAATAGGTGTATCAAAACTATCTTGGGAATAGTACAAGACATCAAGACTTTGACAAGCCATTTTTCTCATCTGTATAAAATCCACAATATAGATTAATCTCCCATATGCATGCTTCATCAGTGTATTGATCTCCTGCAACATTGGAAGAATACCAACCAATGTAAGAAAAACCAACCAACGAAGGATACTCCTCATGAACTCTGCATGCAGGTTCATACAAATAAATCCATCTCGTCTCAACATCCTTTAATTTTTTTTTTGCATTTGTAATTCCAATTGTAAATTTCTGGAACTCAAGAAATCACTTTGGGTTGTTTTCCATATAGGGATGAAGTTCTCTTATAAGGTCTTCCACTTTAGCAACATTTTTGTATTTGCATACCATTTTATACGTTAAATTCATTATGTGAGCCATACAGTGAATTGGTAGCATATAAGGGGCCACTTTTGTTTGCAATCTAACACACAACCCTGTTTGGTGACCCTGCATGACTAATGCACCATCTTCTCCGATGCATACCAACTTCATAGAAATTTCATAATCCGTCATTCCATCAATATCTTTCAAATGAGAAACAACTATTTTATGTAGGTTTTTGGCATTACAACTTTTTCAACCATTTTCATAACACCCAGCAGATGAGGTGTCCTTATATGATTTTATAAAGAATAGATGTGGATACATACCCATGTAGTGTTATCAATTGTTGTCACTTCAGCAATTGAAAGAGAGATAAACTTTTTTTTTTACATTCTCTTTAAAATCTTCTTTCTCTGTCATTGAAAGGCATTTTTCCATTTCTCATGCGCTACTGTCAAACCAATGAGACTGAGGAATGTTGTGCATTCCATTATATCGATACAAAAATTTGAAATCGAGGAAATCTAAAATCGGTCTTCCTTTCTTTAGTATGTGAAATAAAGTAGAGAATTGTATGAGTTCTACATACAGATTTGTTTGATTCATCTTACCTATTTGTGATGTTATCGTTCCTCCATTTTCTATGAGATGTCTACATTTTTTCTGCTCTGCTTCATACTCTGTTGTGTATTTAACATACATGCATTATTTTTCAATTTTCCACTTTTGTGTTTTGATTTTCTGGCCATCCTCCCCCGTTACAGTCAAATATAGTTTTCCACAGTGTTTTTCTATAGTGTCCAGCTTCAGTTGCATTTTTGTTGCTTTCCCAATTTCCATGTACATATTGTACATGTACATTCAGATGGGATCTCTTCTGAATTAGGTGGTTGTACATGTTTGATAATTGAAAATTTGGTAGCCCAATCAAACTTGTATGTCCTCCCCATTGTCCACATATTCTTCTTCATTTTCAATGTTTTACTTTTTTGAGTAGAATTTTGAGCATTATCACAATCACCTAGTTTCCTCTTTCGTGAACCAAAATTTGAATTTGAATTTTGTGTTCCATTTTGCTGAGTATTTGTATGTGCGATATCTTGATGCACTCCTAGCTGCACCCTAACAGGAAGAATATCTTCAAGATCTAGAATCTCAACAGGTATATCTTCAATATGTGGCATGGTATCATCATAGGTGTAATTTGGTTGATACTATGTAAAATGCATGTCCACCTCAATATTACCTTCCACACATTGTATATTGTGATTCATTCCAGTGGCATCTATATGGGTGCTGGTGGTTGTGGTATTTGTAGCAAAAGAGTTTCCAAAATACTTGAACAGGGACTTATGATATTTCTTAGTTACTTTTTAGGTATTCTCATTCTGAGCACTATCACCTTCCATTATTATGAAATGAGTTGTGCATCAGTAGCAACAACAACGTGCGTCAACAGTAACTCTGTTATGCACCAATAAATAAGGATTGTGACGTGCGTCAAAGAAAGACTATGTTGCATGTCAGATAAATTGAGTCATGCGTCAGCAAATACACTAAGTCATGCATCAGAGAAAAATGAGTCGTGCGTCAGCAAATACACAGATTCACGCGTCAGATAAAAATGAGTCACGTATCAGCAAATGCACTAAGTCACGCATATGAGAAAACTGAGTCACGTGTCAGCAATTACACTAAGTCGCGCATCAAATAAAACTAAGTTACACATTAGCAAATATCTCCTTGTCACTTGTCCACATAAAACTTGTGTCGCATGTCGGTAAATGCAATAAATCGCACATCAACAAATATCCTTGTCACGTGTCAAAGAAAATTTATGTCATGCGTCAACAACAATATAGTCGTGTGTCAACAAAATTAGTGTCTGATGTCAACAAACAAACCCTTGTCACGAGTCAGTAAGATCTCCTTGTCGCCCATCCACAGAAAATCCTTATCGTGCATCAAAAAATATTATAATTTGTTCATCAACAAATAGCACATGTCGTCAGACTACAAACTACTAACAGTAAACAAATATGTATTGTGCTCTGGTGCTTAGAAGTTAGAGTATGCAAGTTCACGGTATTGGTAAGGTACTGGTGGTAGTATACTACCCGACGAATCACCTAGGTTTTTTTAGGAGATGTTTTCAAATGTAAGCGAAGCTGACGCCTAAAAAATATACTGTAAATTTTAGGCGAATAGGACACTGACCTGCTCTGAAAAAATTGTATTTTCAAATTTTCCTAAAATGAAATTTTCACCATATTACGAATATTCACCACTAAAATTATCCTTGGTTTGATCTCCCCAGCCTATGTTTACAGCTTTCTTGACTTAACATCTCCAGTAATCTCCACATGAACATTGTCCTTGCTTGAAATGATGGAACCAGTTCGTATCTCTTAGAATGTTTTCTCATGTAACAATCTCTGAGATAAAATTGGATGCAATGTGGTAGTCAACACACTTGAAGGTTCTTCATTGATATGATAATTTTTCTAGGGGATGTGGTCAACAATCCAATTACAATTTCCAACTTCTCACTATGGTGATAGAGGAAAAAATCTTTTTACTCACCCCTGCCAACTACATTTGTTTAAAAGCCAGAAGGCCTTTACAGAAAGTCCATTTTGTGCATATCCTGCAATCATGGTATTTCATGAGACCACATCAAAAACACCATTTTGTACATAAAAGAAAAAACATCAAATAGGCTTTCGTAACCGTCAAAACGGCCAAAAACATCCAAACGGTCATCAAATTTAACATAGTGGCTAAAACGACAGGAAGGGCCCTTCCCATAGTAGGAATGCCTTTGGCATAATAATTGTCTTCTCATTTAAAAATTTTAAAACAATTTTATTATTTAATGTTTATAAATTATAAATACAGATAGAATTATTTTCTTATAATTATTAATGTTAATATTATAATAAAACATGTGTAATTTAATACTTAGTAGTTTCAATTTTTTGTGTTAAAAAATAATGTAGATAATTATTTAATTGAGAACTATCATAATAATAATAATATTAGTAATAATAATAATAATAATAATAATAATAATAATAATAATGAGTTCATTATAGAATTTGGATGGCCCTAGAATGAAAATAGATAACTACAACGAATGATAATTTAGACCATTCATAATGTTCACTTATTCAATATGTATTTTAGATGTTTTGATTAATGGAGCAACACTTGTTAAAGTAAGATACATAGGTTTCCTATCTCAAGATATCTGATGAACAAAACTAATAAAAATAAACCCTAACTTAGTAATTAAAAACTACAACACAATGGATAATACATTAGATAACATATAGTAAAATTTCACCCAAATCAGCCCTTGATAAAACAAGAACCATAAAATATGCACAATAATTTCCTTAATCTTATGCCACCATATGCAGTACTAGGTCCCTTGTATAAATGAAGGGTTTCGTTTGGGTTCTAGAGCAGATAAGTGATTAGAGCCCCTAGATCCTGCCATTGGCAAACCAGAGATAATAGCTAAGATATATAGTATCCCATCCCCATCCATACTTATAACTATAACTATATTTAAGAACAAAATTATAGGTCAGACCATATGGTAGTATTATTTTGTATTAGTGTATAAAATTTGGATGCTATTGTTTCCAATATGAAATGAAAATTCACGGGTGAGGGAAAAAAAACTCTAGCTAAGTTTTCAATTTGAAAAGATCCAAAGAATAGGAATTTTGTAAATAATATATGTAGAATAATTATTCAATATATTTTCTTAACTTCAATGTTATTTTGTGGACAATGTTGCATGTGGTTGATTATCCAAATTATGTAGCTAGATAATAACATTAGGAATAAAATAATGAATACAATTGATGGAGGGTAGATAGAAGGAAAGAAAATTTATATTATTCTATTATGGACCAAGGAATCGAATCTTGTGAAAGATTATTTATAAGTGAAAGGTTGTTAGTAGTGACAATGGTCGACAAATAGAGGTTAAACCAACTGTAAAAAAACCTGATTTAAACCCATTTTCAACTCAATTGAAAAATAATTTAACTTACATGAAGGATTTCCAAATTTAACATGAAAACCTATATCATTTGAGACATGCTTTCCATGATAATATATTTTAAAAATCAAGTGATAGATGAGAATTTTCCATGCCTATGGACCTTTAATAGATAAATCAATATAGTTAGAACATATGTCCATATTCTTTTTTGAACATTGATAATGAAAATATCTCATTTATCTTGAGGAGGGAAATACATTTCTCAATAAACTACTTTTAATTTAGGAAAAAACTTTAGAGGGGAATATTCGCAATTATGTGAACAATAGAGATTTCCAAAGTTTTGTCTAAATATTTTGACACTTTATGCTCACCCAAGCTTCATAAAAAACAATTGTAAATGTTGTTGTCTCTTGTTCATTGATAAATCATTTCTAATCTTAATATTGTTTTCATGGATATCCTTCAAATCAAAGTTATATGATTTTAAAACTTGTTTAGATTTCCATAAACTATATGGGCCCTTAGATCACATTCACTAAAAATTTAGATGGAAAAAATTAAATTTAGTTAAAGTTTCCACATAAATACATACATACTAGAAATAAAATATTTTTTAGCGAATTGTGAATTTGTGACTTGGGCATTGTTTTAAGTAGAAAAGGATTTAGTATATTGGATTAAAATAAATCAAGCTCATGTATTGTTATAACTTATAGCCTACATGTAAGTCTATAGATCGAATTTCAAACATGTTTTTCATCATGTTGCATTGTTTTCTCTAGTTTTTGAATTTAGATATGTTATGAGAATTTGTGATGTTTTTTAAAATGTATTTTCTTATTACATGGCTCTTTCGGCATATGTGTGACATCACCAGTGTCATTTTCCTCTCTTTTTTATTTTGTAGCCTACTATATTCCATCTTTCTATGTCGCACGAGACAATAATACCTTAATTTATTTAAATTTTATTAAAAACAATTCCTTTATTCTAAGGCCTATGATATATGATTTCCTTTACATTGCAACACTTAACCATGTTGTGAAGGTCTATCTTATACAATGGAACACTATTTTTACATATATCAACACTTCCCATTCTATGAAATATTAATTCTTGGCAAGATATACTACAAGTCTATCCCTTTGAGCCACACAATATATTTCCTTTCTTTCCACGTTATATAGCAACCATCTTATGCCAGAAAATGATGAGGTTGAAACCTTCTTCATCTCACATCTTGTATTATTATTCTTATATATTTTTGGCCATAGAATATGCTCTAGAGATCCATTATTTTCATGGCTTAAATTATTGGAAAGCTAATGAAAAACTCCATCAAATGCAATCGTCTTCATAATCGAGATCGTAATAGTTTTAATTGCATGAAGTCCTATTATCCTTATACACAGGTCCTAATACTAAATAAAATATCCACCTTGGAAAGGATACATACATGGGTGATGTAGGGTTACTAGTTGTGTTATTGTTCACAGTATATAGTATGGTCCTAGTCCATTATACTTATATTGAGTTGTGAACCATTGATGGATTTTACAAGTATACTTTGTTTTTGGATGCTTGAATAGAATAATGTTTGTTTGGCCATTAGATGTTATTGAATTTGCATAACATGCTTGTGAGGATTGGGATCTTCTTAAATCTATTAGGGTTTGAAAATCATTTCATTTAGGAGGTACTAGTATAATGAATTACTAATATTTTCTAGGAAGACATCCCAATCTAATCATTTATGTATTATAAATTTGAAGTGGAATAAAAATTCAATGACAATGTAGATAACAAAACTTGAGTTAGATGTATAGTTGAAGCTAAGGATTTACTTCTTACTGGACTGAATTTGATTCACTAAATTTTTGTATAGAGAAGTTATGATAACATGGTACTGTAGTCACTAAATCATGCACTTACTATGTACATCTAACATCTAAATATTTAATTTATATACATGATTCCTAAGTGAGAGAATTACTCATTAACAACCCTTTTACTTGTCTTTAACATTTCTTTCATCCTTTTCATCATTATTGCTTACTGTTTTTTATTGAGAACTTACAATTTATATACTAGCTGACATCCTAGCCTATTTTGATCTCACTATTTTACCTTTCTGCACTTTGTAAATGACCGCCCATTAGGGATAGGATCACTCGAACACCACTGTCCCCTTTGTCCTCTTTTTTTCTTTTTCCTATATTTCGGATGTTACTTATTTATTTTATTATTTTATCACCCTTGGTTAGCCTTTCGTTTGTTAATGATGAATCCTGTTGGTGTGTGTTATTTTCCACATCATTAGGTGAGTCATCGCACTTAGGTGAGATCACATGGCCATGTGTCATTTAGGGGTCATTATTAGATTCTCTAACGCGTCAGTGCATCATCATGTTAGTGCGTCAGTGCGTCAGTGCGTCATATGCATCATTGGGAGTTACACTTATATTCTGGGAATGTAACTCCCCCTCTCTACTCGAGTTATCATGATTGTAGGACTAGGGGTTACTCAACACCTCCTATATGTACACCCCATTTGATCTATGAGATAGAGGAGAGTTTTATGGCTTAACCAGGTTCTGCCCGTGTTTCAAATCTTTGCATGCACATTCGGTTGATGCTCGCTCCTCCCGAGATCTCTTCACGCTGTCGTTCGCACATCTGTTGATGTGCACATCGTCCCTCATGATCCTCGCTTGCAGGTTTTAAACCCTCTTTCATGGTATCAGAGTGGATCTTGTGGATCCATGCACCCTTTGGCATTTCTGTGCGTGTTTTCCAGCTTCCGGCATGATATCCAATTCTCATTGTGTGTGTCGTAATGTTTATTATGTTTTTCGTGCTCTATTTGCATTGATTTCAAGGTTTTATACCTCTATTATGTTTTCAGGTGCTGGTTCATGTTCGTGGGTTTTCTACCTTGCATGTGTATTCTGGAGGAGCTTTAAGGTGTTATATTGGTTTTCTGGGTTGTCGCAGGATTGGGCTTTAGATCTGAGTTCTCTCAGTGTTGTTTTGGGAGTTTTAGAGCATCGAACTCTTTGCTCAGAATTGCTTCTACGTGGATGTCCTTGGTTTGACGTTGGCCTGTGTGTGGTTAAGTTTCAAGCTTATCCGCCTTCAGACCCCTTCTTGCTTGGTGTGGATCATGTTTGGCCTCCATCTGTGTTGGATTGTTCATCGTGGCTCATGCCATATTCACCGTGCCACCAACAGTTTAGGTGTAGCTTCATGTTGAGATCTTGCATTGGTTCGGTGTTTATCCTTTGCACTAGACTTAGCTGTGACACTCAAATGAGCCCCTTCTTGGCAACTAGGCATCCTTCATCCTCAAGCCTCTGGTTCAAAGTTCTGTTCTGATCTGCATCATCGATCTTTATCCTATTACCTGCGTTGTACCTTCGAGCAACTGTTACCTCGTAGAATCTCTACTCGGCCTGGTCAAGCACTTATGGATTGGCATTTTTTTGCAGCTCGTGTTATTCACTGGACATTCACCCCTAGCTGTTTGTGTTTTTCATTGGTTACTTGGATGTTACCCAGCCTTCTGCTCAGGCATTACCTGCTCTACAAATGTTTCCTAGTCCAGCACGTGGTTGCAGCACCTACCACGCACCTGTAACCTACTCTAGCGGCTCCACCTCCCTCCAGCTCCTCCACGTAGTCTTTGGCGTTTCAGACCTGCGCTTTTGGTCTGCTCCCTCCACCGGCGGTCTCTGCTACTCCACGTGGGCTCTCTAGCTCCTTATGTAGCCTTGACCACTTCCAATGTGGGCACCCACCTTCTTTTTTAATGTTTTAGGGTGTTAAAAAAAACAAAACATTTCATTCATGGCATGTAATAAGTTTTAGACTGTTGTTTTTGGCTTATTTAATCCCCTCCTACGACCATCGAAGACGGAGGGAAAGGTACGGGGTTGGCAGGAGGCTAATCCCCCCTCGCAATCAAAACAAACCCTATCTAAAATTCCATGCCGTTTTCAACGAGTAACCACACAATACCCTTTTCACCCATCTTGTGTACTTTTTAAATGCGTTTGCAACATTTATTTCATTTTCTCATGCGTTGCGGGAATTGTTCTGTGCTATAACTTTTGACTCGTTGCTCGGATCAGAGCACTTCTTTAGTCAAAAATACATTTTTTTGCATTCTACATGATGGGATTATCATTTTTGTAAACACACTACTTTTATAAAGTGCCATATTCTGGGGGGTTGCTTGTACTCTTGGGTTTTCACACGCAGACGCATTATCGGCCGAGTCTGACGTCTTGCTTTCATGCACCTTGCATAGTGCATTTTTCATCATGGAGAGTGCTCTTTCCAGACTTGAGTGTCGTAGGATCGCTTTACAGCCTCCACCACTTCTCACCGAGAGAGGGAACTATTCAGCCTAGTGTGCTTCCATGCAACGTTACTTCGCCCACAAGGGTCTTTTACCCTTCTTGCTTGGGCCAGTTCCTACACTCACTGATCATCGTCATCTAGAGGAATTTCTCGACACATGTGACCATGTCTTTGGTCACATGATGATGCATGTATCTCGTTCTCTTTGGTTTCACGTGGCAGACTCAGATCCACCCCACCATGTCTAGAGCATTCTTCAGTCCTTCTATGGAGACCCTTCACATATTGCAGCCATTGTTCCTACTGTTGATTCAGTTTTCTCCTCTTCTTCGTGTGATGACAGTTCCACTGACATAGATTTGTTTGGTTCTACTTCTGATGACGAGGATTGTGCACCCAATTCTGATGTTGAGAGTACTACAGAGGACTCTTCTCCTCTTTCTCTCACTATTCTAGAGAGTGTTGACACATCCCACATCTCATCAGATATCGAGCAGTCTCCTTCTCAGTCTCATACATTCATTACACCATCCTCCTTTCCACTTCCATTTTGTGAGGCCCACTTCACTCCTCTACCTTCATTGGATGACTCATACCTATATGACATCGATCTTCTGTTTATTGAGCCCCCTCATTGGGATGAGTATCTACTTGACCTTAGTCATCTTTTGACAAAGTCTACTTGTGATGCACTACAGGTCACTCATCCATCTACAGGTGTTTCAGAGAGTCCATCATCTTCGTTGTTGGGAGTGCCCCTTCTGGGAATCTTACCACTTCCACTTTTCCAGAGACCTTCATTAATCCACCCTTGCTTGTGGATCCATTTTCTGTTGTGGGGGATGTTTTACTGCCTTCACATCACGTGGACATCCTTTCTACATGTGTTCACTCTTCACACTCTGACAGTTCTGTGCATGTGGCATTACCTTCGGTTCCTTGGCACTCATTTGCTAGACCTGTGTCACACTTTCGTGGACCAGACTCAGAGTTCTTCGTGCTACTGCCTTCGGTTTCCTTTATGGAGTGGGCAGACTTCCAACACGTCATTTCTGTCCTTCCTAAGGGCAGGCACACAGTTCGTTGCGGGTGGCTCTTCTTTAGTCCAGAGGCAGAGGATCTCGTCATCGACATTCTTTTGGGAGACCTCCTAGAGCTGCAGAGTTTAGATCCATCCATGGCATCTTTTGCATTCCTCTCATCTCCCTCTTCTTCTCTCTTCTTCTTCTTTCTGAGAGATTGCCTCTTTGTACATGGGTACCCTTTCAAGCTCGTCTATGGCCGGGACCCATATTTGGCATCTTTCCTAGATTAAAGAGTGTGTTTTTCTCTTGTGGTGGATGTTTTTCCTTCTGGGTTTTCCGTCACTGCTTGGGATCTTTTTCTTGTACATGGGTACCTCATCAGGCTTTGTGCCGGGACCCATTTCTCATTTCTGACTTGCCGCCTCATCCTAAGTTATGATGAAGGGTTGGTGTTGGTGTGTGTTATTTTCCACATCATTAGGTGAGTCATCTCACTTAGGTGAGATCATAGGTCCATGTGTCATTATTATATTCTCTTACACATCAGTGCATCATATACGTCATTGGGAGTTACGCTTCTAATATGGTTATGTAACTCCCCCTCTCTACTCGAGTTGTCATGATTGCAGCACTGGGGGTTACTCAGCACCTCTTATATGTACACCCCATTTGATCTATTAGATAGAGGAGAGTTTTATGGCTTAACCAGGTTCTTCCCGTGTTTCAAATCTTTGCATGCACATTTGGTTGATGCTCGATCCTCCCGAGATCTCTTCACACTTTCATTCGCACGTTTGTTGTGTGCACGTTGTCCCTCATGATCCTCGCTTGTGGGTTTTAAACCCTTTCAAATCCTAAGTAAATGAAGCATATATATACATATATTATTTAACCTCATTAGGGGGATAAACATTCAAGAGGCACATACTTCTATAATGTACTAATATTTTCTATATACTACCTCAAGGACTACATACTTCAATACATAGGAGGATTTATTTTGAATTATATATACTACACTTTTACATTTGGTATAAATTAGTTGTATCCCGTTATCTTCTTGTGCAACTGGAACTAACGAAACGTAGCTTAAGGGACACTATTCCAATCACACACACACACACACACACCAGAAATACATTGAGTTTGAAATGTAGTGCAATGCTTGGTGGCAATCACATTGGGGTGACCACCGAGGTTAGTCTGACTCAAGCATATATACATATATTTATTCATTTCATGTGTGCTTGAGTATTATATAGGTATATAGGGTTTATTTTTGTAGGTATAGGTGTGACACAAAAAATATAACACGACCTACAATGAATAAGGAGCAATATTAAGTGACACAAAAAGAACCAGATCCCGAGCTATTCGAACTAGTTGTAGAAGGGCAAGTTGCTAATAGACACCGAGAACTCAGATTAGACGTTGTTTCCTAGGTGGCTCTATCCCATTCTAGGAGCTCCTATCCTTGATATCGTCACATTCCAGTTTCAGACACAGAGCTTGTAGACACCATCAAATTACATACTACCCCTTGCACATTGATATTTGAATTAATATTCACCCATAACTCACTAAAATAAATTTAATTAATTCTATCGTGCATAAAACATACACTTACACACCTTATCTATTTAAATAAAATAAAATTTAAATATCCACTCACCTTATGCTCAAATCCACCTCACTACCTAACTCACTCAAGTTATAGAACCCTACAAAAGACAAAGTTAAATATTCATGTATATCCAACTTTGAAATAAAATCAAGAGCTAACCAATTTGAATTAAAGCCTCTTAAATTCTTATTCAATCTTAGCTAACTGCACAGACCAAATCAACATGTTAAATTAAGAAAATGAATTCATTAACCTTATTTAAATCTTGATCCATACTCAATGGCCTCCTTCAACTATAAATAAGAGGTTGATTACTTCAAAAATCATATCTTGTAAGCTCGAGACATTTGCAACATTACTCTGTCCAATTGCCACTTGAATTCATATGTCATTAGGCTGCCCATTTGATTAACAAGTTTGTAACTCACCCACTTGCTTGTAGCATGAAGTTTCTTCCATTCGGAGTCACATTTGGAGCATGTACATACAAACCCATCAAGGATATTCAAACATTTTGGTACTTCATTCCATGCTTCAGCCATCTCATCTAAGGTTTGCAAGGAAACATGAAAGAATGACCTAGTTTGATTTTTATTGCATGTTTCTCTCATATTTATTTATTTTTACATTGTTTAAATTTTGGCACACCCAGTGGGACCACTAAAAATCTCCTGCTTATTTTTATCGTTATAACCATATATTCATATTGTTTGAAGTGTTTGCAACATACTAACAAAATTGCATGTCCTCTAGTGAGTTGTCTTGTGAGAAGTCCTAAAAATACATTTATCTTGGCTAGATTTCATTTCTATTTTGTGCAACTACTAGTACCTTACGTCTCTGTGGGATAGGATGCATTTGTGTTGCTCATGAAGTGTGTATCTGTACCTCTACCTCCATCTACATTTCAAAAGTTATATATGCATTTCAAAACTTGCATCTGTGTTTCCAAATCCACATCTATGTGATCTAACTTGTGTTTACATGATGGTGGATGTGATACCGTTTTCAAGTTTGTGTCTTTATTTCCTCTATTTATGTTATTTTTAGTTATTTTTTTTCTATTTTTAGCTACACTAGCATGTGATTAGTTACACTAACATTTAACCTGGTGTTTAAGATATTATCTTTATACAGGTTTAGAACCACATTTATGTGATAATAGGTGCATTTCCATGGTGTTACATGCATCTACATTTACTCAAGGTGCGTCTACATTTCATGAAATTGTATCCCCATGTAAAGTAGGTGTGCTAGTATTTTTCTTTCCTACATTTATGCTTTGTGTAAATTTTTCATATTTACATAGTTTTCCATATTTAAATTTAGTCATTTCTTATTATTTTTATTACTATTTACAGTCATTTTAGATTAAATACCAACACATAAGAATTTCTTTTATCAGTTTACTAATGTTTTTACTTCATTTAAACTTAATTGTAACTTTAATTTCCTAAAAAATTTAAGCACTTTTGTTTTCAATCAACCTCGTATATGCTCTTCTCTTACGCCCACGAGTGATCTAAATAATCAAAAGTGGTAGCGATTATTATTAAGCAATCTATTTTTACTAATCATAAACATTTTTGTTTTACAAATTTTACCGTGTATGCTCTTCTCTCACATATTTTAGATGATCTTGAGAATAATAAATGATAACATTTGGTTTTTAGCTTAAATTTTATCCAACCAACCCATGTCTAACTTTGGTTTTATTGTTGACTCATTTTTATTTTGTTTTAAATGAAATTATGAATATAATTAATTTTTTGGTCATTTGTTTGTTACAAACTTTGTTACATATGAAATAATAGAAATCAATGAAATGGAGAAATATTAGGGCATTGCATGTCTGTGCATTGTGATGACATGTACCACTATAACTACTAATGTTAGATGCATACCACATGAGAGGAAACACCCTTCTATTTTTCAAAAATTACTCTTCAGTTGAATTCAATACATGGGATTGGAAGGGATTTAATTGATGTGAATGACATGGTGTTCAATGTAGCACCTCCTATGTCATCCAAATTCATTTCTCCAATAAAAATTTCTCTGTAGCTCATCCTCAAATTGGTCCAGTTTTGTTCCAATTAAAATACTTGGAGTATTTGGATTTAAGATACAAAATTTTCAATGGAGCTCTACCCAGAGGTACTTTCACATCACAAAATGGTATATTTGTAATTTTGAAAGTGTTCATCAATAAAAATAAAGTATAATATCATCTGGTGTCTGATGTGCAGAAATTTTTTTCCTCTAAAAATTGAGACATCTAAATCTCATTTGGAATGGTTTTTTTTGTGAAATTCCAAAGGATGTTGGCTCCTTACACACCTTGACTTACCTCAACTTGTTCTTGGCAGTATATGATGGCAGATGTCTGTGAAATCTCAGGAATATTTCTCAGCTATAATTTTTAGATATTTCTAAAAGAGATATTAATGATATTCAATTGGACGAAATGTGTAGTTATAGTTTAGGGTGGAAAGAGTACCTGTGGGAAATAAAATCCCTGATACTTTCAAGAGTGGTGTTGAATATGACAAATGAGTAGTTGGAAGCATCCATTTATCATCTCTGTAATATCCAATACCTCTTTTTGATTTATCGTTATTAGGGCATATCTCTAATTCTCTTCAAAGTTTCATCTTCCTCTCCCATCTTGATTTAAGGGAGAAAAAAATAGTTCGATAACACCTTCTTAGTTGAAAAATATGACTAGTTTAGTTTCACCAGATCTCATGAACTCCAATTTAAGGGGCCCATTTATGCTAAGTTTTTCTTTCCTATCTAATTTGGAAAATCTCAAATTGACTGAAAACAAATCAAAATTATGAAAGTAATCACCTCCCCTAACCATATTTTTTATTTATTTTTCAAGTGTAACAGGAATTACGCCACCCTATATTGGAAATCTCTTTGCTATTCAAATTTTGGATATTTGGTACAATTTATTGATGGGAGAGATTCCACAATCACTGTCTCAACTTTTATTATTGAGATATCTTGATTTTTAACAATCAACTAAATGGTAGTATTCCCGCTTTTAGTCGAGTTCCCCATCCTCTAGAATGGTTGGACCTCACTTCCAAAAAAATTGATGGGAGAGCTTCCCACTTATTTCGGACTTCTCCCTTATTTTAAAATGTTATAAATCTCCTTTAACAATTTATAAATCGTACGATAAATTTACTATCAAAGTTGAGCCATAATGTATACCTTCACTTAATTGGGAATACTTCCACTTAGCTTCTTGTAATATTAAAGGTGTTATCCCTCTATTCCTTTTAACACAATATTCACTATCCAATTTGGATCTCTCCATGTTTCTTTTTTAGAAACATTCTAGCTTGGATTTTTGAGGATTTCTCTTATTTATGGTATTATGTGAATCTGTAATCTCTTAATATTTTGGGAAAAATATGGTCTCCAAATAAACAAAAAAAATAAAACAAAGTAATATAAAAAAAAGTAAACCCATAAAATAAAAAACAAGGTTATATTAATTCCAACATAGGTTAATACATAACTTTCAAAGTTGTTTCTTTGTTTTCTATCTCTCTCTGTTTTGCTTCTATAAAATAATTACTAAATATTCTATTCACTACTATATATCTCCATATGTCTATTGAATATTCCCTAAGACATTGCTCTCTTCTTCTTCAAAACATTCTTCTATTTTATGTTATGTTATGTTCTTTCTAGCTACACATTCTTCTTGTTTTGTTTTATCTATATCCCTCTGCTACATAAAACTATGTATATATTAATTACAAAAAAAAATAACATTTACTCGGTCCCTCTTAAAACAAATTTCAAAATATGGATGTTCAAAATCACATTCAAAAAATATTGACTGCTCTGACATTTCATTAACAACATGAGTAGGTGAAGAGTTCAAAATTCAAAAAATAAATCAAGATTATAATATTCAGCACTCCCCCTTAATATTGAGCCATAACAAAAATTCATTCAACAAACTGATTTTCGATCTCCAGTGTTAAATGACTGATTTACAGAGCTTGTACAATGAATTTACGGAGCTAACCAAATCATCTCCTGAGCTCAGTGTATGAATTTTGGAGCTGCCTTTATGATTTTTGGAGCTCTATTTATGATGTATGGAGCTAACCGTATTTTTTCTGGAGCTCACTGTATTGTTTCCGAAACTCACTGTATTATTTCTGGAGCTGACTCTATTCTTGTTGGAGATGACTATATTAGTTTCACAAATGACTGTATTGTTTCTAGAGCTTTTTGTATGGTTTCTGGAGCTTCTTGTATGAACTCTGGAGCTAGTTAAAACCACATCAATGATGCCCAATTTTTCTCTCAAGTTTTCAAAGCTATATTTTGAAAAAGCTTTGGTAATAATGTCAGCAATACGCTGCTCTAACTAACATAATTTAAGTTATGTTTCACCATTTTCAACTAATTATTGAATGAAATGATACCTGATTGTAATATGCTTACTTCTTCCATGAAAAACAAGATTCTTTAATAAGGAAATGAAAGATATATTAGCATTAAAAATGGTAGAAGTTCCTTGTTTCTCTTCATGTAATTATGATAGGATTCTTCTTTCCATATCACTTGGCAAGCGAGTGAATTTGTTTCAATAGACTCTAATTCAACCATAGAAATTGAAACAAATGATTATTTCTTTGAAGCCCATGAAATGGATCCTCACCCAACCTTAAACACATATCCATATGTGCTTATTCTATAATCTAGGTTACCGGCCCAATCACTATCCATGTATCCAAATAAGTGAAAATCATTAACAATAGCATATAAAATTCCATAATTTCATGTCCCATTAACAAACCTCAAAATTATCTTGACAACTTGCTAATGTGTCTCTTTTGGAGCCTTCATTAATATAGAAATCAAGCTAACTACATACATGATGTCTGGTCTAGTTGCAGTCAAGTACATCAATCTTCTAACTATGCTTTTATACCTTGTGGGATTCACATTGTTGCTACAATAATATTTAAACAGTTTCATCTGGTGTGGATGTTGGTTTGTTTTCCAACATTCTGAATCTATCCAAAATCTCCTTTGCATACTTTTCTTGAGACAAAAATATGCCATCCTCCATTTTTTTGACTTCAATGCCAAGAAATTACTTCAACAATATTATATCACTCATCTCAAAGTCCTTCATGGATGATTTGAACTCTTCTATTGAAGTTTTGCATTTCCAGTAAATATTAAATCATATATATAAAAAACAACAATAAAAATATCACCTTACTTGCTTACTTTGATATAAAGTGTGGGCTCGCTACCAATTTTTCTAAATCCATTACTTGTTAAAAAGTATTCTATCTAGTTGTACCATGCACTTGATGTTTATTTAAGTCCATGCAACACTTTCTTGATCTTGTAAACTTTTTTCTCATGCCCTAAAATCTCATAACCAGGTGGTTATCCCACATATATACATCTTCTTCCAATATGTCATTCAAGAAGGTTGATTTGATGCTCATTTGATGAAGTTTCCACTTGTGATGAACAACTATGGAACTTATTCTTCTCATGGTTTCTAGTCTTGCCACAGGAGAAAATGTATCATTATAATCACATCTAGAACTTTGTTTGTATCCTTTTACAAATAACCTTTCCTTATGTCTTTCAATCTTAGCTTCGGGACTAGTTTTGGTTTTGTAAACCCACTTGAATTCAATGAATTCCTTTCCTACTAGAAGATCCACTAACTTTCATGTTCCATTCTTCTATATGGCATGAATTTATTCATCCATTACTTCACACCATTTGTTTTCCTTATTTGGTTCCTGAAAATAAACAGGACCACCTACTGAAAATAAAGCAAAAATA
This sequence comes from Taxus chinensis, assembly GCA_019776745.2. Lineage (NCBI taxonomy): Eukaryota > Viridiplantae > Streptophyta > Pinopsida > Cupressales > Taxaceae > Taxus > Taxus chinensis. The sequence goes on from CM034150.1 coordinate 253,559,620, forward strand.
ATCATTTCATCTTTATTTTCACCATATCTTAACTTCTCATAGATCTCTTGTACACTCCTTGTTTGAACTTGGTGATTATTTGAGTCAAAAGATGAAGAATATGCCTCATGAGATGCTCCATGTATGATTTTTTGGTTGCTTCCATTTGAATATTCACCCTTTATGAGATAGGATTCCAAATTAGTGTATTGTTTACACTACCATCTACTATTTCAGATTCAATAAAAGGTGCATTTGGCTTTGTTTGTGACTATTGCACTTCTTGTACACCTTCCTAAGATGTTTCCTTAATGAATTAAACATCTCATATGATTAAGAGTTCCTTTGTGATTGGATTGTACAATATATAAGCTTTGGATTGCTCATTATACCTGATGAAGATGCATTTTTCTCCTATAGTATCCCACTTTGATCTTATTTTCTTCAGAACATGGGCGTATGATACACACCCAAAAAATATTAAGTGATCAACACTTCACTTTCTTCCATTCCATGCATCTTTAGGTGTCATGTTCCATACGCTTTTTGTAGGACATTTATTCAACAAATAAATTGGTGTTCTAACTACTTCAACCCAATAATCATCCAGAAATCCTCTTGCTTTGATCATGTTTCTTGTCGTCTCTTGAATAATATGATTTTTCCTCTCAACTACACCATTTTCTATGGTGTATACCTCGCTATAAATTATTTATTTATCCTATGCTCCTTGCAAAAGTTTAAAAATTGATTTGATATATACTCTCCCCCTTTATCCATTCTCAATTTTTTATGTAATGACCACTATGATTCTCAACCATGACCTTAAATTTGTTGAATACATAAAATTCCTATGATTTGTTTTTAAAAACTAAACCCATTTCATTATACTGAAGAGGCGAGCTTTCTCTCCAAGATTTTCCTGAGGGAAAATCATTTCTATGTTGCTTCTGCCATATGAAACCCCCACATACCTTATCTGGTTATTCAATTTGGGGAATCCATCTTACCATTTTATTTTTATAAATAACATGCAATCCACATGTTTTCATGTGTTTTTGCAAGAGAAAAATTCAAGTTAAAAACATGACAACTATACCCTCGTGTCAAAAAAAATTCTTCGAAACCCTCTTAAACCCTCTCTCCATATCAGTATGCTCTCTGTACCATGCATATCCTAATATTTTAGATTAATCATATGTATTTTGTTTAATTCCCTTAATTTTGGAAGTGTCAAAACATGGTGATCCACTTCTTTCAATCTAGTGCTTTTAGTGGTGAAATATGCGGTAGACCTAGAAAGGTTATCTCTAGCCTTTTCGGGATATTTTTGCATCCTCCGGGGCAGATGTAAAGCTCAAAATAATTTAGGATGAGTGTCAAAGAGCTAATAACATACTGAAAATTAGTTAGGAATATTTTGGGAGGTTTCAGATGCTTAGGGACAATTTTAGTGAAAGCGGGTTTTTGAAGGTGAAGGAGCTTATAGTTCAAAATAGTGTCTAAGCTTTAGAAGATGATTATGGGATCTCCATAAAGAGTTAGAGGTAAAAAAATATATAATTTTAAATATAATTCAATTATCTAAATGATGGTTATTTCAAGTTTTTCACAAGATCCAGTTGTTTCTTCCCACTACGCATTTTCAGTAGACATACCCTACGGTCCCGAGGGATATTTTTAAGGGTGTTTCAGGAAGAATTAGATCATGGGACCAATCCCATTCATCTCAAAATGATTTTCAGAGTCAATTTCATATAAATAATTTCTAAAAAAGTCCTCATGGAGCTCCGAAAACTTTGTCTTCAAAATCCCTCCCAAGGTAGGATCTCCATACTTAGCCATTTTCACAAGTACCACATGTCAGCATGAGGCTGAGGTGCACTTTAATGTCCTAAATGTACCATCCCCTTGGGACATTTGGAATAAATAAATTTTCCCCACCCTAGTTACGCCCCTTAGTCCTCTACATGACCCTGAGAAGCGTCAATAAGCCATTTTTCTTAGTTTCTAGCCCATGCCTCGTGCAACCTCAGCTCGCCACTTGTCATCACAAGGTTAAGGTGCACTTTTCTTTCTTGTCCATCCTCAAAGGAAGAGATATTTGAGACATATAAATGCACCTCCCATACTTTTCAAATCAATTTTTTTGCTAATTCTTTATACATTGCTTCTCTCTTCTCTCTCTCCCATGAACCACAGATTTGTCAGGAAATTATAGAACTTGTTTCCACTTATATATTTTTTCCATTAATCCATGAATGATACTAAAAAATATACATTAAACCTACACATTTTTCAGAGAAACACCACCATGCGGCTAAAAAACTTTCGAGGCATCCTTGACTGTAAAAAAACAAGTTTTCTCACTGCTAATGAACCCAGAAAAAGATTGTACCAAGGGATTGAGCTAATTTTTCTCATTTTCAAACATTTCTATGAAACATTAAGCTAATTTAATCCATTAATGGATGCCATAAAACACAATAGAAATTTAATTAAGGTACCTCTCCACTTCCAAAGGTTCAAGTGGGCGGAATCCCGTGAAAGTTGGAGGAAATGATCCCTGAAAAATCTATATTCGCGTGAAATAGTTTTCATGCCATGAAGTCCCTATTTTTTAGGGATATAGAGGACTATATTTTTTTATCATAAGTTTTCCCTCTTCACATAAATCCTCAAATTCCTGAATATCCGACAGGGAAAATCATCTTAAAATCGGAGGGAAGAGTCTTAAAAAAATATAGTTTCATTTAAATTATTTTTTATGCAATGAGGTTGCCAATTTATCGAGCTATGAAGGACTAATTATTTATCACTATTCTTCTTCTTTGATGAAAACCTAATTTTCCTACTTTTTCAGATGAAGGAATCATCCAAAATTTGGAGCAGGGAACCCTGTAATAAAACCCAAAATTTTAAGACCTTTTTTGTTGCAATTTGACACATGCGGTGTACTTGCTAAAAATAACATGTGTCCACGGTGATGCATGGATAAAAAATAGTGAGTGGTTGAATAATGTGAATTCATGACATTCATGGTCCTCCAGATAGGAAAGAAACATCAAGGAATGAAAACAAGGTTGTAGGATGACCCCATATCTCAAATAGAGAAATTAAACTTCTATTAGGGTCTTGCAAGCATCTTCTTGATCTCAATTGGGGTGAGCCGGTGAGCTAGGTGAGACGGTAAGATGGGTGGTTTGAAATGAGTTAGTTATAGTGATCTCAATGAGATAAGGGATTTAATCAATCAAGCATCAAGAGGATCATCATGAGCAGTTCCTACGGTCATCTTGAGATCACTTCAGTAAATATTTCAACAGTGTTTTTAAACACTCATCTGGAAACCTGAAGTATCTGTGCACCATGTTAAAGTAGGAGATTAAGATCATCATTGGAAATTTCTTCATCGGAAGGATTTTCCTCAAAAAGTTACATCAATTTCCTTACCCTCTTTTCTTATCTCCCTGATTTAACAAATATTAGAAATTTGTAAAACCCTAATTATAGAGTGACAACACAATAATAAGAAATGAAGTACAGGTCTTAACTAATCAATAAGCTAGAAAAAATTTAAACACTAGGTGCAAGAGATGGAAAACAACACTTAGATGATTTCGCAATTGATCATGGAGTGTGCCAGACTAGAAGACTGATGAGCATGAGGAGGAAATTTTCGCAATCGTGCCTAGGAAATTGTGCAGCTACTGGATGTGCCTGGACTGGGGTGCCCGGATCAGGTTAGGGGTGCATGTCCACTATAGAATGCTTCTGGGTACCCATGACTATGCAAAACCTCATAAAATTATTTTTCTTGTATCACTCATATGTCTATACCCTTCACTATTTTTCGTGTGTGTGTCGCACTATGCCCGCATAATTTTCTAGTAACCTGCAAAACAAATGATCTCTTGTAAATCCCTAAAAACACATCGAATCCTAAAAATAAAAAGATGAAAATAGGGATTTAGACTGACCCCGATGATCACCTGATAGAGTGATATTACAACCAAGCATTACACTACATTTAAGACTCCATGTAGTTCTTGTGTGTGTGTGTGTGTGTGTGTGTGTGTGTGTGTGTGTGCATACATGTGAGAATCATGCCCTAGGTGGATCTTGTGAAAGATACACTTAAATATCGAGAATAGTTAGATTTAACCATGCAATTAGATGTGTGGATGAAAAAATGAACTTCCCCTCCTATGTGTTTATGTATAGAATTCAGTCCCTTGTCCCTTGAATGAAGCTAGTTGTATGTTTTTATACTCTTGAAGTGCCTTTGGATGCAACCTTAGGTGGTGGTAATAGATGCCTAGAGCTTGGTCCTTTATTTTGGTCACATAAATTTATATTTTTATGATTCCCTTGGTTTAAGTTTGTAATTAACAACTAAAAGGAAAAACCATAAGAAAACAAGATACCCAAAAGATAAAAGAGGCCCAAAAGGGGCGAGTAAGATACAAAGAGTTTGGGGGTGCTCAGAAGGACAGGGGCACCTGGGCGTTGGTGTCTTGGATAGGCGTTGGTGTCCAGGGTGATAAAATATGAAACAATGAAGCATCAACTGGACTATAGGGTGTAAGAGGCCAAGAAGAAGACATGAAGAAAGACAGAAAGGCTAAAGACAACTGTTAATTGTTATTTTTCTCACTTAGGAATTATATGAATAGTAGTATGTGATTAGGACCTAGAAATGTACCTAAAGTGTGTGATTTAGTGTCTACATTTTCCCCCACTTTATGTTGTTGATTGACTACTTGATAACATAAAGTAGTTAAGAGATTCATACCTAATAACCATGTAGATAAATGGAAAAAACATGTCGATGAGACAAGAAAAAGCATGGAGTGATAAAAATGATGCATGGAAGCTAAAATAGGAAAGAAGAAGTGACACTAGGGGTGAATAGCGTATGATTTGTGATGTGTTGTACCTACTATTGTTGTCACTTGCATTTTTTTTATGTGTTCATTGATGTGACTGTTGTTTATCATAAGCACAAACCTACAAAACGAAGAGTAAACAAGTACTCAAAGTCATGTATGAAAAATTCAATCCAAGTATGTAAAAAGTATGTGAAAATATAGAAGGAACATGTGCACTTGATCCATGATGAATTAAAAGGATAGAAAGTGTCCTGAAAAGATGTATAAGAATTAGTTTTTGGGTGATCTCATGCTAAGTTCAAGTTTTTTGGGTGATCTCACGCCACGGCAGAAGAGTGTTGGGGAGAAAGGTTTAAGGTTATTCTCCATCCTTGACTACTTCCTGACAATTTTTACACCACTGCAGATGGTGTGATCCTTATTTTTTCAAATTTGATCCATTTTGATATAATTCAATCCAATGTAAAATAGAAAAATGAGATGACATACATGTTGATTGTTGGAGGACTGTGCCTATTCTATGAAAATTGATGTGTAAAATGTTGAAAATTGTGCTGATCTGAAAAAAATTGTAACTACCCCCTGATCATAGGTGCCCAAGAAAGGTTAGGAGTGCTTAGAGGCTAGTGTCAGGAGCTAGGCGCTAGTTTCTATATTAAACTGAAGAGCCAATTCAAATTCTGGGCCATTTTTGAAACTTTATATTATGTTGATCTTGTACTGAAATGTGTTGTAATGTGACTATGAACAACTTTATGGGGTGATTGATTCACCCAATGTATGCCCCATAGTTTAGTGTGCATGCGACATCGCTAGGAGAATGCGGCCCAAAGGAGGACGAGACATTAATCAAAAATTGATACCCTATGTGGGGGAGAGAATGTGCATGGTAGAAACCATGACATGTGCAAACAAAGTGGCTAGAAATATGTGTTAGTGAAAACAAGAAAAATACACATATAGAAGAAAATGTGTTAGTTAGCATGCAAGAAGAAAAAGTAAACTACAAAAAGTGGGTTTCAAACATGGGAAATCACTCACTATGTTGCAAGAAAATCAGGGCCAAAGTAACCAAAAGTGTACAATGTGCACACAAGACAAATGGAAAATCCCGTAAACAATGACAAACAATGACAAGCAAAGTAACATACAACCATGGTGGAAAATAGTTCCTACAAAGCAAATGATGCACATGATGCAACTGTTAGCATGTTAGAAAGATAAAAATTATGTTAAGACATGTATATATCGATAGTGTAGTATGCTAGTAAATATATGAAGTAGTATAAAATGAAACAATAACACATGTAGTGTGTACGAAAGTAGATGCCCCCAGGAGCCTTGGTAAAACTAGTAATAGGTATAGTGCCAAACATTTGTGCTATGTATAATGATCTATATGAAGGCTTCATTCATAACTAGAGGATAAGTTAATGTGCATGTGTATATAGAAAATATAATGACATACAATGTATCTATCTAGCATGTAAAACAAAGTTACATGTAAGCATAAGTAAACAAGAGTAAAAACATTCAAGATATGTAGGATGATGCGAAAGTGAATGGAATGGAATGTAAAGAAAATGTGATAGGAGTAGCATGCCCCCCAAGTGAATGCGAGTGAGTATGAGATGAGGTTCATTTATAAAAGACCCTACGACATTCAAGAATGAACCATAGAACAAGAGTGCTTCATCAAGAAATGGTTTGAACTTGTGCGCTAGAAAAATATGTCAATAAATCGTAGAGCGTGAAGATTGCGAGCGAGTGTGGTGGGGTTTATTTTAGATTTAGACCCTCGGCAGTTGAGCATAAACTTGGAACTAGAGTGCGTCATAGGGTAATGAGTGCAACATGTAAAAGTAGATGTGAGAAAGATATATCATGAATGTATAGAGTGTGTAGTGTGTATGATGCGCAATAGGATCTACAAGAGATGTCATGAATGAATGAAGTGTGAAATGTATAGTGATGTGAAGTTCATGTATGTAGTATGCCCTCAATAATCAAGTGTGAACCTTAGCACGAGAGTTCGTCATAGGGTAATGACAATACAAGTGTATCAAGATGTGTAAGATGTGTGTGAAAGACTAGATGAAAAGTGTAGAGTGGGCAAGTAGAAAGGAAAAATACCTGAGATTGCTAGAAGGGGAGAAGAGTAAGCATGATTTCCCCCAAGTGTAGGATGATGATAATGATCACATAATATCGTCTAAGAGATCATTATTAACAGGGTAGAAATCAAATGGAGATGCGTTAGAGACCTAGTAAGTTATAATATGAGGCTGATCATGTAAAGATCCATTGCGGCGTAGATTGTACATGACCATTACATATTCTTCATCAGTGAAAGGCAATAGTGGACATCCATGTGCATACAATAGAGTAAGATTTTGTGAATAGCCAAGAAATGAATCATTGCAAATAAAATTGTGGCCAAAGGGCACGGGGAATGAAATGTCAATATGAACAGGATCTAAAGTTCCGTCAATATAATAAAGCCAAGACTGACCCAGAGTAAGTGGAGAAGTACAATAGGTGTGTGCAATAAATATTGATATATGGAAAATGTAAAGACCATAAGTAGCTGCAATATGAACAATCCCTGATAGAGATGGGGAAAATGAGGTGAGGGGAGAAGATCATCAAGTGTGGATCCTATATGATCCAAGCCATCATGTGTACAAATAGTGTTAGAATAAGTAGGATCAAATGGAATGTGTGACCAATATGAATTATTGATGAAAATATTACATGTGAAAGGAGGGAGTACAAATGCAGGTTGATCATTAGAAGATGAGGAAGGTGGTATAATGTATGATGTATGGAATTGAAGGTATAACATTTGATGTATGTGAGAAAGTTCCTGCAAAGCATCTTATCTTCCTCAACCACTTCCGAAGGAATCGAATGGTTTGTTTCCCCCATTATTTGCTTAACTCTCTTGAGCGCTCCATTTTCGAGTTTAAAAAGCATACCCGGGCGGTTCCTTTACACCAGGGGCTTATTTTATTGCTGCACAAACTATGTATTCTTCGGTATCCTGGTCTCCCTTCCTCCCCTAGCTCCGTTCCCCCTCTACCTGGTTTAGCTGCCGCTAGCTCCATCTCTCCACATACTTCCCCCACCACCACTGCTGTCACCCATCTACCAGCTGTCCAGGCTTCATCTTCTATTCCCCCTGCTTCTGCTCCCACCCACTTAGCTTCCACCTCGGCCAGGCCGGTTACCAGGTCTTCTAGGAGGCTTAACCTCGATACCCTAGCTGTGGGGAAAGGTCCTCAAGAAATTGACATTGAACATGACCTCCTGAATATTAGCAGTGCTAGTCCCCATGATGTGCATATGGAGAGCTCTACAAAAAGGCTGGAACCCTTAGAAGCTGATATGATGCTGATGAAGGAAGAGGTTAAGAACTTGGCAACACAGAAAGGGAAGAGGAAGAAGGAGAAGGAGGTGGCTATTGATAAAAACCATATTGAAGATATTTACAAGAAGATAAACTCCTTAGACTCCTGGTTAGGGAAGGCCAAAACTCGTCATGACTATAATATGGCCATTTTTAGTGCGATTGAGGAGTTCATTGAGCAGCATGTTCGAAGTGTCTCCAACCTCAGCGGAGTTCTGACAACACTTTGGGGCACTGATAAGGAAATTAAAAGGACCATTGATTAGCTAGATAAGACTGACACTGCTCACATGACAACTTTGGCAATGTTCAAATCTTGGCAAAACATCAAATCCAGCATCGACAAAGCTGCCAAGAAGTAATTGTGGGTGCTTTTGCTACACTTTTTGGTTTGTTTTGCTATTTTTTTGTGGTCCTTCTGTTGCTTTTTTGTAGTGTTTTTGTTGTTTTTGTTTTGTTGGGGTAGTTGTTTTTTGGCTACTATGGGCTTCATTGCCACACTTGGATTCTAATCTTTTTTATTTTGGTTGTAATTCCTATTCTGGCTCCTAGGCCCTCTTTTGTTCACAAGGGTATAGTCCCTTTCAAAAAACTATTTGCCAATTAGCATTAGTGGAAGCGAGGTGAGGAATATGTTGATGGGACAATGTCCACTGCATAAACAGTTCCTTCGAGTAGAGGTAAGGTTACATGATGATCATTAAGTTGATGGTTTTCAGCCAAATGCATAATAGTAGGAGTTAAAGTAGGCAATGCAGTGTTTGGATCTATATGAAAATATTTGAATGGGTCAAGATCAGTGGGGACTGCATATTCAAAGCCTTCATGTAAAAATTTTACACATCGGTGAACTATGGAAGGCACTACCTGCATAGCATGAATCCACGACCTACCAAGTAAGAAATTGTATTGAACTGGTATGTCGATGAAAAAATACAACAAGAATAGTCTTGGGCCCAACTATGAGTGGCAAGGTGATAGTGCCTATGCATGGATGCATAGAAGAATTATATGCACAAAGAGAAATGGACTTTAGTTTGAGATAAGCCGAGAAAAGACCAATATTATGAATGAATGATAAAGTACAAAGATTGAGCTCAAATCCATTATCGATTATTACTACCTTGATACATAGGTTGTTAATGAAAACCCTAATATATAGGGGAGGATCATTTTCATAAAGAAAAATATTATCATCTATGTCAGATGGAAAAGTAATTTGTCTTCAAAATGTTTCCATGAATGACTGATATACAACATTTGGATGAGTAGTAGAAGGAATGCGAGTGTTAGACAAAAGAGTAATGATTTTAGCTATACAATCAGGATTAGCTAGCAAAAAATCATGTATGGAAATATCCATGATGAGAGGATCCTATAAAATGAGCAATACAAGTATGATGACCCTAATATTTTTGAATGAGATGGGTTCACCAAATGATTTAACAAAGATTGGAATTTTTAAAACCCTGATTGTAGAGTCACAACTCAAAAATAAGTAATAAAGTACAGGTCTGACCTAACTAATAATCTAGAAAAAATTGAAACCCTAGGTGTAAGAGAGGGGATAAAACACTTAGTTGATTTCAAAATTGATCCCAAAGTGTGCCAGACTGGATGAATGATGAATAGGAGGAGGAAATTATCACAACCATGCCCAAGAAATTGTGTTGCTTCCGGATGTGCCTGAACTGGGGTTCCTGGATCAGGTCAGTGGCGCTTGGGAGCTGTAGACTACTTCTGGGTGCCCGTGTCTATGTAGAACCTGAGCAAATAATTTTTCTTGTATCACTTCTATGTCGCTACCCTTCTTTGTTTATCACCTATCTGTCTCACTATGCCCGCATATTCTCATGTAACCTGTAAAACAAATGATCTCCTGAAAAAGAATAAAACACGTCGAATCCTTAAAAGAAAAAGATGCAAAAGGGGATTTAGATTGAACCTGGTGGTCACCCCACATAGTGATCTTATAACTGAACATTTCCATACATTTCACACTCCATGCACTTATCTTTTGTGTGTGCAAGAATCATTCCTTAGGTGGTTGTTTTGCAAGATGCACTTGAATAGCAAGTAATAACTAGATGTAGCAATGTAAGTAGATTTTTGGATGGAAAAATGAACTTACCCTCTTATGTGTGTATGCAGAGAATGGAGTCCCTTGAATGAAGCTAGATGAATTCTTTGATGCTCTTGAAGTTCCTTTAGATGCAACCTTAGGTGGTGGTAATAGATTTTTAGAGCTTGGTCATTGGTTGAATTTCACAATTAACAACTAAAAGGTTGAATCATAAGAAAATAAGATGCCCAAAATATAAAAGAGGCCCAAAAGGGGTGAGTAAGATACAAAGAGGTCGGCAGCGCCTAGAAGGATGCCGATGCTTGGGTGTTGGCATTCTGGATGGGTGTTGGTGTCCAAAGTGGTAAAATATGAAACAATGAAGCATCAACTAGGCTATAGGGTGTAAGAGGCTAAGAAGAAGACATGAACAGAGACAAAAAGGCCAAAGACAATTGTTAATTGCTAGTTTTCTCACTTAGGAATCATATGAATAGTAGTATGTGATTAGGACCTAGAAATGTACCCAAAGTGCATGATTTAGTTTTTACACTCCCTTTCTTCTAATTCTTCATTGTACATAATCATTGTATTTTTTCCTATCCACTTAAGTGCTAATATTTGTAATTTGTAAAATTATTCCCTCAAAATTATAAGAGGGATAGTAAATTTGTCTCTTCTAGGGGAAATTGAAATGCCACAAGTGGAATAGGAATATGAAGAGTCATGTGTGGGGAATATGAAAGGTCAATTCACAAGGCTATAAGTTGGGATGGCTTCTCTATTCCAAATGATCTTGAAAATCTGAAATTTTAGTCCTTGGTAGCAATTGTGAATTGTTATAGATTGATTGATTTTTTGTATTCAACACTACATAAGAAATGAAAGATACATTCTTCCTTTCCTTTTTTCATGTTTCCTCTATTCTCTTTTTTGCAACCTTGCAAGTATGGTGATCAAAAAAGAGTTGTGCATTTTTCATAAACGAATCTAAGAACTATGTGTCTAGGTTTGTTCTTCTCACTAGATATCTTAATTGTTGCTTTAATATATATTGAATGTTGAACTACTATGGTTATTGGGTGTGAATTATGCTTGTGCCTCACAGCAATAATCTTCCTTCATCTAATTCCTCTCCTTCACCCCTCATCCCTTGTACCTTGTATAAGCACTTTGCCACAGGTTCAGGGAATTTTTCATGTGTAATCACTAACCTATTTGGCCAACCCACAATCACTAATTCAATACATTAGTTTACATTCAATAATGGGAGCTTCACCGTTCAATGTAGAGGGGGGTAGCCCTGTGAGTGTTGGTGGAAACACCTAATTTTCCATACTGAAAAATTATATCACCAACAATTTTTGGTGATTCTACTAGGATAGATCTTCCATCGTGTACCCATATAGATCTCTGTAAAATAGAAAAACAAATTTACTTAAATGATCAAAAAGAATTTTTGTAAACATCTTGATAAAACATTACTGAAAGAAGATATACTAGATTGAATACGTTGAGAGGAATCATTGAAATTGCTTTTGAAGATTTGTAAAATCATCAAGAGTGAGTTAGAGATAACCCATACTACTTCTCTCAAGCTTCATCTCCTTCTGATTCATTGAACGGTACCCATGGTAACCCTATTCAAACTCCTACTGACACTCCTAGAAATTCTCCTATCTTCCTCCCACCTTTAAATTTTGAAGTCCCAAGAGAAGGAGAAGAAAGAGAGGAAGAACTTGAAGAAGAAAGAGAGGAGGAGTAAATGGTAGCACAAGCACCTGTACTGTTGGGACAACACATTGGTTTGTTGAATTTTGCTTCACCACTTCATGAGATTCCAAAAGGATCAAGAAATAAATTTTTAAATTTCTATGATATTGAATCCCATCGATCATATCACAACCTTTATCATAGCTTATAACATTCTTAGAGTGCAACACGAAGATGTTCTTGTGCAGTATTTTGTGGAAAATTCACAATAGATGGCGACATATTGGATCTACTACCTTTAGGATTTCATCATGCTCAAAAATAAGTTTGAAGAGAGGTTCAAGACCACCGAAAATTCCCATGCCCTCCTTGGTCTACTAACTCAAATAAAGAAATATTTGTAAGATTCCATGAGATACTTCATGGCCAAATTCAACACATGAGTCAACAAAATTCCCTTTGTTGATCTTCCCACTATGGATAACATGAAGATATTATTTTTGAATGCTCAATTTCTTGAACTGAGTTTCTTTTTGTGGAGATTTCAACCACGATATTTAGATAACGCTTAAGAAATTTTTATCCAGGTAGAAGATGACCTCATCTTGTCAGGTAAGATCAATAATCCTTCGATGAAAGATAAAACCCAAAGTTCCAAAGATGAGAGAACTGATCCAATGTTGCAAAAGTTAGAAAATGTATTGACCATGCTGAAAAGGGAGGTTTCCCAAAGAACACCTCATCTAAACTAAAACATAAATAAGATTGCAAGAGTACCCTGAAGAGTTTCCTTGGAGGCTCCACCAGTCAATGAAATTTGTGAGATCAATGAAGATGGAAAATATGATATTTTTGAATCCTAATTTGAAGATGAAGGAGAAGAAGGATGTGCTCGAATCAATTTTTGTTAATACAAACTTGATGATGAAGAACCCAAAGATAGTTACTCATATGCAGTATTCACTTGATCACAAAAGGAGAAAGAAGGCCCTTCTTCTACTACCCAAGATAAGAAATTGAATCCTCGAATGGTGACTCTGATAAAAACAACAATGAAAGGAGCGTAATAAAAGTATGCATCATCAAGGTCAAATGAGAAGAACCATGGGATTACTCTAGTCACGAATCCTTCTGCCTCTTCAAGCAAGCCTCCTTTAACATCTCTTGAAAAATCAATTTGTGTAAATCCTTAGCATACCCATGTCAAAACTACCACAACCCATGATGTTCCTACCACATCTTCATCCTTTGATATCATTGACCATTTCAAAATATCCAAAGTCCAACATTCTGAATTTGAGTACTTGATAACTCATCCTAAGCAACTTGAGAAACTTGTTTAACATATCAAAGGAAGTAGCCATGTCTCATGCCATAAAGATGCCACTGCCAAAGAACCACCTCATGTATCTCAACCCACTCCATCTCTAAACTATCTTGCCTCCACACCCTCCACCTCTAGGAAGGTAGAACCATTCTACATAGCCTCGTTAATCAACGGGTATAAGATAAAAAAATTGCATCATTGACTTTGTTGTCTTGGACAACATCATGCCTAAAAAAGTTGTTAAATTCCTCAGCCTATCCCTTTCCCCTACCTATGGCCAATGTATCTCCATGGAAATGAAATGAGTTCCTCTCATTGGAAAAATAAAAAATTATGAGGTAGCATTGGCATACTTCCCTGACAATAAAATCAAAATGAGAATCCTTGTAGCATACATGCCTACCTCATATGGTATGTTTCTAGGTCGAATATTTTGTCAAGATGTTGGAGGAGATATGCATCTGAATTGGTCGCACACCACCATCTCGATAAATGGCAAGATAAATAAAATTCTTCCTATTAGGAAGATGAAGTATACTGTTCAAAGGCCAAATGACCCAACAACAAATATCCCATTTCAAAATCCTAGATTTCAACTTTTTCATGACCTTTGAGGATGACCTTGAGCTACCCATGTTAGTAGAAGAATGCCTAGGCATCACGAAGCTGTTCAAAGAGCATAATGATGAGTTAGTGGAATCAGTGTTTGAAAAGGTGTACTTTCTATAGGATGAAAGAATATATAAATTTTCTCTATTGGTTGTTGATGATGGTAATGAGGACCTTGATTTACAATAAAGAAATCTTGAAGTGATGAACAACGTGGATCAAGAAGGATTAATGATAATAAATTTCCTCATATGTAAATTCAATATTTCTGATCATGTTATGGAGGTTCAGTATGAGCTTCCATGTGAAGAGTGTGTTGGTGAACTTGAAACCTTCTATTTCTCATTGGAAGAAGAGGACAAGAAATGCAAGAATTGCAGCATGCTTCCACCTCTTAAATTTGAACATACTCAAGGAGAATATGATTTCATCGCGAAAATGGATTTCTTAGTTCTTGGTGACCAACAATGGGAAGATGATAATGATAGCATTTCAGCTCTAATGTTGTGGTCATTTCCCTTTCATGAGGATGGAAACATTCTCAACGAAAAATGGAGAAATGGAAATTTTCTTAGTCCTAAGGAATTATTTTTTCAAAATGAAATCATTCTAAATAGACTTCAACCTTGTAGTGCTCACTCTTCTTGTTAAAAGGATTCCCTCAAAAAGGGAGGATGAGGCCCAAAATGGACAAATCGAAGAAGATGAAAGTTTCCATGTTGTATGCCCAATATTGAGCTCATTCTCTTTCCAAGAGGATGATGTAATGCACATGGCACAATGTGTAGGGCAGCATATGGTGAAAGAGCAAGAGTCCAAGAAAGACGATTTCTTCATCTAATTGAGAAACCAAGAGAATCAAGAGGTGGGTATTAAGGAAAAAGTTTCTGGGACATCTGTTGAGAATAAAACTGCAAAAGTGGTGGTCAAGAATTATATGCACAATGAAAAATATATGTATTTTCATGAAAATAATAAGTCAGGTGCAATCAAGAACAATTTTCATGGCAGTGACAAAAAATCAGCAAATGGAATGAACTTGAGAATCAAGGAGAAGCAAAAAAGAATGTGTTAAAGTAAAAGAGGTGATGAAATGAATGGTTTGATCGTCAATTACACTATCAATCATTATATTTCTCAATAATTTGGGGAGGGGTTCATAATTCAATGAACCTTTCAACAGATTTGTGGAAGAATGACATTCGTTGATACTCGTTTATAGGTAAACCCTCAGTTCAATTTTGTGCTTCAATGAAATAAGGTTGTCCCCCACATGTACATAGGTGATTTAGGATGTTTCCCTTGTGTTGTGTGTTTCCTTCCTCATCTTTTGTGTTTTTTTCTTGTCATGTGTGTGTGTGTTCAATAAAGGAAGTTGCGTGGTAGATATTTTTAGTGACTCCGTAAAGCCTAATAAATAAGGCACTAGTCCACATTGTGTATTGAGATTCTCGGGTTCATGATTTCTCTGTCATTGTTGTGCTCAATCAAGAACATGTCCCCAAGCTAGAGCCAGTTGTTGTCATGTGCTTTTGCAAGGAAAAAAAACATGAAAACCATACCCTACTATCAAAATTGTTTCTTGGAAACCCTCTTGAATCCTCTCTCTATATCATTATGCCCTATGTACCATTCCTATCCTAACCCTTGAGAGTCCTCATATGTGTTGTGTGTACTTGCCTTAGTGTTGAAAGTGTCAAAACATGGTGATTAACTTATTTCAGTGTAGTGCTTTCAGTGGTGGAATATCTGGTAGACATAGAAAGGCTATCTCTAGCATTTTCAGGACAAGTGTGCATACTATGGGGTAGATGTAAAGATCAAAATCATCTAGAATAAGTTTCAAGGAGATAAGAACGTATTGTAAGTGATTTAGGAATACTTTGGGAGGTTTCAAAGGTTTAACATATGCCATTATATGATTAAAAAATCATCTAATTTTTATTTAATGGTTGATGTGACATCCCATGTCAATAAAGAACATGATCAAACCTAGACATCTTTGTTATAGGAGTCGAGGAAGATTTTGCACATTGTCTTTAACATTTTTTTCTATATTTTGCAGAGTGTTTTAAAATGGAGTGTTTGAACGAAAAATTGCATTACACTCACTATTGGTAGCTCAATTTCCAAACTTACTCATCTAAGTTTATAATTAATCAAGAATCACATCCTGTGAGTAGGGTTAATTCTCTAAGGGGTTGTTCTAGTTGTGCATCATACAATGCCTCATCGTGGCATTTAGCAAACATAGGAAGGAAATAATTAAATTTAGTCAAAAAGTTGTCATTGAATGATAAATTAAACCAATCCAAATTAATACTCAATCATTCTGAGTGTGCTTGGTGTTGAAACTGAGATATAATACCGAATGTCATGCCCATGATTTTCACGACCCAAAACTTGTCAATTCACTAGTAAAAATTGGGACAATTTTTTTTGTAAACGTGTACCAAACACAATTTAACCATTGTTATTCCCTAAACAAAAAACTTCACTGAGGATGTACTAAATTGAATAAATAATTCTTGCGCCTCATTACCATTGTTTACATGATAAGGCTAGCTAAGGTAATATGTCCTGTGTCACTAAGAGGGAAAATGAAACACAATCTAACTAAATTGTGCAACTAAGATTTGAGTAACTACGGATTTCTATAATACACCAAGCTATATTTACACCAATCAAGATGACTTGAAATCATTTACTTTCAATCTAGGTAGTAAATTCGTTATGGAGAGAGACCATGATCAAAGTATTATTTTTTGTAAATATAAATAGTTATTTATAACACCATCGTTTTAATTTCCTATTAATTAAATGATAATAAACCAATTTTATATTCCCAAAATAATAACCAATGAAGGATGTATAAGGTATAAATAGCATTAGTTTCACAATTAACATCACTTGATATTTATACATGTGTCTCTCATTAAGGGATGTAGCCAAACAAGGCAAGAGAAATAATACCACTGTTATACCACATTGATAATTTGTTCTAGGGAGTAAGAGATATAAATCATGTTATTGCTACACAAATCACATTAATTAATTTTGATCTAAGCATCATTTGTGCAAATAAAGTTTTCTGAGCTTGTTTTCATTTATTATTCTTCGAAAACCTCGGTTGCAGAGTATGAAAATGATTATGACGTTGTTTTCACCATTCAATTTCGTTAGGTTTAAACCAATTTTTCCCCACCAAGGGAATCCAAAATGACCCATGTCCATTTGCACCATATATCATATGAAGTTAATTTAAAAGAAAACTTGCTCATCCAAAATGTTAAATTGGAGGCACATGGCTAATCAAAGTCAATCAAATGAGCAAGTGACATTACCTAGGTTGAATAAGGATGTTAGGATCAAATGGATTTCCACCATTGATCCTAGGCTTTTGTAAAACCCTAAGTTATTTTTTACTTCCTTATTACATTTCCATTTCATCTCTTTTTTTGGTTTTGCAGGTTGTAGAGAGATTTTCATGAAGGCACAAGGATCTATATGTTTATTTTTCTTCTTCCATTTATTCCCATTAACTTTTTGCTCACAATCCATGGTTTGGGTTGAAAAGGAGGGGATATACCTGAATATTCTTTTAGATGTACATTTTATACCTCCATACATATATAAATATATCAGGGTATATAGCTACACACACACACACACACGTGTGTGTGTGTGTGTGTGTGTTTGAGGGGGAGTGAACTTAGTGAGCAGGCCACATAACCAGTGGTTAACAAACGGAAAATGTGCAAGATACACGTGTATATATATACCTTCATAACTACTACGTGCACACATATATGCATGGCCAATTAGGGTGGGTGTAGACCACATCCCATGTTGTGGTTTTAGGGGGGGAAAAGGGGCTACGCTGAGAAAATATGCATTGCGCCTTCCCATAAAGGTTTTGTGTTTTGGGAATGGGTTGTGGCCTGGCAGCAGCCAATCTAAATCCATGGTTTCTTTTATTATTATTTTTGTTTATTTATTTCTATAAAACCAACCCCGTGTGTGTGTGTGTGTGTGTGTGTGTGTGTGTGTGTGTGTGTGTGTGTGTGTGTGTGTGTGTGCACTCTCCTAATGAGAATCCAAATTTCCCAAACTTACTAGTCCAGAAATATCAATTTTGAGTAACTCATTAGATAAATTGTTATTATTTGATTCTAGATTCAAATAATATAATCACCACTAGGAAAATAAACATTATAATAAATATTTATCTGAGTTTTTTGCATATAAACTCAGATAAATATTTATTATAATGTTTATTTTCCTAGTGGTTATTATATTATTTGAATCTAGAATCAAATAATAACAATTTATATAATGAGTTACTCAAAATTGATATTTCTGGACTAGTAAGTTTGGGAAATTTGGATTCTCATTAGGAGAGTGCACACAGACACACACACACACACACACACACACACGCGCGGGGTTGGTTTTATAGAAATAAATAAACAAAAATAATAATAAAAGAAACCATGGATTTAGATTGGTTGCTGCCAGGCCACAACCCCTTCCAAAACACAAACCTTTTATGGGAAGGCGCAATGCATATTTCTTTAGCCGCAGCCCCTTTCCCCCGATAGATATATATATATATAGACTAATATATATATATATATAATATATACACACACACACACACACACCACACATGTGTAATATACATACCCTACTATCAAAATTGTTCTTGGAAAAAACCCTCTTGACTCCTCTCTCTATATCATTATGCCATATGTACCATTCTATCCTACTTGAGAGTCTCATATGTGTTGTGTGTATTTGCCTAGTGTTGAAAGTGTCAAAACATGGTGATTAACTTATTTCCAGGTAGTGCTTTAGTGGTTGATATCTGGGGAGACATAGAAAGGCTATCTCTAGCATTTTCAGGACAAGTGTGCGTACTATGGGGTAGATTAGATGTAGAGTCAAACTCATCTAGAATAAAGTTAAAGGAGATAAGAAAAGTATTGTAAGTGATTTAGGAATATTTGGGAGGTGTTCAAAGGTTTAACAATGCCATTATATGATTAAAAAATCATCTAATTTATGTAATGGGTGATGTGAAATCCCATGTAATAAAGAACATGATCAAACCTAGAAATCTTTGTTATAAGGAGTCGAGGAGATTTGCACATGGTCTTGAACATTTTTTCTATATTGCAGAGTGTTTAAACTGGAGTGTTGACCGAAAAATGCATGACACTCAAGATTGGTAGCTCAATTTCCAAACTTCTCATCTAAGTTTCATACTAATCAAGAATCAAATCTGCTGAGTAGGGTTAATTCTCTAAGGGGTTGTTCTAGTTGTGCATTCATACAATGGCCTCATCGTGGCATTTAGGAAACATAGGACAGGAAATAATTAAATTAGTCAAAAAGTTGTCATTGCATGATAAAATTAAACCCAATCCAAATTAATAATCAATCATTCTGAGTGTGCTTGGGTTGAAACTGAGATATAATACCGAGTCATTGCCCATGATTTTCACGACCCAACTTGTCAATTCATAGTAAAACTTGGGACAATTTTTTTTGTAAACGTGTACCAAACACAATTTAACCATTGTTATTCCCTAAACAAAAACTCACTGAGGTTGTACTAAAGTGAAAAAAATGTCTTGGCCTCATTACCATTGTTTACATGATAAGGCTAGCTAAGGTAAATGTCCTGTGTCACTAAGAGGGGAAAATGAAAAACACAACTAACTAATTTGTGCAAATTAAGATTTGAGTAACTACCGGATTTCTATAATACACCAAGCTATATTTTACACCATCAAGATGATGAAATCATTTTACTTTCAATCTAGGTAGTAAAATTCGTTATGGAGAGAGACCATGATCAAAGTATATTTTTTGTAAATATAAATAGTTATTTCTAACACCATCGGTTTATTTCCTATTAATAAATGATATAAACCAATTTAATTTCCCAAAATAATAAACAATGAAGGAGTATAAGGTTATAAATAGCATTAGTTTCACAATTAACATCACTTGATTATTTTTACTGGTCTCGCATTAAGGATGAGCCAAACAAGGCAAGAGAAATAATACCACTTTTTACCACATTGAGAAATTGTTCAGGGGAGTAAGAGATATTAAATCATGTTATTGCCTACCACAAATCCCATAATTAATTTTGATCTCAGCATCATTTGTGCAAATAAAGGTTTTCTGAGCTTGTTTATTTTTATTATTCTTCGAAAACCTCGGTTTGCAGGTATGAAAATGATTATGACGTTGTTTCACCAGTCAATTCGTGAGGTTTAACCAATTTTCCCCACCAAGGGAATCAAAAAATGACCATGTCCAGTTGGCACCATATATCAGCTGAAGTTAATTAAAGACACTTGCTTCATCCAAAAGTTAAAGTTGGAGGCACATGGCTAATCAAGTCATCAAATGAGCAAGTGACATACCTAGGGTTGAATAAGGATGTTAAGGGCAAATGGATTTCCACCATATGCTAATGGCTTGAAAACCCTAGTTATTTTTTCTTCCTTATTACATTTCCATTTCAATCTCTTTTTTTTGGTTGGCAGGTTGTAGAGAGGATTTTATGAGGACAAGGATCTATATGTTTATTTTTTCTTCCAGGTATGCCCATTAACTTTTGCTACAATCCATGGTTTGGAGTTGAACAGGAGGGGATATTACCTGAATATTCTTTTAGATGTACAATTTTATAATCCATACATATAGAAATATCTCAGGGGATATAGATACAAACACACACACACTACACACACAGTGGGGGTGTGGTGGGTGTGGTGTGGGTGTGCGTGGTTGGTGGGTGGTTTGAGGGGAGTGGAGGGAACTTAGTGAGCGGCCAAAACCGGTGTTAACAAACGGAACATGTGCAAAGATACACGTTGCATATATACCTTCATAACTACTACGTGCACACATATATTGCATGGGCCAATTAGGGTGGGTGTCGACCACATCCCCGGTTGTTGAGTTTCAGGCGGTGGAAAAAGGGGCTGCGCTAAGAAAATATGCATTGCGCCTTCCATCAAGGTTTGGTTTTGGAATAGGGTGTGGCCTGGACAGAGCCAATCTAGATCCCTGGTTTCTTTATTATTATTTTGTTTATTTATTTCTATAAAACCACCACGTGGGTGGTGTGTGTGTGTGTTGTGTGTGTGGTGTGTGTGTGTGTGTGTGTGTGGGTGTGCCCTCTCCTAATGAGAATCAAATTTCCAAACTTATAGTCCAGAAATATCAATTTTGAGTACTCATTAGATAAATGTTATTATTTGATTCTAGATTCAAATAATATATCACACTAGGAAATAAACATTATAAATATTTATCTGAGTTTTTGCATATAAACCAGGATAAATATTTATTATAATGTTTATTTTCCTAGTGGTTATTATAATTTGAACTAGAATCAAATAATAACAATTTATATAATGGAGTTACTCAAAATTGAGATTTGCGGGACTAGTAAGTTTGGGAAATTTGGATTCTCATTAGGAGGAGTGCCACACAGAACCACACACACACCCACACCCACACACACACACACGCGCGGGGTTGGTTTATAGAAGAAAATAACCACAAAAATAAATAAAGACAAACAGGATTTAGGATTGGTGCTGACCAGGCCACACCCCATTCCCAAAACACCAAACTTTATGGGAAGGGCCAATGATATGTAGGAGCGCAGCCCTTTTCTCCCCCGATAGCTAATAGATATATAGATAGAGAGAGAGAAAGAGAGAGAGAGCACACACACACACACAACCACACAGGGGGAGAGGAGAGAGAGATAGATATATATAGATATAATGAGAGAGAGAGAGAAGATATATAGAGATAGAGAGTGATATACGTTGGGTAGGTCGGGGGGTGGGGAGTGTAGAAAAGATAGGATAGAGATATAGATAGAGACAGCCATAGAGATAGAGACATATGGACAGGTAGTAAATAGAGATATACAGGGATGATAAGACAGGACAGAGAGAGAGACAGGGAGAGAAGAGAGGAGACAGACAGGGACAGAGACAGATAGAGAGAGAAGGAGGGGAGGAGATAGAGAGAGAGAGACAGCCCAGAGCGAGAGACAGCCAGAGAGAGGAGGGAGAGGGCGCGAGACAGGACCAGAGAGAGATGAGAGAGAGAGAGGTGAGTAGAGAGAGAGAGAGGTAGGGAGAGAGAGATAGGGAGGTAGACGATATGAAGGGAGAGAGAGAGTAAGATACACGACAGAGAGAGAAAGGAAAAGAGAGAGAGATGAGAAGAGAGAGGAGAGAGAGAGAGAGAGTGGATGGAGAGAGAGATGAGATAGCGAGAGAGGAGATAGAGAGAGGGAGGTAGAGAGGAGAGCGGGAGGGGGAGAGACAGGGAGAGAGGAGACAGACAGAGAGAGACAGAAGGAACAGATGAGAGAGAAAAGACAGAGAGAGAGAGAGAGATAGAGAGGGAAAGAAGAGAGAGACAGGCCAGAGGGAGACAGGGAGGGAGGAGATATACATGTATATATATATACATACATGTATATATAGGACATATATACATGTTGTTATATTACATGTATGTATATATATATATATGTATAGATTATATAATATACATAATTACATGTATATATATATATATATATATATATATATATGTATATATATACATGTATATATATATGGTATATTATGTAATATATAACATGTCTGTATAATATAACATGTATATATTATATTTACATACTGTATATATCTAGCTATAGATATATATCTATACGTATATATATATTTAACATACATGTATAAATCTATGGATGTATATATAATTATATATATAGATATAATATATATATATATACTATATATATATATACATGTGTATTACAGTTACCATGGGTCTACATGTATACATGTGTAACATGTATAATGTGTATTACGTATACACATGTGTATACCTTATACACATGTGTATGATGGATACACATGTGTATACATGTATACACCTGTAGACATGTATTATATAATATATAACATGTGTATATATATATTAGATATACATGTTGTATTTTAATATATATAACATGTATACATGTATATAGTATCTATATATCTATATAACATAGATTCTACATGTAGGTAAATAATAGTATACATGTAATAATATACATACATACATGTATATATATACATAAAGAAATACAGGGAGTAGAGAGAAAGAACAGACATGGAGAGCGAGAGAGAGGGGAGGGGATAGAGAGCGAGAGAGAGAGGAGAGAGATAGAGGATGGAGAGAGAGAGAGAGACAGCCAGAGAGAGAGAGAGAGGTAGGGAGAGACTAGAGACAGGATACATATAGAAGAGAGATATATACTACTCTATATTATGATATATATATATATAGAGGGATAATAGTAGTACAACAACTATATTATATATAGATATGTATATATATATATACATAATGTATATGTTATAATATATGTGGTGAGTGTGTGTGTGACAATCCAGTGGTTTGGGTGAAAAGGATGGGGATAGAACCTGAATATTCTTGTAGATGTACATTTATACCTCCATAACATATATAAATATATCAGAGTATTATATCTACACACACACACAACCACAAGTGTGTGTGTGTGTGTGTTTGAGTTTGAGGGGGGGCGTGAACTTAGTGAGCAGGCACATAACCAGTGTGTTAACAAACGGAAAATGTGCCAAGATACCCGTGTATATATATACCTTCATAACTTACTACGTGCCACCAATATATGCCTGGCCAATAGGGTGGGTGTAGACCCACATCCCATGTTGTGGGTTTAGGGGGGGAAAAGGGGCTACGCTGAGAAATATGAATTGCGCCTTCAATAAAGGGTTGTGTTTTGGAATGGGTGTGGCAGGCAGCAGCCGATCTAAACCATGGGTTCTTTATTATTTTTGTTTATTCTTTCTATAAAAACAAACCCCGTGTGTGTGTGTGTGTGTGCAATATCCTTAATGAGAATCCAAATTTCCCAAACATACTAGGCAGAAATATCAATTTTGAGTAAGTAAACTCATTATATAAATTGTGATTATGTGAGTCTAGATTCAAATTTAATATAATCACCCACTAGGAAATAAACATTTATAATAAATATTATGCTGAGTTGAGATGCAAAAAAAAAACCAATATATTTCTATATATGATACAGAGAGAGAGACAGGGATACATAGAGAGATACAGTTGGATAGGATAGACATACAGACATACCGAGAGAAGAGAGGGAGGGATTGTATATAATAGATAGACAGGATATTATGATATAGATAATATATAGAGAGATATATATGATATGTATATAGTGTAGGTATATATAGATGTATGTATGGATAGATAATATGTATGGATGGGTGGGAGTATATATCTATATGATGATATATGTATGTATGTATATATATATATACTATATATAGATAATAGATATTAGACACAACACACATAGAACATATACATATATCAGATACATATCCAGTACCTCACACAGACATTACATATATATATCTATTAATGTGCTCCGCCTCCCCGCCTGGGGGGTAAATTCAGTCTATATTTTTTTTGGCTTCATTATATAGAAAATCCAGGGGATCCAACCTAATTTTGTAATTTAAGATGGGGGAAAGCAATATCGGGTTTGATTTCTTGAAAAACAATTAATCCAATGCGGTGACAATATGAAACCACTAATCTAAGTTTATGTTCATCCGCAAAAAGAGGGGAAAGGAGACTAAGGAGAGGACAACGAGGAAATGTGTAGGGTGAAAGGGAAAGGCAGCAGGGAGGAAGGCGAAGGGAAGCAGAGCGGAGCGGGAGGAAGGCGAGGGGCACAAAGAGGGAGGGGACGGAGGGGGACGTGAGGACACCCAGGGGCGAGAAAGCAGCGATAAATTTCACCAACCTGATACTTTAAGAAAATCTTCCGGCCGATTTCTTCCCCATTTAAATTACAAAGTAGTTTGGATCCCGTGTTGGAGTTCTAGTAAACGAAAGGGCAAATATAGATGTGAATTAACACACACACACACACAATAAAAAAAAAAAACAAAACAATAAACGGAGAGAGTAGAGAGGATGGGAGAGGGATGAGGATGCGTAGAAGGGAGACGTGGGGACGAAGAAAGAGAAGCGATGGGAGAGATAAATTAAAGAAAGAACAAAAAGGAAAGTCAAGGACATAAAGACCAGAGAGAGAGGGGATGGATGGAGGCGACGGCGGTGGAGGGAGGGATAGGTAGAAGACCGAGACGAGAGAGAAGATTGGAGAGAGAGAGAGGGAGGGACGATCTCGATAAGAGTAGGGATGGGAGTGAGAGAGATGAGAGTAGTAAGAGAGGGAGAGAAATGAGATTAGGAGAGATAGGATGAGGAGATAAGAGAAGAGAGGAGAGGAGATAGAGAAGGGAGGGACGAAGAGAGATCGAGAAGAGAGCCACACAAAGACAGTAGACAGCCAGAAAGACAGGACACACCACACACAGATAAAGAAAGAATAGAGAAGAGATACCTTATATAGATTAGATATAGATAGAAAGGTTAATCATATGAAATATACATAGATACATATAAATATTAAATCTATACATATATCTATATATATATATATATGTATATAGATGATATGTATATTTGTGTATTGTAGATGTGTGTATATGTACCCATATACATATACATACACACACAAAAACACACACACAAACAAAAAAAAACACAAACACACAGATATATCATATATATATTAGAATCTTAAATTACAAATTAATCAAATGAGGTTTAAAATTGAAACCACTAAGCTAAGTTGATTGTACATCCTATCATGGGAAGATATACTATTAATACAAATCAAGAAATTAGTAATCATCATCTACTTCTAAATGGATAATACTCACTTCTCTTATTAATGGATTGGCACAAATAGTTATGTACGAGTGTTATTACCATTTCAACAACTCATTCGATAAAAATTCACCAACAGGCTACTTTACGAAAACCTCGATATATTTAAATCCTCCATGCTTCTTCATAGGCACGAAAAGTAAAAGTGTCTTTTTCCTCGGCTCTCCAAAGTGGTTTAACATGCAAGATAAATAGTAATCTAAACAAGGAGTTTTTTGCCATAAAGTAGATAAAGATGAGTGAAAATAAATGCATGTTTCAACTTTTGCCTTTGTAGATAGAGCTTGAGACAGTTGATATCATGGGGTCTCAATAAGAAATTATTGGTAGATTGATTAAACCAAATGAGGGACCCACTACACTTGTGAGGCAACAAGTTTGGTATAAAAGGACTTACTTATTTTGGGGCATTTTTAAAACTTTTTCAAAATGTAGATTAAATAGGGGGCCATTTTACCCCAGTTTTAATTCTTGCACGCTTTTGGTTGACTGTTACAATTTTGGGGCAAATATAGATGGTTCTGTCAAGATTTGCATGACTGACCAATTTAAAACAACTAGGTTTGTGTACCTGCAATTCATAGTGGAGAGGGTAAAGGAAAGGGAATGATGAAAAAGCGAAGAGGGAGCGTGGGGGGAACGAGGATGGGAGATAAGAAAATAGGTGGGGAGGGATGAAAGAGGAAAGGCGGAAGAGATACTGAAAAAAATGAAAGGGTGGGAACGTGATGCTGCCAAGAGGGGGAACATTTCGAGGATATTACCAGTAGGCATTTGAATACATACCTTATGTGAGGCACTTTGACCTTGCAATGTTTACCACTTTGGATGAGGCGGAGGAATAACAGACAAGTATACCATTTTCGGTGCCAGGAAGAGCATGGAGGATGCTAAGAGAGAGGTTTTCGTAAAGTAGCAGGTTGGGCTGAAATGTTAGAGTAATCGAGGGGGCAAGAAAGGGGTAAAAAAATGCGGAATAAATATGGGGCACAATAAATTAAGAAGAGATAGGAGTGATGATGCCATGTAGGTAAAGTAGAGGATGCTTTACAAAATTTCAAAGTTCTCATAGAAAGTATACTGCCATAATAGGAGGACCATAAACTTAGATTCGTGGTTCACATTTTAACTCAGTTGGATAACTGTTTGCATAAGAAAAATCAAACCCCACATTCTTCCCTCATCTTAACGACCAAATTACTTGGGATTCTCTTTGGATTTCTTACATTATAATTGAAGGCCACAAATATGTTGTGAATAACAAACACACACACACACAACACACACACACCACACACACAAACACACACAACACACATGTATATCTATGTATATCTATGTGTGTGTGTGTGTGTGTGTTGTGTGTAACTACATATATATACATATATATAATTTATAAATATAAAAGAAAGATGATAGAGAATGATATATATATATATATATATTAATACACCACACACAACAAAGATAGATCTATATAAACATTAATAAAACAACACACCACACACACACCAACACATATGTGCCTATATACATACATATATACATATACATATATCTATGTATATACAATACATACATACATATCATACATAAGAGATATATATATAATATAGATATAGAGAGAGATAGGATAGAGAGAGAGGAGAGAATATAAATAGATATATATATACAGACAGTACAGATCCAAGATACATATAAAGACATTAAATAACAATTGATGACAGATATTCATACTACATATATATATTTCCAGAGCAACAGAAATATATATATATATTATATATATATATATATATATATATATATAATATCGATAATATGTATATATGTATGTATGTATGTATGTATGTTACATACATAAATACATACATACATACATATTAATGATTCACACCATACAATTTTGGTATTATTTGGCATATAACTCAGATAATATTTCTTATAATGGTTTCTGTTCCTAGTGGTGATTAAGATTATTTACACATTGAATTTCATTAGTGAAAAATGCTAATAATACTTTTTTTACAGTGATGAGGATACTATACACATGTGGGCGTTATGCAATAGTAAACATGTTACGATAATACAAAAATCAATGCTCGGCGGGACGAGTGCGCACATTTGATATTTGAGTAGTATATGCCAAATAAATACCAAAATTATGTGTGTGTGTGGTGTGTGTACACACACCACACACACACACTTTCGGTATTTATTGATATAAAAACAGATAAATCTTTATTATAATGTTTATGTTCCGAGTGGTGATTATATTATTTTATCACTTTTAATTCATAGTGAAAATCTTAAGAGTAGGAGGGACAGGGAAGGGGAGAGGGGAGATATTAAACATGTGGGGAAGTGAGGATAATAGTAACATGTTAAGATAATCAAAACATAAATGCCAGGCGACGGCGAGTTGGGCACATTTCGATGATATACTTGGCCATTGCAAACATACCTCCGTGACGCACTTTAAACCCTTGCAATGTTTACACACTTTGGAGGAGCGAGGCAATAAAGCACTTGACATTTCGGTGCTATGAAGATGCATGGAGGATGTAAAAGAGGATTATTTTTGCGGTGTTTTCTTAAGTAGCAGGTTGGGAAATGGATCGAGGAGTGTTGGAGAAAAGGGGAATACCACGCGTACATAAACGAGGGGGCCAAGAGAAGGAAATAAGAGAAGGGAGGAGGAAGATAGAGAGAAGGAGAGGCAGGAAGGGAAGAAGGGGAGGGAGGTTAGGGGAAGGAGAAGAGGAGACCAGGAAAGCTCCGGCCACAGTTCTATTGCTCACGGAAAAGAAACAAGGAGAGGGGTAGGAGGGTGCAGAGGGGAAAAAGAAGGGAGGACAGGGGGGAAGGCGAAGATGACGACCTGTGCACGAGAGAGATCAGAGGGAGATAGAGAGAGAGAGATAGAGCAGAGAAGCAGAGGGGGGGCTCCTCTGGGGGGGGGTGTGAGCGATGGGCAGGGGTTGGTGGGGTCCCCTTTGGTAGACTCTTGGGGCGCTGGAGGATGGGAGGGAGGGGTATGAGGGAGACGCGGGGACAGAGCTTGAAAAACAAGAAGAAAAAGACAAAACACAGAGACAGGAGGACGCAGAAAGAGAAAGAATAAGAGCAAGGGAGAAGTCAAGAGGGACAGGATGAGGAGATCACGGTGCAGATGGATTGATATTGAGAGTAGAGAGAAGACGAGGAGAGAGAGAGAAGATCATGATAGAAGAGAGTAGGGACTGGAGGATGGAGCGGGGGGGGGTGGGGAGGGGAGGGAGGTGATGTGGGAGAGGTAGTAGGGGGGTGGGGGGGAGAAGAGGATTTAGATATGAGAGAGAGAGAGAGAGGAGGGAGACGAGAGAGAGAGAGAGAGACGAGAAGAGGAGAGATGACAGAAAGTAGGAATGTAGATAGAGAGAGGGAGAGGACGAAACACCATCGGAAAGAACACACAGAAATACAGAGAGAAATATATCATAGATGAGGATGTTAGGGGGGATGTGATGGGTGTATGGTAGGGAGGGACGAGAGAAAGGAGATAGATATAGATAGGAGACGAAAAACAGATGAAATGAGAAACGTAGACAAGATACAAAATAGAGATGAGAAGTTGGCTGTGTGTGTGTGTGTGTGTGTGTGTGTGTGTGTGTGTGTGTGTAATTCACATCTATATTTGGCCTTCGTTATATAGAAATCCAAGGGATCCAAACTAATTTGTAATTTAAGATGGGGGAAGAATATCAGGAGATTTTCTTAAAGTAGCAGGTTGGTGAAATGTTATCGATGAGTTGTAGAAATGGTAATAACACTCGTACATAAATATTGTGCCAAAAATTAATAAGAGACAGTAGTATGATCCATTAGAAGTAGATGATGACTTATAATTTCCTAAGTTTGTAATTAAAGTATACTTCCAAGGAAGGATTGACCATAAACTTAGATTAGTGTGGTTTCAGTATTTTAACCTATTGGATTAATTGGTTTGCAAGAAAATCAAACCGATATTAGCCCCCATCTTAAATTACAAATTAGTTGGGATCCCCCTGGATTTCTATATAATGAAGGCCAAATATAGACGTGAATTACACACACACACACACATGTATAGATATACGAAGAGGGAGGGAGGGTGGGAGGAAAGGGAGAGGGAGACGGGAGAGATGGGGAAGGTGAGTGGGGTGGCGCGGTTGGGCAGAGCAGAGACGAACGCAGATAGGTACGAGAGAGAGAAAGAAAGAAAGGAAGAGAGAAGATGACTGTAGAGAGACGAGAGAGAGAGAGACCAAGACAAGAAAGAGAGATAGAGAAAGAAAGAAATGAGAGACGGAAATACAGAGGAAATGAGAGAGACTTGATCGATAGGAGAGTAGCTAGAGAGAGAGAGAGGATGAGAGAGAGAAGAAGAGAGACAGGGAGAGGAAGATGAGACAGACAGACACGAGAGAGGGGAGGGAGGTAGGGAGAGAGAGACAGGGAGAGAGAGGGGAGACAGGGAGGAGGAGAGGGAGACAGAGAATATATATATATTGCGTTTGTTTGAATATAAACGTAGATAAAGATGATTATAATGTTTATTTTCCTAGTGTGATTATATTATTTGAATCTAGAATTCAAATAATACAACAAACTTTATATAATGAGTTACTCAAAAATGTGAGATTTCGGGACTAGTGGGGGTGGGGGAAATTTGGATTCTCATTAGGGAGTGCACACACACACACAAACACGGGTTAGGTTGGTTTTAAGAAAGAAGAAAAAACAAAAATCATAGAAAAGAACCATGGATTTATATCGGCTGCTGCCAGGCCACAAACCATTCCCAAAAACACACCCTAAACCTTTATGGGAAGGGAGCAAGCAGATTTTTCGAGTAGCCCATTTTCATCCCCCCCTAAAAACAACAAACATGGGATGGGGTCTACACCCACCCTAAATTGGCCATTGCAATATGGTGCAGTAGAAGTTATGAAGGTATACTATACCGTGTAATCTTGCCACCCCTTTTTCCGTTTGTTTAACCAATTTCTGGTTATGTGGCCTGCACTCAATAAGTTGCAACTCCCCCTCAAAAACACCACAACACACACACACACGGGGTGTGTTGTGTGTGTGTGTAGCTTATACTCTGATTATCTTTATCTATGTAGGGAGGTATAAAAGTAAATATAAAAGAATATTTCAGGTAGATCCCTCATTTCAAAAAAAACAAGGGAGGGGCAACAAAACAAAAACATAAAAAGAGAGAGAGAAACAAACGCGATTAAAGGGAGGGCGAGAGAATGATGGACAGATAGAGACTAGAGAGAAGCGAGAGATAGAGAGTGGAGTCTACAGGTGAGAGGATAGAGGGGAGAAAGGAGATGTAGAGAGGGTAGACAGGATAGAGGAGGGACAGACAGAGAGAGGAGAGAGAGGAGGTGGTAGAGAGAGAGAGAGAGAGAAGAGAAGAGAGAGAGGGAGAGATTGGAGATAGAAAGGAGGGAGGTATATAGAGGACAGGGAGAGATAATGGACAGTACAGGTAGATATCGAGGGAGGGATGAGAGAGAGAGAGAACAGGAGACAGGGAGACAGGGAGCGATAGCGAGAGGACACATGTATATATTCGATATATATATATACACACCATGTGTATACATGATACATGTGTACACAGTATACATTCTGCTAACATGTATACATGGGGAAAAAGGGACGAGGATGGAGATGCGAGATGAGAGAGAATGACCGCGAGAGACGACGAGAGAGGACGCAGAGAGAAACGAAATAGAGAGAGAAAGGTAGGAAAGAGAGTAGTAGAAGGAGTCGAGAGTAGAGAAAGAAAGGGTGGAGATAGACGATGAAATACCCACGAGAGAGACTTGATGATGTAGAGATCGCGAGAAAGATGAGATGAGAAAGGGAGGAATAGTGAGATGCGAAAGGCGACCTGAGAGAGAGAAAGAAATGTTATTGAGTAGTAGAAAGATGAGAGAGAGCGAGAGAGAAGAGCGTAGGAGAGGGAGAGAGAGAGAGAGATAATGTATAGATTGGAGAGACGAGTAGAGGAGAGAAACGGGGCAGATAGACGCAGAGAGAAAGAGTAGATGAGAAAAGAAAGGCAGAGAGAAAGAAAGGGAGAGAGGGGAAGACGGACAAGGGATTGGAGAGAGGAGAAAGGAAAGGGACGACGAGAAATCAGAAAGGGAGTAGATAGGAAAGAGATAAGAATGGAGGAGAGAGAGAGAGGAGGAGAGAGATAGACGAGAGAGGAAAGGGAGGGAGAGAGATACTAAGCTACTGGGAGAGAGAGAAGGGAGATACCGAGAGAGAGGAGAAAGAAGAGAGATAAAGAAAGAGAGAAGGAAAAGACACGCAGAGAGAGAGAGAAAAGCAAAGAGAGAGTATATAGAGAGAGGATGAATAGAATACATACGAGAGAGAGGGAGGGAGATGCAGATGGATGGAGATGAGAAATACAGACCGAGACAGGGGGGAGAGAGAAAGAAAAGAGATAGGACGAAAGACAGGAGAAGCAGATAGGGATGGAGACTAGAAATAGAAGGCAGAAAGAGGGAGGATTCTATAGAGATGATTCTATGATGATAGTAGGATATACTATAGGTTGATAGGACACTACATATAATAATAGAGATATGTATAGGTACATGGATGTAGATATAATATAGTATAAATGGTATATATACATGTATGTATATTATTACATGTATATATATATTTACCTACATGTATATGTCTTATATATATATGGATTGTATAATATATATATATATATATATATACACACACACACGTATATATAATATATATATATACACAATTGTGTGTGTATATATATATATATTATATATATATTATATAAGATATATAGAGGGGG
This sequence comes from Taxus chinensis, assembly GCA_019776745.2. Lineage (NCBI taxonomy): Eukaryota > Viridiplantae > Streptophyta > Pinopsida > Cupressales > Taxaceae > Taxus > Taxus chinensis. Next base: position 253,592,410 of record CM034150.1, read on the forward strand.
GGAAAAAGGTGGGACTGGCAAGGAAAAAGTATGCATTGCGCACTTCCATAAAGGTTTTGTGTTGTGGGAAGGGATGTTTTTTTTGGCTCATGGGCAGCAACCAATCTAAATCATGGTTTCTTTATTATTATGTTTGTTTATTTATTTCTATAAAACCAACCCCTGCGCGTGGTGCTGTGTGTGTGTGGTGTGTGTGTCTGTTGTCACTCTCCTAAGGAGAATCCAATTTCCCAAACTTACTAGTCCAGAGACAATACAATTTTGAGTAACTCATTATATAAATTGTATTATTTGATTCTAGATTCAAATAATATAAATAACCACTAGGAAAATAAAATATAATAAATATTTATCTGAGTTTATATGCAAAAAAACTCAGATAAATATTATTATAATGTTTATTTCCTAGTTGTGTTAGATTATTTGATTCTAGAATAAATAATAACAATTTATTAATGAGTTACTCAAAATTGATATTTCTGGACTAGTAAGTTTGGGAAATTTGGATTCTCCTTAGGGAGAGTGCACACCACACCACAACACACACACACACACACACACACACAACCACACACACAACAGGGGTCTGGTTGTATAGAAATAATAAACAAAAATAATAATAAAAAGAACCATGGATTTAGATTGGCTGCTGACAGGCCAAAACCTATTCCCAAAAAAACACAAAACCTTTATGGGACGGCGATCAAGGCAGAGGGGAGGAGAGAAGCAAGGGGAAACACCGAGTGAGAGAGAAGAGAAGCGAGAGAGAAGAGAGAGAGAGAGAGTAGAGAGAGACAACACACACCACAAACACACAGGGTGTGAGAGAGAGAGGAGAGAGAGAGATATAGAGAGAGAGAGAGAGACGGGGGGGGGGGGGGGGGAGAGGAGGGAAGAGAGAGAGAGAGATAGAGATCAGCAAGAGAGAGATATTACATATACATGTATGTAAATATAGAAGAAAATGTAGATATATACATACAATATATAGAAATGTATATATATATATACATACATGTACATATTACATATATATATATATATGGATATATATATGGATGTATATTATATCTATAATAGATATTATTATATACATCCATATATATATACATGACAGAGAGATAGGGAGTAGGATTATAAAAGCAAGAGAGAGAGAGAGAGATAGGGAGGTAGGGTGAGATATGTATGTAAATATAGATGCTTATACACGATCATAGAGATAAAACATTATATATATCTCTATACATATATAGAATGATGAGGGATAGAGAGATAGGAGGGGGATATCTATACTATGATGATATATATATATGATAGTATATAGAGAGGAGTAGATAGGGAGTATAGGAGAAGTATAGAGAGACAAGGGGAGAGATTACATACCATATATATATATATACAGCCATATATATATATACAACCATATAGATTATACATCCATATATATATATATGTATATATATACATGTATGTATCTATATATACATGGCGAGAGACAGACAGACAGGGGAAGAGAGAGAGCGACAGGGAGGGGCGAGAGAGGAGAGAGGGGGAGAGATAGAAGAGAGGAGGAGAGAGTAGACAGAGAAGAGAGAGGAGTATTATTATAGAGAAGAAATATATAAATGCTATAGATACATACATGTATACGAGATACAAAATAATGTATTATGATTATATATACATGTAGTGTAGATATATATTGTAGGTATAGATCTAATATATAGATATTATAGATATATATATATACACCATGATGTATATATATATACGTATATATATTATTTACATACATGTATATATCTAGGAGGTATAAATATATATAAATACACGTGTATACATGTATGCACGTGTAACATGATACACGGTATACATGTATATGAGAGAGATATAGATGATATATAGAGATATAGAGAGGATAAACATGTGTAGATAGATATATGATATTATAGATAGAACATGTGTATATATATATATGACTGTATACATGTATATATGTATCTATTGATATATATATACATAGATATGATACATGTATTGTAAATATATATATGGACATGTTTATATATACTCCATACAGGGATATATATATATATGGATGTATACATATATATACATCCATACTGTAATATAGGTATGTATATATTAGATACAGGGAGACAGGAGAGAGAGACAGGGAGACAGAGATAGATAGGCAGGGGTATACAGTGAGAGGTAGAGAGATATCTAATATATATATTATATATATATATATGTATATTAATATACATACTGTATATGTGTATTATAATTGTGTGTGTCGTGGGTGGGTGACAATCCATGGGTTGGGTTGGAAAGGAGGGATATGATTATACCTGAATATTCTTTGTTATGTACATTTTATACCTCCCAAACATATATAAATATATATCCAGAGTATATAGCGTACACACACACACACACAACGTTGTGTTGTGTTGTGTGTTTGAGGGGGAGGAGGAACTTAGGAGCGGCCACATAACCATTGGTTAACAACGGAAAATGTGCAAGATACACAGTTATGATATTATACCTTCATAACTACTACGTGCACAAATATTGCATGGCCAATTAGGTGGTGTGGTGTAGACCCACATTCCATGTGGTGGGTTTTAGGGGGGGAAAAGGGGCTTACGCTGAGAAAATGAGAAGAAAAATATGCATTGCGCTTCCCAATAAAGGTTTTGTGTTTTGGGAATGGGTTGTGGCCTGGCAGCAGCCAATTACATCCATGGTTTCTTTTATTATTATTTTTGTTTATTTCTTTCAATAAAACCCACCCCGTGCTGTGTGTATGGTGTGTGTGCACTCTCCTAATGAGAATCAAATTTCCCAAAATACTAGTCCAGAACTATCAATTTTAGAACTCATTATATAAATTGTATTATTTGATTCTAGATTCAAATAATATAATCACCTGAGGAAAAAATATAAACATTATCATAAATATTATCGGAAGTTTTTGCAAAAAAAACCAAATATATATATATATATATAATGTATACATATATAATATACATGTATACATATATATATAATGTATATATATACATACATACATACATATTATATGTAGGTAGGATAGTAGGATATAGTACATCTATTAACTTTATATAGATAGGAGTAGATATGAGATATGTATGTATATATATAGGTTGTTGGATATATAAGATGGATGTATGTGTGTGTGTGTATGATATAATTATATTATATATATATATATATATATATATGTATTGTATGTATGTATATTATATATACATATATATATATAGTATATATACACACACACACATATACATATACATATATACATATACATATACATGTACTCACACATACATACATATATATATCTATACATGTGTGTGTGTGTGTGTAATTCACGTCTATATTTGGCCTTCATTATATAGAAATCCAGGGGATCCAAACTAATTTGTAATTTAAGATGGGGGAAGAATATCGGGTTTGATTTTTGTCTTTGCAAACAATTATCCATGAGGTTAAAATATGAAACCACTAAATATAAGTTTATGGTCATCCTATCATGGGAAAAGTATACTATATATTACAACTTAGGCAATTAGTAAAGTCATCATCTACTCTATGCGATCATACTACTTCTCTTATAATTATTGTGCACAATAGTTAGGTAGATTTATTACCGTGTGCACTCCTGTTGTCCCCCTCCGAGGCGCTCTTCCCCCGCCGTGTACTGCACCCGCGCGCCCCCTGCTTCCGCCGCCCCCGTATCTCACCGTCCCTCCCTTCGCGCCCTCCTTGACCTCATTTACTGATCCACTTTCCCCCCATATAATTCCCGCGACCTTGCCCTCGCCTGCGGCCCCCGACCAGACGGCTCCTCCCTTAGCGTCGTGCGCGGTGCCCCACGCGCGCTTCGTCGCGGCCCCAACTCCCGACCCAGCCGTCCCACCAGTCGGACCCCCTCGCGCCTCACCACCGGGCTCCTCAGTCCGATCCTCCCGGACGGGTAGGCGCCATGCGACTTCCCGTCGCAGCCGCTCGTCGCACTGTACCGCGGTGGCCCCCGCTGCTTTTCCCTGATCCGTGCCCTGCACTCGCGCTGCGCCGTATCGGCCCAGAGAGACCCTGACCAACTTTCCACCCGCACACCCTGCCCCCCCCCCCCACTCTTCGCTTCCGCTCCTCCGAATGCACACTTCGCACGTGCCCTATATATATGTATGTATGTATGTGGTCAGAGTGTGGATGTAGGGAGGAGATCTACATGATAGATATATATATATGTGTGTATGTATATAGATATATATGATAATGACTCTGATAGAATATAGAGATAGATATATACATCTAGAATATATATATATACATTACTATATATATAATATTTTAATTTTTACCCGCCTGGTACAGCATGCGGGGTGAGTCGATAGCGGGTTACTGACCCGCGCGGCTCTATATATATGTGATGTACAGACCCACATATAAAGAATACATACATACATAAATACACAAACAACAGAGACATAAGACAGAATACATACATAGATAATATAGATATAATATGAGGAGAGTCGATATTATAGAGATACATACAGACAGATACATAGTACATATACATATACATATTACATAGTAGGTATATGGATATGGTATGTATGTGTAGATGTGTGATATGTACACATATACATACATACATACACACACCCACACACACACACACACTACACACACACACACACACACATACTACACACACACACACCACAGATATATATATATATATATATATATATATATATATATATATATATATATATCTTAAATTACAAATTAATCCAATGAGGTTAAAATATGAAACCACTAAGCTAAGTTTATGGTCATCCTATCATGGGAAGTATACTATTATATTACAACTCAAGAAATTAGTAAATTCATCATCTACTTCTAATGGATCATACTACTTCTCTTATTAATTTATTGGCACAATAGTTATGTACGAGTGTTATTACCATTTCTACAACTCATCGATAAAATTTCACCAACCTGCTACTTTAAGAAAACCTCTATCTCTTTACATCCTCCATGCATCTTCATAGGCACCGAAAATGTACAAGTGTCTTTATTCCTCGCTCCTCCAAAGTGGTAAACATTGCAAGGTTAAAGTGCATCACGAGAAGGTATGTTGCAAGGCCTAAGGTAATATCATCGAAATGTGCCCACTCGGCCTCGCCTAGCATTGATGTTTGTATTATCTTAACATGTTACTATGGCATAACTCCCACATGTGTATAGGATCCTCATCACAGTAAAGCAAGATAAATATTAGCATTTTCACTAATGAAATTAAAAGTGATAAAATAATATAATCACCACTAGGAACATAAACATTATAATAAATATTTATCTGAGTTTATATGCAAATAAATACCGAAAGTGTGTGTGTGTGTGTGTGTGTACACACACACACACACACACATAATTTTGGTATTTATTTGCATATAAACTCAAATATCGAAATGTGCGCACTCGGCCTCGCCTAGCATTGATGTTTGTATTATCTTAACATGTTACTATGGCATAACTCCCACATGTGTATAGTATCCTCATCACTGTAAAAAAAGATATATATTAGCATTTTCACTAATGAAATTCAATGTGATAAAATAATATAATCACCACTAGGAACATAAACATTATAATAAATATTTATCTGAGTTTATATGCAAATAAATACCAAAATTGTATGTGTGTGAATGCATTATATATGTATGTATGTATGTATGTATGTATGTATACATACATACATACATACATACATATATACATATTACATATATATATATATATATATATATATATATATGTATGTATATGTATATAATATGATGTATGTATATGTATATGTATATGTATGTATGTATATGTATATGTATATCTGTATATGTATATGTATATATGATATATGTATATTGTATATATATATATATATATATATATATATATATATATACTCGTATATATATATATATATATATATATATATATGTATGTATGTAGTATGTATGTATGTATATACATAGATTATGTATATGTATATATGTATGTATATAGGCACATGTGTGTGTGTGTGTGTGTGTGTGTGTTGTGTGTGTGTGTGTGTGTGGTGTGTGTGTATATATGTGTGTGTGTGTACTATATATATATATATATCATCTGTATGTCTATTATATGTATATATATGTATATATGTATGTATACACACACACACACACACACACACACACATAGATATACATAGATATACATGTGTGTGTGTGTGTGTGTGTGTGTGTGTGTGTGTGTGTGTGTGTGATTCACAACTATATTTGGCCTTCATTATATGTAAGAAATCTAAGAGATCCAAAGTAATTTGTAATTTAAGATGAGGGAAGAATGTGGGGTTTGATTTTCTTGCAAACAATTAATCCAATGAGGTTAAAATGTGAAACCACGAATCTAAGTTTATGGTCATCCTATTATGGGAAGTATACTATTATATTAGAACTTAGGAAATTTGTAAATGCATCATCTACTTCTAATGGATCATACTACTTCTCTTATTAATTTATTGGCACAATAGTTATGTACGAGTGTTATTACCATTTCTACAACTCATCGATAACATTTCACCAACCTGCTACTTTAAGAAAACCTCTCTCTTTAGCATCCTCCATGCATCTTCATAGGCACCGAAAATGTATAAGTGTCTTTATTCCTCGCTCATCCAAAGTGGTAAACATTGCAAGGTCAAAGTGCATCACAAGAAGGTATGTTGCAAGGCCTAAGGTAATATCATCGAAATGTGCCCACTCGGCCTCGCCTAACATTGATGTTTGTATTATCTTAACATGTTACTATGGCATAACTCCCACATGTGTATAGGATCCTCATCATAGTAAAACAAGATAAATATTAGCATTTTCACTAATGAAATGTAATGTGATATCAAAATTATGAATTTGCAGGTATCACAAACCATAGTTGTTTTAAAATGTCAGTCATGCAAATTTGACCAGAACCATCTAGATTTGCCCAAAATTGTACAGTCAACCAAAAGCGTGCAAGATTAAAATGGGGTAAAATGGCCCCCTATGTTAGATCTACAGTTTTGAAAAGTTTTAAAAATGCCCCAAAAAAATTAAGTCATTTTATACCAAACTTGTCGCCTCAACAAGTGTAGTGGTGGCCCTCACTTGGTTTAATCAATGTACCAAGAATTCTTATTGAGACCCCATGATATCAACTGTCTCAAGCTCTATCTACAAAGGCAAAAAGTTGAAACATGCATTTATTTTTCACTCACTTTATATAAGTTAGGGGCAAAAACCCTAGTTTGATATTACTATTTATTTTTCACCACTTCGCATAATTTATCAAAAGAAAATGACGTAACATAATCATTTTGAAGTAGGCCCCCCCAATGTCATAGGGTGACATTCAACTAGCAAAATTTATAGTTGTCAATCATGTTATCTTGTAAGTCTTGTGATGCTATATTAGTTATCAATGATGCGTGATGTGTTGAGAGAAATATCATTATATTTCTTGGCCCTGATTTTGATTGATTTATCATATACTTGTCTTGAAGCTCAAATTGGGAAACCATATTCTATATTTATTTATCTTGTTACTCTAATCATTGTTGAGTTTTAGTACATAAGGCCATCTATGATGATAGGGATTAAAGGCCCGAGATTGATAGGTTGTCTAACTGTAATTTGAATGTCTCCTATCCCATGTGGATTATATTTGGATTCCACTTGGTATGTACTCAAATCTATTTTGAATATTATAGATCCACTATCATCATCAAACAATACTCTAGTTTTCAATACTTAATTTTTTCTATTATTTATTTTGATTATTTGGCGCTAACCCATGCATGAGTAGAAAAAGATAAATATCTTGGTAGGTTCCAAGGTGTGTTGGCTTATGTTCCAGAGATCCAAACATGCAGGATTTAGCATCCACTTACACATTCTTTCTATAACTTGATATGCATCCACTTACGCACACACATGGAAGTGGGATAAAATGTATAGCTAAAAATTGCCCCAATGCATTTTTTAGTTGTCATTAGCATGGTTGTAGGGTACTTGCCTATTTGTTTAATTTTTGGTCCAAATTCAGCTTTGTTGGTGCATTTGTCAGTTCTCAATGGTCATTTTTTCAATGGTCATTTTTTCAATAGCCCCCTCAATTCTCTCTTCTTTGATCTCAAATTTTGTGTTTTGAAACATTATATCTTTCTTCTTTGGTGTCAACCTTTTTTGTCAAAAACATCCAAATTTACCTTTCATTAGAACATTTTTCATCATCTGAAGCTAGTATTTATGTGGATCGCTTTTGATGCATGACCTAGGGGTTATTGTATATCATTGGAGTTGTTTTCAATTATGCAATTTACTTTTTTTTGACTTATTGTTCGCTCGAGTGTTTCTTAATCTGTAAGTCCTTGATAATTAAACGAAAGGTAAAGTCCTAGCTAACCCTCAACACAAACCCCTACAACTCACTTTGTTTTCCCTTAAGTCATCTAATATTGCCCGGATGTTCGAGTTGCACTGGGGAAAGAAGAATGTTCACAAGTTATAGGTCATAACGCGTAGATCAGAGAGAGGAAATAAACAAACATCATCAACGAAAATATAGCCGTCAACCAACTTCGGACTTGTTGAAAAAATATTTTGTCACATGCAAAAAATGATTTTTTGACAATAGTGTGTGGAACAAAGTCCCTCTACTGTGAGGGGACACACCCTTTATTAAAAGCCAAAACTAGACAAGAAAGAATATGTACAATTATCTATACTAAACTAACTTGCGGGGGTGGGATTTTACTCTCGGGAAAAGAAGTATTAACTAAAAAATGAGAAGAAAGGAATGGAGAAATGAGAGATAGAAAGATAGGGAAAATTGTATTAATAAAGAAAACCCAAAGCATATTGTAGTTTGCAAGAAGATAATTTTTATATAAGAAACATTTCTCATTGGAATCTTACATGCATGAAAAAATAAAGGTAAACATCTGACATAGGAACACATGCTACCACCAAAAGAGACCATGACACAAAAGTTCAGAGGAACTTGTATTTCTTTATGAGAATGAATACAAAGTTTAATACATTTTTTTCTCAAACAAGCTCTTTTACACAATTATGGACATGACGCAATGTATCCATAAGTAACTCCAAGTCTTCAACAATTCAAATTCCTTTAAAAAAATGTTAAAATGTCCTTCTACAATATCATGGACAGCACAAAGTCTCTCCAAAGATCCTTGAAGAAATCCCATTCAGAAGAGTCTATCAAAGTAGCCCCTCCAACAAGTGAAAAATCTCTAGCTCCATAAAAAGTCCCCTTGGAAATGATTTACAAATACATATTTACAGACAAACAAACTACCTATTTTTCAGCTACATACAAGATTGACCAAGTCAATTTTACTAAAAACAGAAACCATAAAACTAACGTAGTGCACTCTTTGCATAACTTAAGAAACTACAAATGTGATTCGACCAATAAGCAACTGAAAATAAAGGAATTTCCCCACATCTTCTTCCTAATCAACTCCTTCAAATTTATGACTCGGTTTCCCCGAATAATTTTAATTTTTGGTTTTGAGAGCAAGGGTGTGGAAGCGGCAAAGCACAACATGGTTGAGGAGCACCACTCCCGAAGCGAAGCACAATTTGAGCTTCTCACAACCTTAATTGAAACATACTAATTTTCTACATCTTCGTGCCAAATACTTGCATTTCAGGATTCAAGAATTTGGAGTTGTTTTTTACACTTAAAATGTCCACTGGAGAAAAAAGTTGCTTTGTAGTTGTGGAGAATCGGAAACCAGAAGTCACCGAGCAATTCACAGTTGAATTACATAATTGCTTCAAACTTTTGAAAATCTGAAATACAAAAGGTCTTTATATTTCGAAATTCGGAGATCCATAAGCAATTCATAGTTGAATTGCGAAATTGCTCCAAACTTCTAAAAACCCAAAATACAAAAAGTCTTTGTTTATTGAAATCCAGAGATACGGAAGCAAATTGCAGTTGAACTGCAAAATTGCTCCAATCCAAGGGATCTTTGTATTTCGGAATCCAGAGATCCTTACGCAATTCACAATTCTGTTGCAAAATTGCCCCAAACCTCTAAAACTCCGAAATACAAATGAGTAAATTGGAATCCGAGGATTGAGAAGCAATTTGCAATTAAATCACAAGATTGCTCGGGGACTCCGAAAGTTTGGTTTGTTCCATTTTCTCAACACTTTTGACAATTTTCAATTTCTTCAGCCCCGCAGACTTATAAAGTTCATTCCCCGACTACAAATTGACTAAATTTGTTTGATTGCGACCAAAATTTCTTGATGGACTCAATTTTCGCTTATGTTCAAAAGCATGTCCCCACACTTCTAGTTACCCGCTCCATTCAAATCCACATTTCTGGGTGAAGTTCTAGATACTTCTATGTGCACATTTCCAAGTTCAAATTCGGAGAAATACTAGTAGATCACGATTTGAAATAGATGCGCATGCAAATCCTATGTGAATGCCCTACTTCGATTTGGAAAATATCAATTACACATTATTACTGTTTTGTACACGTGCATATGTTTAATTTAAATTAATTAAGATGAGAATTAAGTGTAGTTAGTATAACTTCCAGTTGCAGATGCCAGCATACACAACAATTCTTGCTTCTATCCTGGAGGGGAAGAGACCAGCAATAGCAGCACCATCAGGTGTGGAACAATAATGGATGTCAGCCATATCTGCAGCAATAAATGACAACCTATGACAACAGAATTAATCTGATAATATAAACAAAATCAATAATCTGACCATTAGCAAATTTGTGATAAACATAGAACTCTCATAAGATTCTCACTATACAGAATAAACACAAAACTTCAGAGTTCTCGTAAGATTCTTGCTCTACATACTACACTAGAGTTCTCATTAAAAATCTTATAGATTTAAATCCATTCATGGGCATCTAGTTACACAATATTAATATAAATATACAGATACATACATGTCAGTCTAAACTAGTAAAATAATAATTATTTTACTAATGGAAATTCAGTATAGCGTTCTGCTATGTCACAAGGTATGCCGAATTTATGGAAAATGTTTGAACTTTGTGAACTTTATCTTCGTCGAACATTTACTCAAATTTTATTCATTACTTTAACCTGGGAAGTTTTTGACATGATTTTGCTCTATTATATATATATATATATATATATATATATATATATATATATATATATACCAAGTGAAAACAAAGAAAGGAAAGTTGTCTTTACTTTATTCCTCTGACATATTCATGAAAAAAGAACTTGAAAATTTAAATGATAAAAAAATCTTTTGTTCAAACTTAAAAGACGTTTTTTTCCGAACTTAATCAATATGCGAACTTGAATTGAACTTTATCCTTGTCAAACATGATCTCAAACTCAAACCTTATGACTTAGGTGTTCTATATAAGGTGTAGACCTATATTCACATGCAAGAGAATACATCCAAACTGCCCGTTTGCCTCATCATCCACCATAAATTGATATTCATACAAGGTAATTGATATGGACATAGTATAAACAACTTAGCCCCATTTTATCTTTGTGAGAGAATATGAATGTGATAAATATTGTATTCTCTACCAACTCTGTATTTATAACTGTCCAAAAAAAAAGAATCAGTAACTAGTTTGCAACAAATTCTGCTCGATTATTATTTTCCTATGAATACATGCGAATATATGGCATTCATCTTATAGATAGCTTAAGTAGTATTTAAACTTTTTTGAAATTGAATTTACTACCTCATAGCAGAAATCGAGAAATATATATGCAAACAAAAGATCAAAGCTTAATAAGGGCTGTCTATGGTTATCATTCTATCAAGTATATCCATTCAAGCAGGACGAGCTCTTCTTTGGTACTGAAATAAAGGGCAAGAGAGGCACCAACTGAGAACCTTATAGAACAAGATAAAATAAAGATGCAATATAGTGATAAGAAAGAGTTGAGTGACTTCATTTGGGAAGCATAGAACAGAAGAATTGGTCACATAATATCATGCCATTTAGATGCAAATCTAATTATGGTTTAAAAATATGTAATTTTATATTCGAACATAGAACTTGCACAAGGTAAACAGACTGTATAGACAAGAATATTGGAAATAGGGGACAGCGAGATTGTCAAACTTGAGATGTTTCATCACTAGGACGATACACAATCCATGCTATATGACAGAGAGACGAAATATGTTTTAACACATCAGACAACAATGTTACAGAAAGATGTAACATGAGACTCATGTGAATGGAATCAATTTGATTGCAATAGGTCCATGTAGAAAATCTGCAGTCTTATACAACAAACAACACAAAAGAAATAAACAGAATACTTAAATAACTTGCATAAACATATGAATATTCGAACCAGCACTGCTGTGCATAATCTCCATTAATAAAAGCTTCATCATACTCAGAGCTTCATCTCTTTACAATCAAGCTGTGCGTGCCGCTGTGTGCTTTCAATGCACATCCTTCTTTGCTTGTGCAGATTTCACACCTTTGTGTGTGCATACAAAGCAATTACAATTGCTGTTATTTAAATAGAATAACTCACCCACTAACAACTGCTTCAACTGAGCATTCTAAATCTAAACTCATGCTTTAAAATAGTTGCATGCTATGCATGATTTAAAACAGATTTATTTGAATTAAATCTAATGATTAAAAATAAGATAAAGCTAACTTAACTAAAGCAAACTAAAACAAGACTAAAGCTAAAATTAGCTTTCCTAAAAAGCTATAGTTGGAATTAAATATGCATCACATGCATATTTCCAACACTCCCCCTTAATTTCAAACTGTAGCTTTCACTATTCTAGAGTTGTGTTTGTTTTTTCAGATCGGTCATGTGTAGGATTACAAACTCCCAAACAATCTCTCAAATATTCAAAAACTTCTTTTGCTAAAGCCTTTGTAAAAATGTCTGCAAACTGATCTTTGGATCTACAAAATTCAAGATGAATTTCCTTGTTGTTTACCAGCTCCCTGATGAAATGATACCTCGTATCAATATGCTTGCTCCTCTTATGAAAAACATGATTTTTGGACAACGCTATGGCTGAGTTGTTGTCACAAAAAATCTGTGTATTTTCCTCTTGTTTCTGTTGTATATCTGTCAACACTCTTCTCATCCAAACAACTTGACATGTTGCTCATGTTGCTGCTACATACTCTGCTTTTGCTGAAGATAATGTGACAATGGGCTACTTCTTTGATGCCCATGAAACCACTCCTGTTCCAAAGTGAAAAGTATAGCCGGATGTGCTTTTCCGATCATCTATACTTCCAGCACTGTCACTATCTGTATAACCAATGAGTTTGAACTCATCTGAACTTGAATAAAGAATTCCATGATTTCTTGTTCCACGTACATACCTCAAAATTCTTTTTCCAGCTTGCCAATGTGAATCTTTTGGAGATTCCATGAACCTTGATATGAGGCTCACACCATACATGATATCAGGCCTTGTGGCCGTCAAATACATAAGACTTCCAACCAACTTTTTAAACAATGTTGGATCCACAAATGATCCTTCATCCTCTTTGCTCAACTTCAAACCTACTGCAACTGGTGTTGGTGTTGGCTTACAATTCAACATGTTAAACCTTTTCAAAACATCATTTGCATACTTTTCTTGTGAGATAAAAACTTCACCTTCTGATTGTTGAACTTCAATACCCAAAAAATAATGCATAAGACCAAGATCTGTCATCTCAAACTCCTTCTTCATGGCTGATTTGAATGACTCTGTAGATAGATTTCCAGTAATGATCAAATCATCTACATATAAACAAATAATTAGAATCTTACCTTGCTCATTTATCTTGGTGTATAAGGTAGGCTCACTGTTGCTCCTACTGAAACCATTCTCAATCAAATAAGAATCTATTATGTTGTACCAAGCTCTAGGTGCTTGCTTGAGACCATAGAGCGCTTTCTTCAATCTGTATACTTTTCCTTCATGACCTTCAATCTCATAACCTTCTGGCTGATTCACATAAACTTCCTCTTCAAGGAATCCATTCAAGAATGTTGATTTAACATCCATCTGATAAATAGGCCATTTGTTTTGAGATGCAATTGCTAAAACCATTCTTATCGTATCCAAACATGCTACTGGTGCAAACATTTCATTGTAGTCAACTCCATATTGCTGTGTAAAACCTCTTGCTACCAGCCTTGCTTTATGCTTCTGTGCTTTTCCATCAGCATTGTATTTTGTCTTGTAGACCCACTTGACTCCTATCACGTCCTTTCCTTTTGGAAGATCCATCAACTCCCATGTCTGATTCTTCTCTATAGCATCGATCTCATCATCCATGGCTTTTTCCCAAACTTCATTTTTTATAGCCTCTTCAAAATATACTGGATCTGCAGCTTGAGAAAATAATGCAAAAACTTAAAATGAATTAGTTGTATCATCATTATAAATCTCACTTAGACTTCTTGTTTTCCACTGCACAGGACTATTCGATGCAAGAATGCTTTGTGGTGATGGAGTAGCTTATGGTGTTCTCTATGGTGTCTCTTTCATGGCTGAAGATGGCTGAAATGTTGGAGACCTCCTGACTGTAGATGGAGGTGTAGCTTGTGCTACAACTTGTGGTGCATGTCCAAGATTTGTAGATACAGTACCTTATTGCTCTAAAGTTTCATCTACCATATCATCATGTGGAATAGATGTTGCTATACTCACTATTTTCTCTATACTTCCATCCCATGCTTCATTCTCAATAAACTGTACATCCCTACTGATCACAACCTTTCCAGTGACTGGATTGTACAACTTGTATGCTTTTGTATTCTCTGAATACCCAACAAAAATACATTTTTCTCCTTTGTTGTCTAACTTCTTCCTTAGCTCATCAGGTACATGTGCATATGCTACACAACCAAAAACTCTGAAATGTGAAACACTGTGTTTCCTATTAGTCCATGCTTGTTGAGGAACCATGTTCCTAACAAGTTTCGTTGGACACCTGTTCAAAATATAAACATAAAATACCACTACTTCTGCCCAATACTCATTTGGAAGGTGCTTTGCCTTTAACATGCTTCTTTCCATCTCCATGATGGTTCTATTTTTCCTCTCTGCCACACCATTCTGTTGTGGTGTATACCTGGTAGTAAACTGCTTGTGTATACCATGATATCTACAAAAATTCATAAACTCATTAGAAACATACTCACCTCCTCTGTCCGTTCTAAGAACTTTGATGTAGTATCCACTTTGCTTCTCCACTAATGCCTTGAACTGCTGAAATGTATCAAAGGCATTTGATTTATTTCTCAGAAAATAAACCCATGTCTTCCTTGTGTAATCATCAATGAATGTCATAAAATAAAACAACCTCCAATAAAAGTTGTATGCATAGGTCCACATAAATCTGAATGTACAATCTCAAGTGGTGCACTTGCTCTTGCTATTTTTGCCAACTGGGAATGAATCTCTGTGTTTGCTTTCCCAAAATACAACCTTCACATACCCTTTCAGGTTTCTGAATCAATGGAAAACCTTTAACCATATTTTTTCTATATAATAAATTCAAACCTCCAAAATTCAAATGTCCATACCTTAGATGCCAAAGCCATGATTCATCCTTCATGACTGAATGAAAAGTTGATTGTGTTCCTTCAGCGCAGGACTCAACTATATTTATGCAGGAATCAGTAGCACAGGAATCTGATTTACTTAGCGCAAGACTCTGATTTTCATTAGCGCAGGACTCATCTGTTTGAGCGCAGGACTCAGTAGAAGATTGATTTGACTTAGCGCATGACTTTGCTAAGCTACTATTTTTGTTGCAAACAAATCTGATTTCTTCTTTTTTCCTAGGTTTAAAATCAATGGAAACATCCTATTGTTGCTCATCTTCACTTTTGCAATCAACTGAGTGCTAGGAGTTTTTTCCACAATCACACAATCATTGTCTTCCATATAGACTCGATATCCTTTTTGTACCAAGTTGTCCAATACTCATAAGGTTATGTTTCAAACCTGCAACATAGTAAACATCTTGCATACTTGTTTGCTCCCCCTGTCTTGTTAGAATACTAACCGTGCCTTTTCCTTTCACAGACACAATATTGTTATTTCCAAGAGTTACATCACTCTTAACTGAATCATCCAAACTAGAAAATAAATCTAGATTACCTGTCATGTGATTACTGCAACCTGAATCCAAATACCATACATCACATGGACTCTCTTTTGAAAATTACATTCAATAGGGGATAAAGAAGGTATTGCTTCAGCAATCCTTGTGCATGCAATAAACATAGGTTTAGAAATAAAACTTCCAACCTGATTTTGATTTTGTCTCTCTTGATCATATTACTTTTTCTTGCAATCATAAGCATAGTGCCCATACTTCTTACAATAATGACACTGAACATGAGACTTATCTTGTCTCTGACCATAACTCTGTTCTTGATTCTGTCCTCTTCCACTTGAGTTTGATGAACTGCTGCCACATCCTCTAGATGGACTTCTTCCTCTGCCTCTTGGGCTGAAACTTCCTCTTCTTTTGCCATGACTACCTGTTGTCTGAGATGCAAAATCCTGATCTACACTTGCATGTGATCTATTCATCCTCTGTTCATGATTGATTAGTGATGCATGCAACTCATCAATAGAAAACTGACTCAGATCCTTAGTTTCTTCAATAGCAACAACTAAAGGATCAAATTTCGTAGGCAAACTTCTAAGCAATTTTTCAATAATCCTTCTGTCCTCAAGAGTCTCACCATGGGATTTGATTTGATTGACTAAGCCAACTACATAAGTAAAAAATGATTCTACAGAATCTGAATCTTTCATTGCTAAATTCTCAAAATCTCTACGAAGGAATTGTAGCTTGGCATTTTTTTACTTTCTCCTTACCTTGATATGCAACTTGTAACGTATCCCATACAGTCTTTGCTTGACTAGTTGTTGCCACTCTTGGAAGAATGCTTTCGTGCATTGCCTGATGAATATAGAAAAGAGCTTTGCCATCCTTCTTTCGTAACTCCTTCAAAGTATCTTTCTCTGCTTGAGAAAGTGCAATATATGCTGCTGCATTTGCGGGCTCTGTGTACCCATCTTCAACGATCTCCCACACGTCTTGAGATCTGAATAGCGCCTTCATGGTCAATGACCAGTATTCGTAATTCTTTCCATTAAATTGTGGCGTCTGCATGCCGGATGTAGAAGCCATAGCTTGCTACCAATTTAATAAGTTGCTGGAATAACTTCGCTCTGATACCAATTTGTAGAAAATCTGCAGTCTTATACAACAAACAACACAAAAGAAATAAACAGAATACTTAAATAACTTACATAAACATATGAATATTCGAACCAGCACTGCTGTGCATAATCTCCATTAATAAAAGCTTCATCATACTCAGAGCTTCAGCTCTTTACAATCAAGCTGTGTGTGCAGCTGTGTTCTTTCAATGCACATCTTTCTTTGCTTGTGCAGATTTCACACCTTTGTGTGTGCATACAAAGCAATTACAATTGCTGTTATTTAAATAGAATAACTCACCCACTAACAGCTCTTCAATTGAGCATTCTAAATCTAAACTCATGCTTTAAAACAGTTGCATGCTATGCATGATTTAAAACAGATTTATTTGAATTAAATCTAATGATAAAAAATAAGATAAAGCTAACTTAACTAAAGCAAACTAAAACAAGACTAAAGCTAAAATTAGCTTTCCTAAAAAAGCTATAGTTGGAATTAAATATGCATCACATGCATATTTCCAACAGTCCACTTAGTACTACATGTACATATCTTGATATATAAAATTAATGAGTGGGAACTGATGTAAATTTATTAGGCAACGATGAAGAAATTGTGTATTGCATTCATTTAATACCCACAAAGTGACAAGTGACATGGGAATAATCAGCATTTGATTAGACCTTAAATGTAAAAGTTCTATTCTATTGAACCGAAGCCACCATACTTCTGCAAGAATTAAGATCTAAAGAAATGACTTCAATTTACAATCAATTTAAAAATCTGTGTGAATTAATACCAGCATCCATACAAGCAATCCATAGTCTAAGCAGAAGAAGAAATTGCAAGAAGTATGTTGGGATATTGGCATAGTGACCTAAGTCTCAGGGACAGGAAGACAGTGGGATGGAGGGACGGGGACTTCCGGGATGGAAAGAAAATTCCCATAATTTGGGGGCGGCAGGGAGGTGGCTATGAAAACAATATATTAGAAAAAAAAATATTTAAATATTTTTAACTTTGTTGAACAAAATATAGGGGTTTAAACCATATTTAAATTTTTTAGGGTACTCTCGAGATTAGATTCCAATATTTTTGGTAAAAATAACAAATTTTTATTAGTAAAAGCATCAGAAATAAAATTGAAGGCGTTCTATCCAAGTCTCCAAAACGTTGGAGATGTCAGGGGTATCACCAAAATCTAGGGGACGCATCCATGTATAACATTGGGACTCATATTGCAAAGTTTATCTTGTTGCTGCTCAGTAACAGTGATTGGATGGATATGGCATGAGGTATAGACTGTATGGACCACATATCATTAGTTGTCCGACATCATGCATATGTAGCCCAAAATGGAAGAGGATTGTACATCACAGGAAAGGTGATCCAACACAATTAAAAGCAAATCAAAACATTTCTGCATAAAGTATTTGCTTCTAAGCCAAGGATGAAATATTAAAAAGCAGTTGAACTGAACTAAAAGTGGTAACCTTCATATTCATAGTTTTTTGCAACCTAAATAGCCAACTTTCTGAGCATATGATAGACAACAAATACAGTAGCCCATTCTAATATTGATTCCAGTTCCCACCTTTACCCTAGACAATGACAATTTTATATTTACCAATATACTATATCGTACATAATAAATTAATTAAAAATAATCCTTCAGATTGGTCAGCAACCGATACTTCAAGAAAAATCCCCTGATCTTTCTACTCAGAGAGATTAAGCTAAATATCAGAGTAAATAACATCAAAACAGCCTACCTCGGGCTCTGTTTACTTGGTCCATCATGGCAGCTTCTGATTCCAGTATAACTGCATTTTTCTTTCCATCTGCAATATTGATATTTGCTTGGCGTTTTCCTGTTTAGATAAATTAAGCATGTTTTAGCAGCTTTTGACAAATATTTTGCCTCCTAGAGACATAAGCACCACAAAGATATAAGTTAAAATGTTAACACTCAAACAATATTTTATTTGCCAAATAATTCCATCTTCAAACTCAGCTGATAACCTAGATCAAGATTAACCTGCAGTCTACTAGAATGAATCCAAGGATGCCCACGACATGGATAAAACATGAGATGTTGAATAATGCCTTATATTTTGCCTCTTTAAACCCAAATCTATTCCACCACATAAATTTTATTATATTGACCTCTTAGCTCGCAATTCTATTCTGCAAATTAACCTTAGTGACATGAGAAGGTTTAGGGTATCCAGTGTACTTGCATTAAATAGTCCTATATGGCATCAAACAAGCAGAATTAGTCTTATTTCTAATAAAGAGAGAAATATGATCAATTTGCAATGATCAACTGGCCTTCGGAATCAAGAACTTGAGCTCGCTTTTTACGCTCTGCCTCTGCTTGCATCTCCATAGCTGCCTTTACACCATGTGGTGGGGATATGTCCCGTGCAAGTACATGACTGGTAGATTAATAGATATTTATAATTAAAATATCAAGCAACTCCTCTAACTTTCAAACCTGAAACTCATTAAAAATTCCTATGGTGGAATAATAGAATCGCTTACTTATCTCATATCTTAAACGCTGTAAACCCCAGTCACTTGCAGCTTCATTGATAGATTTCTGGGAAGGAAAATATACACTGTCAAATTAGGTATCATTATAGTTAAAGTTCAGTTCATTTCTATATTCAATCTTGGAATAAAAAGACACTCATAGACTTCAGTGCACAAAGAATTGATGCATTGAAGTGCATGATAACAGAAACAGGGATCACTTCTAAGTTCCAAATATTACATATGACCAGAATAAGAACAAATTGATTCTCCAACAAAGTTAACATTAAAATATCTGATCGAACACTTTGAATTTTTCATGAGATGCAGAAAGCAGGCTCACAAATTGTCAACCACAGATGAAGAAATCAAAGTTGTATAAAACATTATGAGAAATTTAGTAGAAATAATAATTCCTGATTAGATCAATGTGTAAATTTCGACTAGTGATAGAAAGAGGAATTAATTTTTCAACATTTAATGATTTAAGTTGAACACTGTTTTAGAAAAGAAACATAGAGATTAATTAATGTCCAATACTGAACAAAATATTTCAATGGATGTAAAAGATTTAAGGCTTCCGCAATCCATAATTTTAGAATATATGGATAAGAACTGTTTTAGAAATATTACACCATCGATGTTTCGGATCATACTTCATGATCCATCATCAGGTTGAAATTAAGAATTGGATTGTTGATATGATCTCCTTATATAAATAACTCTTTTAAATACATTAGATGCAGGTGCGTTTCACTGGAAAGAAAATTAATTACTTGCTTTTGTTTATCTGATTAATCCGTTTGTCATAGACTTAGCTGTTAGCAACTAGAAATTACACATTAGCTGTTTAACAACTTAGTTTGCAACTAACTAATTAATTGCATCTTTAGGTACCTTAATAGATTCTTTTGAATTAATTCGATAAATTAGGTACCTTAATTGATTGCATCTTGACACTTTGTCTGGAGTCTCTTGCATCTCCTACAGGCGACTCCAAAAATTCATGTCTCCCACCTCACAAACATTATTTTTAAATATTAAAGCTTAGAACTTTAAAACATAAACGGGAAGTTGAATAATACAAAACATTCTAAATATCACAACAGCAGCTCCATTCATTTCATTGATCTCCATTTGCAGCCAGAAATAAAAAATACAGAGCAGGAGACATTTTGCTGTACTGAATTTGGTGTATTTTATTTTTCAGAAATTTAAATATACAGTTATTTTATGTTAATTTGATGGCTTCCACGAGTAATTTAATTTGATTATTTATTTTTGTGGGATTTTTTTCATGTAATTTTAGTCATTATCCAATCCATGAGTAGTCATTATGCTAATGACATATTTCCTCATGTATTTTTGGTAATAATCACAAGGCAAAGGAGACCCATTTTAGCATACAAGCACCCAAGCATTTGTTAGTAGGGGAAGGAATCATTCTATTTTTTATGCCTTTTCCAAATACCCCTGTACCTGACTCCCAGTGACTATGGAAAATAGTAACACTATTTTTGCTTATCCTCCACAATGACATTAACAAGAAATTAAAGATTGGAGAGAAACAACAGTAGAAAATTTCTTCCCCATTCATTGCACATATAGGCGTGTCCTACAATGGCTTCTAGGGGGGTGGTGGTGGATTGTGAATCCGTTAGTTGTTATCAATTAATATCCAAACTTAAATTTGACGTCCATTTCATCGTCACTTAGAAGTTTTTCTCTTTTTGCTTAAGGAATTCAATCAATACATTGTAATATCTTAGCCATACGATGGAGTTTAGAGCCCTGTTTTTTGGAGAAATCTTTTCTTGAGCGCAACACAATGGTATAGCTAAATGGATGCCATTTGTCGCCAGTCAGTGGGAAACTTTTGAACGAGATAATGGAGTTATTCAACAATGTGATATGTGAAAAATCAAAGTTAAGGGCCTTGAGATTGACATCTCGTGGCATGGTTAGCAGGTCATTTCTTAACAAATGAGAATTTTTTTCAACCATCTAATTGTAGGTGAATATTTTCATATTGAAAAATAGGAAACATATGTATATTAGGTGAATTACAAGGAAAAAAATCGAATTTCCTATTACCGTGTGTATATTTTGGTGAATTTAACAACTTTATCAACATTTTATTGGAAAATGTGGCAAATATTTTTTCAAAAATTTGTTGATTGGAAAAAATTAAGTAATTAGTCGATTGCCAAAAAATAGCCCCTAAAAATACCCTTTTGGTTAGGTCAACATGCACAAGTCATACAAACAAAAAGTTTACCACGCCCTACATACCTCAAACACTTCTTCCCAAATACCATCAACTTTTCAATCAGAATGCACACCTTTTTCAAGCAGAACAGATTGCTGACCAAGCAGACCAAACAAAGGATTAGGGAACGAAGCAAAAAACACAAAGAACAAAGTAAGGGTAGATAGAACGAAGATCAAGCAAAATGAGTGTTTCAAGAGTTTTTGAGCTGACAGGATCAGGGTTTTGAGGGGAATTTGGCACAGACAGCAATAAAATGGGCCTAGACGGGAAAACTGAAAAAAGGTGAATCCCAGACTGCTTTCAAGCATTCTTTAGAAATATACCATATTCCTCCCAAATGAAGGCAAACTGCACCATAAAAATCTTGATAAATGAAGAAAGAGTAGCAAGAAGGGAATAGAGATAAGACAAATCCAGATGGTAAGGATCATGTCATAGGTGAAAACAACATTTCAAGGAGAAATGAACATGTAAAAATCATACTGGCAAAGAAACACACTGTCACAAATAGTGAAGCAATAAAAATTTCTCAAATGGGGAAACAGATACAGGGGCCAATGCTGGGAATGATGTCCCATTGGGGTTTTATAATCCCACTGGACTACACTATACACCATCCCACAGGGCATCCAACTACTTACCCACTCCCCAATCTTAACCCTTGCACAAGTACAATGGCGGGTGCTTGGGGATCATATACATTCACCTGCACATATTGAGATACCCATAAACTAGTCTATCAGACACTAGAGAAAGATTGTTGTAAGTAAATGCAAAACAAAATGAAGGGATTTTAAGGCATCAACAAACCAGGAAACTGAAGCAAACTAAAAGAAAAAAAACTCAGTCATTTTACCAAGGACAACACACAATGCCCCACTAGTTGATGCTAAAGCGCAACAAACACAAGTAGTATAAACCCCATAAGGACAAGAAATGGAAGAGGAAATTTTGGGTACATTGCTTCAACGTGAAGCATAGCCAAAGCAAGCCATGAAGCAATACCCTCAACTCACCCATTGCATACAATAGGAGAGGGACAATGCAAACCGGAAGTAGGGGTTGGTTTTGGAGGGCAAGAAGAATGACAAAGAAGGTTGTGAGAGCAATTACAATATCAACCAAAGTAAGAATGAAACATACTTAGCAAACGAGAGAAAAAGGGACAAAGAGAGCCAAGAAAGCAAAGAGATATATAGCCCCACATCAACACCACAAATGTGGTCACCAAAACTATACGTCAATGAATTAATGAACATGAAAAGGAGGCTTTAAGCTATAGAAGTAAAGGAACAATACAAGGACAACTAGATCTAAGAAATCACATAATCCAACTAGTAGCTAGCAAGAGAGAATAAACTACTCAAGGAACAAGTAAACAACTTGCAAAACACCATGTTAAAGAGCAACAAGCGCTGATCATGATAAAACAAATTTGAGAACAACTGAAGACAGTGGAAGGAAATAAACCAAGTGCCCAAAGGAAGGGATGTACCAAAAATCAAAGAGATCCAATCCACAATCGCAAACATGCAAATAAAAGAAAATAACTCTAGAGACCTTATTGAGGATGTTAACTTATAGAGAAACACGTCAAGATGCAAATAAGAGAAGAACAGGGTACGCGTGATAAGGCTGCAAATATCATTATTAAAGGAAAATACTAACAAATTAACAAGGGACTTCCTTGATGACTAACTGCAATGAACAAGGTATATTCATCAGGAAAATAATAGAAGGGATAGACATGTAAGAGTTGTATTGAAAAGCATAGAAAACAAGAACATGATACTAAGAAACAAAAGGTTTCTTAGAGGTACACAAACCTAACTAAATGAAGACTTAACTCATGTACAACCAAAGTTTTAAAAATCGGAACCGGTCGAGGATCAGACCGGAACCAAACCGGAATTGGACCGGTTTAAAACTTATGAACCGGTTTACTAAAAAATACATAAAATATTACAATTTTCATGAAAATAAGAAATTTTAAAGATTCCAAACAATGATTACAAACAATTAGAGACAATATATGCAAAGTTTTCTCATGTATATACCAAGTAAGGGTAAATATAGCAAAATGACACTGCGTGCACTATATATCCAAAACAAAAGACATAAACAATGAGGCTCTAAATGACCTATAGAGTCCAAAAAACAATATGTAACAAGCTACTACATGTTTGATATCAATCATCAAACTCAACACCACTGCTAAGAATGGGATCATCATCCCCATCAACGTCATCATGTTCCTTTGGCTCAGACACATCAGACTCCTCAGGGACATCTACAGTAGTTGTAAAATGGCTAGTGTTTGTCATGTCTAGTGCTATTAGTGGTTCATCATCCAAAGCCATCCACCCCAAGTCATCAAGATCAAACTCTGGCAGGTGACCCTCCTCTACCCATTCTGAGGTTGAATCAATATCATCGAAGACAATGGGATCTGTATTAGGTATCCTATTCAATAATTGATTGTGCCTTAGCCGGAGGTTGTATTGCACGAAGACAAGATCATTTAATCATTGTTGTTCCAAAGGGGGTCTATATAACATCATTTTAGGGTTAGGGTTAGAAAAAGGTAACTTGAAAGCTAAAATTGGGAAGAAAATATTTTAAGGCAAAACCTACCCCTCAACTATTTCAGATCGGTCCACTACGGAACCGGTCGGTTTGACCGGTTTGGTACTGAACCGGTACTGAATCAGCTGGTTCCATATAGAATTGGTCATTGGTTCATTTTTTCTAACAGTTTGCAGTTTTTTTTAATGAACCACTCGAATCAAACTGAAACCGGAATGGTTTTTAAAACATTGTGTACAACAAGAAGATGGAAAAATGGGAGAAAGTAAATGCAACAAGAGATGCAAGAAAATGGGCAAAGTTACATAATGGAAATGCCCAAATCAGCCACCGAATAAGACACAAGAAACATGGATTTGGGGGCCCCATGGAACACTTGACCATGGTAAGCTGGAATTGTAGGGGTTGTCTATGGAGGAGAGGTCCTAGGTTGGGGCCCATACTAAGGGGAAAAGACAATATTATTCTTACTGAAACTTGTGAACATGATGGCTCTAGAGTCCCAAATTTTCGAAGGGTATAAGAAAATGTTAGTTTGGAATGAAAGGGGCATGGAAGAGTAACAATGCTAATCAAAGAAATGTGATGTGGAATCATAAAAGTAGAGAAAGAGGACCCAAATAAACAATACATATGGTTGAAAATAACTGAAAATGATTTATCAATTAGGCTCGATGCCTACTACTCTGCACCGAGAGACTCAAAAACATATAACAAAAGGAACTTAAATTGGGAAGATCCTTATGCATCATTAAAAAGTAATATTTAAGTATTTTGCACCTTGGGAGAAGTCTTGATAATAAGAGACTTCAATGCAAGGACATGAAAACAATCCCTCAGTATGGGAAATGAGGGTGGAGTGAAAAGCAATCCATTATGGCTACAATAAAAAGACTAGCTTTGGGATGGAACATTGCAAGATGGAAATGGGGGTGTTTCATACTATGGAGAAGAATTATTGGGACTATGTAGTTTGTATGACACAATTATATGCAATGGCATGAAAACATGGCCAAATTTAGGCAACATCACCTATAAAACATACAATGGCCAAAGTGTGATGGACTATGTTATGTACTCACAAGCCTCTATCTTGAGACCTATGGATTTAGAAGTTGGGAACTGTGTTATAGAGCTGAAATCAGATCATAATCCAATATATGTAAAGTTTGACATTTACAAAAACAATCAACACAAGAAAACAAGCCCGACATAATCAAAAGAAGATACCTCTTCAGAGTAAAATCATCATGACTCAAGAGAATCGAGAACTCCTCAAAGCAGCCCTTGAACAACACTTTTAGGAAGTAAAACGTATGTCAGGCTGCCCAGTAAATAACACTATGTTAATTCCATTAATTCACAAAGCACTAAGCGCATGCAAAAGATCTAGGCCTGAGAGAGGAAATACAAGCAGCTTTCCAACAAATTGTGGAATGACGAAGAGAGCAAGGCAGCAAAGAGAACTTTGAGACAATTTAGGATAAACAAAAAAAAAAAAAAGGCTTATGAAAAATTGATACAGTCTAAAAATGAAAGTTATATGAGCACAAGAAGGAAAGAACTATTTATTTCCCTTGGAAAACAAAACCCTAAAGGTTTTTGGAGGGAGCTACAGCAAAAGAGAAAGTAAATAAGGAATAATATCACAAATGCCCAGAGGTTAGAAAAACGTTCCTCTGTAAATGAGTTCAAGATAAAGACATTCCCCCATAATCAACACATCAACAGAGTGCTCCTTTGTAGAGAATATTATTCAAGTCATAAAGAGACTTGTAGGGGATAAAGTGCAAGGCATAGATGGGAAAGAAGCAAAATATCTAAAATGGGGTTTAAAAGCCTTCACACTGCACATCAAAGGCATATTCAATCGTGTCCTCCAAGATGACTACCTAATAGATTGGACAACTAGTGTCATTATCCCTATTTGTAAAAGCAGAGTAACACTATCATAGTCAATCGCTTTCTTGGAAAGCTATTTGGTAGCATGGTAGAGATCAGAATTAGCATCTAGGCAGAAAAAGAAGGAAAGAGAGCAAAAGGATATGTGGGTTTCAAGCCAAAGCATTCCACTATCAATCATTGTGTCACTCTTAGGCACTTGATCGAAAAAGTATGGGATACATGAGGAGAAGAAGTTTTTTTTTGCTTTGTTGACTTTAAAACATAGTTACCTAAGTCTCATGGACAGGGGTATAGAGGGACGGGATTCCTGGGACAACAAAAAAATTCCCAAATTTTGGGGACGATAGGGGTGGCTTTTAAAATACATAAAAATTAATATTTCAATATTTTAACTTTTTCCAAAAACATTTAGGGATTTAAACTGTATTCAATGTATTTTAGGTACTCTCAAGATTATAATTTGATGTTCTTGATAAAAAAACATCTTTTTAAAAGTAAAATTATCAGAAGACGTCCCCTCAAAGTCCCCAAGTCCATGAAATGTTCAGGATGTCTGAGACGTCACCAAAATCTAGGGGACGCATACCCGCATAACACTGCTTTAAAAAAATACTTGACATAGTACCTAGAGGTAAAATTTGAAGTAGAATGGAGGAATTTGGAGTACCATATGAGTATAAAGCCGCAATTCATAAGCTTTATGAGAAATTTAGGGACAAAATCACAATAGGTGAAGGAATGTCAGAATACTTTACAAGCAACATTGGTTTCAAACAAGCATTTCCACTATTACCCCACTTTGTTTGGGCTATACAATGATAAGTCATAGGAATGCATAAACATAGTTGGTGGGGAGAATGTTCACTTAGCCAGCCATGTAGTAAAGGTAATTTTATATGCGGATGATCTTATCCTAATTGTAAAAACAACGCATAGTTTGAGAGAACATCTAAGGGCTCTAGAGCTCTCCTGCTAAAAGGTTGTAAAGCAAGTAAATATCAACAAAACCGAAGTCGTGACCTTTTCACTACAAAAATGAAACAAATTAACTTCCTTTTTGAAGGAAGCAAGCTGGAAGTAATGGAAGAATACAAGTAGCTCAAACTTGATTTTTAGAACAAACTTAGTTGGGAGACATCCAAGGAGAAACGAATACAAGGGGGTGGAAGGCTCTATACTCACTATGAAATAGATACAAGAATGCAAACTTTGGGATTGGTAAACCAAGAGAACCTTGTTTGGCTTGCTTGTCATCCTAGTGGTCCTATAGAATGTGAAGTTTGGGGCACCATTGTGTCAGATCTAAAATGGAAATGGATAGAGCGTATATAAAATTACTTAACCACAAGCAGCCTCAAATTCAAAACATCAGTCTCGGATGAGCTTTTATTAGCTAAAAACGAGTTCTCTCCTATTGGAGGCATCGACGATGATTGTTAAGTTATTTAAAAAAGGCAAAGTATGGAGACCTGTTGATGGTCGAGAATGGTGATAGAGGAAGAGCTAAGCAAAAGGAAGAACGCGTGGATGAATCAAAACAACAAGTGGATGTGTAAATGGGGCATTAACATGCAAGAGAGTCCAAACACTAATGAGGAAATACAACAATATGTGAGAAAGAACTTCAGGGCAGCCATGCAGACAAAGAAATATGGGAGGAAGAATATATACTATATCAAAGAGTTTAATCACACATGGGAACATGATAAGAAGGCTTGCATAGGAGGAAAAAATCAAGTGGAAGGTGAACATGTTGATGGTTCAGTTGAAGACTAGCTCACATTATCTTAGGTGGGAGACCAGTAGGTGGACAATGCCTAAAGAGGAATGGGAATGGAGAACACGCCTAGTTTGTCACAAAAGGGTGGTAGAGACAGAATGACATTGTATTATGGAGTGCCCTACCTATAGCGATATCCGTATAAAGTATGAAGATAGCCTGAGAGTAGACAATCTACAAGACTTGTTTGAAGAGAACAGAGTAGACAAAAAAGCAAGATTGTTTATCAAGATCCACAGTAGAATATCTATCATCAAAAAAGGATTGGAAATTTCACAAGACTAATAGGGCAGCGCTTGTGGCAAGAATTTGCATTAGCACAGTGCACCTTTGTTACAGCTCTTGATCTCATAGACTGCTTGGTCTCGTAGACATTATTAAATCAATCATTCGTTCATTCATTTTTCAAATAGATGTATTTAAGAAATTTGTACTAGTTTATAAACATGCTCGAATAGCTAAAAAATGTCAAGAACATTTTTTTTGACACTGATTCTTCATCTGCCATTCAAATCAAGAAGAAAAGATTACCGGAGCTCCTATTTCAATCACTAGTAGGAAAACCCCCTTCACATTCTTCATCTAGGCTTGGATGCTACAAATTTAGTTATGAGATCATTTAATAAATTAATAAAACTAAATGGAGGACGCATGTCCACAACTAAAGTTTGTTTTGGTGGGCTGTCTTGTTGGTATCTTCTTCTGCCACATAATTTCTTCTTCTGCCACATCGTCTTCTTCCTCATCAGGATCCTTGTCACCATCCAATCCAGACGTAATGTTATGGTCCATACTAAAAATTCGTAGCTCTTTTAAATCTCACAAAGTATGAAACTAAAACTGGAATAACAATCTAAAATTGAATATGAAAATCTGAACAGGAGAGCCCTCTGAGTGAGAACACTTCAAAGATCTAAAACATATATTATATTCGAATCCAAAAATCTGTGATATAGCTGTAAAAATATGAAATATAACTAAAAATATAAGAACGTACACGCCCTGCAGTTGGCCAAGAAAATTAGTCTCCAATAGATTAATTACCTTGTAAAACCAACTCCAAATGCTTTCTCCAACCAACCTTAAACGAGCTTTAATGAAATAGATTCTTATCCATCCATAACTAGAGAAGATAGCAGTAGGATAAGAACAGTTCTAAGATAAGCAAGGCTGTTTTTGGAAAGTTCTTCACTAATTTGAGGAAAGATAGGGGAGAGGACCCTATAACCGTGCACCTAACTTTAGGGGCACGCAAATATATGTAGGTATGTCGGTAGCGTAAAAAAAATATATCATCGTGTAGCGTATGCTTGTGCCATATCAACATTTTTGTTTCGCGTGTTTATTTGGAGGGAAAAGTAGTTTTTGAATTGATTTAATATAAAACATTTGAAAGAGGGACCAATGACCAAGCGCCCTATGTGTCACATTCTCATTATCTCTTAAAAAGTGTAAATAACCAAAAAGTGAACAACTATTAGTGCTTTTGTCAACAACCTCTGGTGAAAAGAGATGTACATGTTTTGGTACCTGCTCGGTTATAAGGTCCTCTCCCCTAAGTAAAAAAAGAGAAGCCTAAAGTCTTACTAATAGAAGACATGTACGCCATTGAATGGGATGAGCTCAAATCGTAAAAATGGAGCTTCCAAAGCAAAGCCTCTTGTTAAAATCCCCAAAAGATGTGAGAAAGTGTCGAAATTGGGTAAAATACATAGTTACCTAAGTCTCAAGGAGAAGGTGATGGAGAATCTAGGATGTCATGAAATTTCCCATTTTTTGAGCACGACTATTAAAATAATGCATTAACATTTATATTTAAATATTTTAACTTTATTTAGTGAAAATTAGGTGTTTAAACTTCATTTAATGTTTCTCAATGTACTTTCAAGATTAGGGTTCAATGTTTTCGTTAAAATAACAAGTTTTAATTTATTTTTACTCTTTGGGGGAGGAGAGGGAGAGGGAGTGGCAGTTATGTTAAAAAGTAATAGCATCATGAAATTGATTTACAAATTTTTTAAGATTAAAAAATTGGGGACATACCTTTCGAGTCCCAACATCCCCGAAATGTTTGGGACATCACCAAATTTAGGGGATGTGTCCCTACGTAACATTGGTAAAATACCACATCCGACTCGCTTGATGTGATATACCTCAACAAATGAGGTTGAGCATGTCCCAAGTGAATTTGATGAAAAAGATACCCCTTTTGGTCATAGTATCTAAGCCAAAGGTCACCCCACAAGGGAATTCACCAATTAAAAAAATAAGCTATGCAAGTCTTACTAAAGCCACGAGCTATGTTGCCAGGAAACAGGATGGGTCTGAAATGTGGAAATGCTGATTTTCAAAAAACCCTTGGGTACAAAATGTTGCGGAAATGTTTTTACAATATATTATAAAAAAATTATATACATACATACATAAGCACATACATATATATGGACTCAAGGTCTTTGGCTTAGTTTATAATCATCAACCCAAGTTCCATTCCCATTGAGTCCATTGGACACTTCAATAAGTGGCCGTGGGGACAACTTGAGGTAGGGGTCAAACTTCTCCATGTGGACCAAGCGGAACACAATGGGGCACTCTGAATGCGAATTGCTAGGCAGAAAATAAGGACCCAAGCCCACCCCCATGTCCCACTTAGAAAAATTCCTCCTCCACCACTCCAGTTCATAGCTCTGGTATAATAAAAGTGTTTACCATCCAAAGTTTTGAACCCAGAGATAATGACACATATTCAATCTTTGTCACAGCTTGCAGTCATAAGGAGATTCAACGGAATATGATTGTCTTCTTCTGCTCCTTTGCTATGGATATCTGAAAACTGGTCCGATAACTACGAAGTCTCCTTTTTCTCCAAGGGTTTCTTCGTGGTGCAGTTCAAGCCAACAGAAGAGTATCAAAAATGTTTATCGGATGGTCCTTTGTTCTAGGGCAGCACAGGATTATTCCTCACACCTTGGTTCCCCGCGTTCGATCTGAATACTTACTCGGTCATGAAAATTCCTGTGTGGGTTCACCTTCTGAACCTTTTGCAACATTTTTGGTATGCCCTAGAGGATATTGGTAATTCCTTAGGGAAGTTTATAAAAGGAAAATTTAGACAGGGAAGTTGTAGGCCTTCGAACCTTCGTCAGATTCTATGTCGAGAATGACTTGAGTAAGGGTTTTCCTAATAAGTTTTTTATAAAATTGGGAAATCTTCAGCATATCCAAACCTAAGATTATGAGAATACAACTTTCAAATGCTGCACATTCCAAGAAACTGATCATCTAATGGTTGATTGTCCACAAGGTAAGAATTACCAACGAAGAAAGAATCCAATGAATAACGGAGGATGGAACAAATCACCTGCAAACCAAGTTCACAACACAGATAATAAGGGGGAGAACGGAAAGAATCAACCCACTGAATCGGGGAATGATGCGAAGAGACAAGTCAATAAGGCTTCATCACTCAAGACAGTAGTGGGCGGGCTGAAAAGAGATCATGTATCCGATAACTCAGACAAATCAAATTCAGATTAGGAGTATCATCCTAACCCTTCCAATAACCTCATGATGGTGGTCTCTTTTGATCAATAGAATTAGCAAGAGGTAAAGAAAGAAAAGGGCAAAAAAGGGTGGTTTTCCAATCTACTTGAATACTACTCTCCGAATGAAGGGCAGTAATTTTAAGGGGCTAATTGGTTTGTTTATATAACTGTTTTGTTTTTAGTTTCAGGGTGGCTCCCTTTTTTTGTTTTATTTGCAAATGCCACCCTGTTTTTCTGCTATTTCATTTTAGAAATAAGGGAGGGGACCCAATAACCCCTCGGTTAATAGGTCCAGTAAAAAACTATTTTTCTTATAAAAAAAGTACATACATACATACATATGTATATGTATATGTATATATATATATATATATATATATATATATATGTATGTATATATATGTATGTGTGTGTGTGTGTGTGTGTGTGTGTGTGTGTGTGTGTGTGTGTGTGTGTGTGTGTGTGTGTGTGTGTGTGTGTGTGTGTGTGTGTGTGTGTGTGTGTGCATCATAGTTACCTAAGCCTCAGGGACAGGGGGGATAGGGAGATCGAGAGACAAGGTTTTAAGGACAAGAAAAAAATTCTAAATTTTGAGGACACCAAGGGGAAGGCTATTAAAATAATATGTAAAATATTAATATTTGAATATTTTAACTTTATTCAATGAAATTTAGGGATTTAAACTCCATTCAAGTTTTCTCAAGATTATAATTTAATGTTCTTCATAAAAATAACAACTTTTTAAAAGTAAAAACATCAGAAGTTTTTTGAAAGATTTTTTAAAAATAGGGGACGTCCCCTCCAAGTCCCCAAGTCCCTGAAATGTTCAGGACGCCCAGGACGTCACCAAAATCTACAAGATGCATTCCCATGTAACATTGATATGCATAGAACTCATTTTCATAATTTTGGTCCATAAAAGATAAAGCACTCATAATATTGTGTATTCAATGAACTTCAAAAGATTCAACATGGTTACAATATCATATATATGTGATTATAATCTAGATTGTAGAATATATCATCTAGATTTTCCTCATAACCATCTCCATGAATGCCACAGATATCTCCACTCCCACTAGCTCCACTATCCATCTTATAATATCCCCTTCTCGGTAGAAGACCCTTAGCCCAATTTTATTTTCTGACGGCTAAGGGAGGAATAAAAAGAGAAACTTAGTCATAATGAATTAATCATAAAGTGCATCAAAAAATATTATTATAAGTACTTTTATTAATTTATTAATGAAAAAGTTAAAAAAGAAAAGAAAAGTGACAAAATAAAATTAGAAAAAGAAATGGTCGCTTTATTTTATTTTCCCCTAAGGAAAAATTCAACCCATGTGCAGGAGAAAAAATGTAGAGAAAAATATTAAATGCAGGGAAAGAAATCTAATTGGTGGTTTTGGGTGGCTAAAAGGCCAAGATTTGTTATAAAAACAAGTAGACTTACAAGGGAAAGCATCTCTTTTTGTTTATGATAATTTTCAAATTTTTGGTGTAAGCTTGCATGTTTTCCCTAGAAACTCCAAAGGACGAGAACCCTTTGAAGTTGGCTTTAGAGGATGAAAACCCTCTTTAAGCTGAAAAAGAAGAACGAAAACTCTTCTTTCTTTTGAGAGGAATCCCTACCCAAGGGTTTCTACTAATTTTCAAGGTTCTACTTCAGAATTGCACCGATATTTGAAGAGAAAAGTGCATATTTAAATTGTTTCCAGCTAGGGTTTGAAGACACAAGTGTTTGGGTAGATTTCTACCTTCAAATTCAGCCTGATCTAGGGTTATCTATACCCTGTGGGTGGAGTTTGATACATTCCAGGGCATGGTTGTCCCAAATCTCATCACCAACATCTTTGTCATATTTTAATAGGCCAAAACCAGCTAAGTTGCATATTTTTTGGGCTGAGGAAACTCTGTTTTCAGTCTTGTCTGAGAGTTGTTCATCTGCAGATTTTAATATATAAATTTCAGCCTTCAATTGATCCAAATCTGGTATTTTTCTAATGTTTTTGTCCTTATAAATATTGTTGATCTGTTTGGGATAATAAAAGAGTGGTTTTAATTCAGTTTTGAATGATTTTCACTCCTAGAGAAAGTCACATTTTTCTATATAAAATTCATATCTGCATCATTTGTTTCAAGCATCTCTTTTATAAATTGCTATTTTGGATTATATTTGTGGCTAATCCATTTAGAGGAAGAAATTTTTCCATTAGGGACATTACAGTGGTATCAAAGCAGTGTATTCTCCCACCCTATGGAAAAAAAATCAGATCTGAATGCAACCACGAAAAATTCTTATAGTCTATCAAAGAAAGAATACTCCAAAGAAGGTGACAATGGAAGAGCATGATCAGAGAGCTCCTCCTAATGATAAGCTAAGCTACATGCATGAAGTGATCAAGGGGAGTCAAAGAGAATTACAAAAATCTATGAGAGAAAGTCAAAGAGATATGCATCATGTATTGAGGGAATCTCAAAGGGAAATGCGTGAAGCATTGACCGGTTCCGTCAGAGATTTGGCAAAGATTCTACAAGGGAACAACATATCTACAAATCAAGGAGCAATCAACAATGGTGAAGGAAGCTCTATTGGACTAGTTAGAATATTAGTCAAGCCTCCACGTCAGATTTTTAGGGCCAAATTTCTCCAAAGAAAGCAACATCCAGTTGAGGAAGAAATTCCAAGTGATGTTGATGACATGGAAGCATAGAGTAAAGAGTATGCAACACTTAGTTTCGAGGTAAGAGCTATGTTGTCCTTTGAATATTTTTGCAAGTTGGAAGAGCACCAGGAAGAATAGAAGATGTCAACAGGATAAAACCACCATGCAAAAATTTGAGAGGAAGCAACCCATAGAGTATTCCACCATGCAAATTGAATGAGAAGAAGCTTCAATGGAAAAAGGATGACTCTAATGAGAAAAATATTTTTATTAGTGGGGAAGGCAAAGAGGACCAAACATTGTTTATTAGATGCAAAATTGAAAAAGATGTTTCAATCCAAAAGGTACCTATCAATCTTCCATAGAATGAGTTATCATATGAGATGAATTTACCCAGCACTAATGTTGATGAGCATCAATATGTGAAAGGTGTTGATTCTTATTCCATTTTTTTTCCATCTAAAATCATGAGTCACAATAGGGGTAATGTTGTTTTAAATCTTTTGGAGGGTTCTAAATCAGCAACAGAAGGTAAGCATTTTGATGATCTTCTTTATAAGTAGGTTAGCAGTAGCAAGAATTTAATGCATCATCTTCATACTATGTTATCACAGCAGTGAACAGCACCTTTGGGGAAACCAAAGGGAGCATATGGAAAACCAAAGGGAGCATTTGGGCAGCCAAAGACTTCTTCATCAAGTGGGCCAAAGACACCAAATTTTGTATAGCAAAGGACAACTAGTGGGAAACAAGATATGAGGAATGGTACTCCTCAAGTGATGGCAACCAAGAGAATGGAAGGTTCCTTCAAAAAAGAGTAGATCACACGAAATGCAAATTATGTGGTAAGCGGTACATCTTCTCTTTTATTGCAGCAGTGTTATCATGATGATATTCCACCAATTTTGGACAAGTTTGCTAGGGAATTGATACAACAAAGTCAAGTTATCATGAAGACAGAGGATGATGAGGATATTGGTGATACTCTAAGGTATGAAGAGGATAATAATGGGTCATATTTATTGCTACACAATAAACCATTTCATATTTTCTTTTCTCATTCTAAGTATAGTAATACAAATTGCAATATCGCGCATATAGATCCCTTGTTCTTAATTCATGATTGTGAGCATCATGAGAGCTACGTACTTTGGCAATAGCTCTCTCACTTGACAAGTACATGATCTTGAATCTTAGAACACTATAGAAATTTTGTCTCGTGTACATGGTACCTGGATAGATGAGTTAAAATTGCTTGAGGGCAAGCAATTTGGAGAAGGGAGGATTGTAATATCTCCTTCTTAGTTGAAGACCCTTAGCCTAATTTTGTTTCCCGACGGCTAAGGGAGGAATAAAAGGGAAACTTAGTCATAATGAATTAATCATAATATCCATCTTATAATATCCCTTATCCATCTTATAAGCTCCCCTATAATATCCCCTATAAGCTCCATTATCCATCTTATAATATCCCCTTCTCGGTTGAAGACCCTTAGCCCAATGTTGTTTCCCGACGGCTAAGGGAGTAATAAAATGGGAAACTTAGTCATAATGAATTAATCATAAAGTGCATCACAAAATATTATTATAAACACTTTTATTAATTTATTAATGACAATTTTTTTTAAAAAAAAGTGACAAAATGAAATTAGAAAAAGAAAGGGTTGCTTTAGTTTATTTTCACCTAAGGAAAAATGCGACCCATGTGGAGGAGAAAAAAGGTAAAGAAAAATATTAAATGTGGGGAAAGAAATCTGATTGGTGGTTGTGGGTGGCTAAAAGGCCAAGATTTGTTATAAAAGCAAGTCGACTTGCAGGGGAAAACATCTCTTTTTGTTTATGATAATTTTCAAATTTGTGTTGTAAGCTTGCATGATTTCCCTAAAAACTCTGAAGGACGAAAACCCTTTGAAGTTGGATTTAGAGGACGAAAACCCTCTTTAAGCTTAGAAACAAGAATGAAAACTCTTCTTTCTTTTGAGAGGAAGCCCTACTTAGGGGTTTCTACTGATTTTGAAGGTTCTACTTCAAAATTGCACCGATATTTGATGAGAAAAGTGCATATTTATATTGTTTCCAACTAGGGTTTGAAGACACAAGTGTTCGGGCAGATTTCTACTTTTAGATTCACTCTGATCTAGGGTTATCTACATCCCTGTGAGTGGAGTTTGATCATTCTAGGGCACAGTTGTCCCAGATCTCATCACTAACATCTTTGTCATATTTTTAGAGGTCAAAATCAACTAAGTTGCATATTTTTTGTGCTGAGGAAACTTTGTTTTCAATCTAGTCTAAGAATTGTTCATATGCATGCCCGGTGGGACCCTTGGTCCCTTTTTTATTAAACTCCA
The DNA here is from genome assembly GCA_019776745.2 of Taxus chinensis. NCBI lineage: Eukaryota > Viridiplantae > Streptophyta > Pinopsida > Cupressales > Taxaceae > Taxus > Taxus chinensis. Next base: position 253,629,412 of record CM034150.1, read on the forward strand.
TATTTTCATAGTTCTTTCTTGTCAATAACATCTAATTTTGTAGTTCATAGCACCTTGCTATCACTTTTTGAAAAAAGAGTAAAAATTAAAATTAAAATAAAAAAGGAATAATGATCATAGGTACGCTCCTTTTCCTTTCATTTCTCTTCTAGCATCACATTCTTGGTTGATCTGTTTAATCGAAATCGACATTTCTTTTTCGGATCTTAAAATGAACCCTCATTCTGCTTGTTCACATAGTCTAATTAGGAGTTGAAGAAATTGCATTAAAAAACTCCCTTCACACATGACCAAATCACATATCAAATCAAATTAGCATCTAAACAATCCCTCATAGGAGGACCTACTTGGATTTCATCACCAAGGGGAAAAGCTGACTCAGTGTTCTGACCAAGTATAAACAATTTGTGGGTGGTATATCAGCTACGCACCAAGACCGTGAAGTGAGGGGGTAGGCCCTAATACCACTCCTCGTAGCAATACCAACAAAAATTCGGGCCTCACGTACCTTCGGGTATATCGAGGACTTCCAACCTTAAAAATAATCAAGATAATTAAGATAATTTGGGCATTACGTAGCCTTTTTCTTGTTCCCCTTCATCCATTTTTCATTTCACACTTTCTTAAGATAATCAAGATAATTAAAAATTTCTTCTGGTTGTGTGGTCTTTGATTTTCTAAAACAACTATCTTTCATTTCTTCATTGATTTTTTTTTAATTTCATGGTCCTAACTAGGATACAGTCTTGCTTTTAGAATCTTTCAAATATGGTAGACTCACTTCACTCCCATATTCAAAACATACCAAGCACAACAAATCCACCCTTAGAAACACACCTGGAGTTTTCGTATTCTCCTAGTATTCAATCCGTAACATCATAAATGCTTTGTCTTGATCCTCTGCAGTTCTTCCAGAGTGGTGACCCCGTCTTTATAGAACTCTTAGACATAAATCCGATTTCCCTTCTAGCTACTTTTCAGCCAAAGGTATGCGTATTACTTGCTCCCCCTATTCAAAATATGGTCCAACTTCCGAAGTCACCACTAGTGACTACTCAAGACTCTGCGATCCCAATTATCAACCTATCATAGAGAAAATATCCCCTTACCCCTCCACTAGTGATGTAGGCACATCAACAACTACTTCATCTACTTCTGTCACTAGTTTCAATTTTAATTCTATCTCATCACAAGACACATCCAACCAATAAACACCAGTGTCATCAGTCCCATCATAAAGATCATCAATCACACAAACCCACACTACGACCTCCTTATCCACATCCAGTCCTGTAGCCTCCACTGCTCCGCTTATACCTCTTGCAAGCTTAGTTAGTATTCCTCTCACTACGACCCCTCCTATCATGTCTCAATTTATCCCATCACATTAACCTATGCCTTCAATCCAAAATCTAGTTCTATCTATCCCCATTTCTATATCTCCTGTCAATATGAGTTATATCACTAGTACTCACCCATTTTCATACTAGGCATCCACTGCCCCTGTCTCACAATATAACACCATCTCTTCTCAATATGTACCACAAAAATCCCAAGCTCTTATCAACACTTCCATTAATTTTCCTTATCAATACATCCAACCCTCATAACCCTTAGTCTCTTATCATACCTACAATATCTCAACAACTACCCCTCTACATCATAATATCCTATTACCATATCACTTGTATCAACAATCGAATCCCCATCCTTATAATCAAGCCTTTCCCTCTTCTTCAAACACACAACAACCTCAAAACAATCCCAAGCAGACATTATTAAGTAGAATAACAAGCCTTGAAGCCACTACCATGGGACCCAAGAACAACCTCTCATACAAATAGATTTACAATGAATCTATCCACCCATTAATGCCATTTAAATCCTATCCTCCACACTGGGAACTCCCAAAATTCATTAAATTTTATAGCAAGGAGGACCCACAACAACATATCAGAGCTTTCTGTCATGCATGTTATCTTATTTCCCACGACCAAGACCTTATGTTGAGAACATTCCCCTAGTCCTTGGTTGGCCTTGCCCTTGACTAGGATAATAACATCCAACAACCATCTTCTTCTCATTTGCACAACTTGCATAGTCATTCTTAGAACATTTCTCAATCAACATTGCTCGTAATATCTCCATCACTGATCTCTAAACCATTATAGGATTCAAGGATGATTCCGTTACAAATTTTGTTGCCAAATGGCGAGGTATTATCAATCCACTTTCCTTCTCTCTTTTACAAACCAATTTGATTAAGTTTTTTGCTCGATCATGCACCAAACACATATTATCGACTCTCCAAATCCAATCCTTCCAGGTGTTTGATGAATCCTTCACCATGGCCTGAAAACTATAACTTCGCACCCTCGAGGACGGTAAGGTTAAACTTAATTCTAAGAAACCGAAACCTGAGTATTCGTTAAAACTTCTTGCAACAACGAAAAACCTAAGGGGTCAGAAAACAAGATTGTGAAAATTACATCTAAAGCTCATTTGAACTCCAAACAAACTCGACCTTAATGTAATTACATGTCCATAGGAAAGTCTTATAGCATTGTCTTTGATAAACTCTTAGCTTCTTGTATAATTAAACTCCCTCTCATCTAACCTATTGAAATATCCTTGTCTAAACCATCTTGGTATAGAGAAAATGATTATTGTAAATACCATCAAGTCTGAGGCCATGATATTGAAAGATTTCATTCATTCAGAAATGTCGTTTAGGATCTCATTAACCGAGGGGACTTGTAACTTGATGACCCGAACACACCTCCAAACCAAATCTTGGATGTGTTTAAAGAACCTTTCCCTAATCATTCCTTGTCTAACAGTCAACCCAAATCTAATGTCATCGAATCCCATCATACTATTAGTACTATCAATGACCTCCCACTTACATCCTTAGTGCCCAATGTTTCTACAATTGAAACACCCATCAAATTGTGTGACTCTTTGGATCTCGTCACTACCAAGACCACGAGTCCTGCTACATCACAATGCACAGACCCTATCGTGTATTCTTCATACTCCCCCACTATCTCTTTAAGAGCGATAAAAAAGAAACCCGTCATTCAAATATTTAAGATCTCTTTCGAAGACCATGTTTCCTGACATCACATCAAATATTTTAAGAATCCAACTAGACAATCCACAAACCATTCATCCATAAAAATAGAAACCCTACCGAACATTCATCAAACAACCTTCTCACAAAGTACATGACCCCTACCCACCATTTTGGGGCCTCATCCTTTGTCCACGTTTGCAATCAATATTATAAAATTTAAGTTTGTTCCTCGAATGATACCTAAACATACCACGTATGACACAACCATAACATTTAAAAACTCTAAATCATCAAATGATATTCAAACCCCTTTACTATTATCATCATCCCAGTCAGCCATAACAAGATACTATACAAAAATACTTGAGAAGCTCATTCAATCATCCATTATAACATTAAAACCTTCTAAGCCATTTGATTCTAGAGGGCGAAAGCCATCTTGGTATAATTATGAGGCGTTGTGTGCAAATCATCAGATATCATGACACTTCACCGAGGACTGTAAATCCCTCCCTACAATAATTCAAAATATTGCTAACAAAGGACTTCTCCCTGCACATACAAATCATCCGCCCTCTGATCCAGATATAATCAAACCCAGTCATTAAATCAAACCAACCCAAAAAATTCTTGAACCACCACCTCACGAACCATCACCTACACTACATCCACATCTGACAAGAGTAAGGCTTCCTTTAGTAAAACCCCACTCCATTAGATAGACATCGTTTGCATAACTACAAGAGCATGTACAAAAGACTCGAAGACCTCAAATGGGACTAAAGTCTCTATATCCCTCGCTCCCCCCTGAAACACCTAATCTGTCACTTTCCAAAGCTAAGGTTTCTATCCTTGCCGCCCCACACACCCAATCAACTACATCTATACAAAACACCGTTATCAACTAGTTACACCAAGCTCTTGTTAATATGTCTCTCTACGAGCTTGTTCAAAACTCTCCATAGTACCAAAAAAAATGATTGAAGCTCTTGAATCCATCTCAGTACCATCAGATGACCCACGACCATTCACAAACCTTGTTGACACTCTTAAAATTTCCATCACTATCACCTTTCACGATTATGAAATCCCATCCCTACAACTAGAAAACCACGATCTTCCTCTTTTCGTCACTGCCCGAATTAATGAGACTCTCGTTAAGAGAGTTATGATCGATAATGGTGCTAGTATCAACATCATATAATCCCATGCCTTAAAAAAACTTCAGCTACTTGAAACAATCATCACCCAGTCACTTGTCATGTTACATGCTTTTAACGATATTGTTACCCCCAAACTAGGCACAGCCACTTTACCCATTAAAATAGGTGCTAAAAATATTCACGATCTCTTATATCTCGTAGAAGGGGAGTTACAGTATAACATGCTACTAGGATTCCCTTGGATACATGTTATGCTTTGTATCCCATCAACACTACATCATTTTCTAAAATATGAATATGAGGGAAAAACCTTCATAGTCCCTACCGATCTTGGTCCCTTCAAAGCTTGTCATATGAATTACATGCCCAATGACATAATCCTTCGACTACAAAACTCTACATCCTCAGATCAAGCTTCAATTATATATTCCATCCCATCATCCAAAATACTAGACAATCAATCCTTCGAAGACGTTATGCAATGTCTTTTGCTGGGGGAGTATCACCTTTTAGCTCTTAATTCACTCCATACGCCTAAAATGTCTGGGAGACTTGAAAAAAAACCATTCTACGAGCCCAATGTAGGAAATATCATTTACTTTGGCCCCCTTTCCTCTACACACACTTAATGTATGGAGGTATTGAACATCCTTCATCCCATCTCGACAATCCACCTCATGCAAAACCATACTCCTCAGAATTCTCATTCTTGGACAAGCCAAAATTTCCCCGAACTTATCTCCACCACTGTGCGTGGAAGGGCTTTAGTATGGGATGGTGTTAATGAGGTCTGTATGACCTACCTTTCGATAATATGAGAAAACCTTATGAAAAATATGGCCTTAGATTAAAAACACCTCACTCAGACCCATCAACATCAACAACACAACCTTCAACACCATTATCATTATTGCCTGATCCACCCTCCGACAATGATGATACCATGTCCATTTTTCCTATTTTTTTAGTCAATTCTATTACTCTTGGACCATTAACCTATCAAACTAATGACAAAATTGAAACCATTCCCCTAACACTACCACACATGATAGAGGAGGACTCTCCTATCATTCACATTCTTTATTTCCATGACACTACCTTTAGAAGTCCCTTCTTCCTGACACATCTACACTTCTCAACGAATTAACCACCAATGTTGATATCGACACACCACAAGATTCGCACATCATAAAAATTATCCAATCCTTAGACCCACGTGAACTCCAAGGGTTCACTGCCTTCCTATCTAAAAAAATCAAGCCTTTGCATGGTTCTATAGTGACATGCTAGGTATCAACCATAACATCGTAATCCACAATATCATTACAGTCCCAGGTGATAAACTTGTGAAGAAAAAAAATCTTAGAATGTATCCTTGCATTGCACTACTATTCAAGGAAGAACGTCAATGTATTTTTACAACCAAATTCATACTACCTATTGATTATCCATAATGGGTTTTTAACATCGTACCTATTACAAAATCAACTTGAAAATTGTGCATCTACACGGAATTCTGAGACCTCAACCTCGCTTTCCCTAAAGATGATTTTCCTCTACCCAATATCAACCAGCTTGTCAATTTAACAAAATTCCATGCAATGATATCCGTTATAGATGGTTTATTTGGTTACAATCAAATCCTTATCACATCAGAGGATCAACACAAGACATCCTTCATCACCCCATGGGGAACCTTCTGCTATAGATTAATGCCCTTTGGACTGAAAAATGTAGGAGCCACATATCAACGTGCTATGACTTATATCTTCCATGATCTCATCCATAAGACCGTGAAATACTACGTAGATGATCTCTTAGGAAAATGCAAGCACTGAAGAGATCATCTAGCTATTCTTGAAGTGATATTTGCACATCTCTTACAATTCCTTCTTAACCTTAATCCTGATAAGTTTCTTTGGAATTATTACATGAAAAATCCTTGGATTTATCCTGTCTATTTAGAGAATTGAGTTGACGGCGCTAAAGTCAAAGCCATCATCAAAATTACCCTATCGTCTAACCTCAAAAATCTTCACAGCCTTCAAGGAAAGCTTCAATCTATTTGTCATTTCATCTCGCAGTTATCATACCACCTTTAGTCCTTCCATCATCTTCTATGAAAGGATGTCCATTTCAAGTGGGATGTTAATTATCAACATGCATTCGATTCCCTCAAACAATATATATTACCACTACTCGTGCTCACACCTCCACGTGAGGGAGATCCTTTCTATCTATATGTATCTGCAACTGACCATGCCTTGGGAGCCATACTTGCACATTGGGAGGAAAAGGTAAAGAACAAGTCATCTATTTCATAATCCACACCCTTCACGAATACGAAACTCATTATTGAGAAGTTAAAAAGGGTTATGATCTGTACTTCACAACTTCTACGCTTCATCACTACCTTCTTAATCATAAAACCTAAATTGTCACAAAATTTAATCCACTGAAATTTATACATTGTAAACCATATCAAAATGATTGCATCACTAGATGGCTCATTCTCATGACTAAATTTTACCCTGAACTCATCCCTCATAAATCCATTAAGGAGTAGGTCATCACTGATAAGCTCACAGAAGTTCCCCTTCCTACCAATCAATTACCTTGTGAACACTTTCTTGAAAAATCTATTAACACTCTTGGTCATGAAAACGCCCCTCCTGAAATGACCTTGTTATTTGAAAGGTCCAAATTGAGGCATGGGGGTGATAGGATAGTCATATTTCCCCGCTGGGACACTCCTATCTTGTTATCCTTAAAAATTAACTTAAAAATGCACTAACAACATGGCATAATACAAATTTCTTATCATGGGGCTTTAGATTTATGCCTTTCTCGATGTATGATTCCTTGACATCTATGGCGACTCGCAACTTATCATAAATCAAATTAAAGGAATTTATCAATGTAAAAATGAGATCCTTTAAAAATATAAAACCATTATCGAAGATTATTATAAGTCTTTGACCATTATGAAATTCAAACCATCCCTCACCCATCTAATAAATTTACAGACATCATGACATGACTTGCCTCTCTCATTGCTTTATCACCAAATGATTACACACTTTTCCTCATCGTACACAAACTTGATCAACCAACTTACACTAGTACCAATATCCCAACCATCAATCTTGTCAAAGATATCCCATCTGATACTTGGTATAACCAAACATATGATTATCTATCCACTAGTAAACTACCTCTGAAACTATTTGGGAAAAGATCCTTTCAACAATGTGCATCTTACTACGTCAGCTTAGGAGGTATCCTTTACAAAATAGGATATGACATCCTCCTCCGGTGTCTCAAAACTTCAGAGGCTCGTCTAGACATCCAAAAAGTCCATGATGGCATATGTGGTGGACATTTCAATGGTTTAGTTATTGCTAAATGCATATTACATATGGGATAATATTGGCCTACACTTAATCAAGATTGTTGCGATTACGTCAAGAAATGTGTTAAATGTCATCAACACTCCAATCTCACACATATCCCTAGTCACGCTCTCCAACCCGCTTAGGACCTCTAGCCCTTTTCACAATGGGGACTTGACCTTACTGGTCTCATCAATCCTTGTTCATCACAACGACATAGTTATATCATCATAACAAATGAATACTTCACTAAATGGGTGGAGTCTATCTTCCTCATTTTTGCTAAAGTAGATAAAACCATTGATTTCATCTACCATCATTATCTCTCACTTTGACATTCTTCACAAGATCATCATAGATAATGGAAAATTGTTCAAAAACAAGAAATCTCAAAAAACTTTGTGATACCTACAACATCAAACTCATCTTTTCATCTCCTTATTATCCACAAAAAATGGTCAAGTAGAAGTATCCAACAAAACACTCAACAAAATCCTCATGAAAACTGTTGACTAAGTTGGTAGAATTTGGCATCTCCAAATTCCATTTACACTATGGGTATATCAGACTCGGTTTTGCACACCTACGGACGCTAAGCCATTTCCCTTAGCAAATGACACTAAATCCATTCTTCCCCTTGAAGTCCAAATACCATCTCTATGTGTTTACCTTAAAGATATCCTCACAGATGAGGATTATTGTCAGGAACGCCTATCACAACTAGAATTGTTAGATGAATGTTGTCTAACCGCACTCAAACACATTAACATATATCAAGAACGAATCAAAAAGGCCTACAAAAACATCTCAAACAACATGACTTCAATTTCGTTGATATTTTTCTCAACGAAAACCAACACGTCACTAACATGGAAAAGAGTAAACGTGGCAAGTTTGTTCCAAACTAGCTTGGACCATATATTGTCACTCATAAATATGGGTCCAGAGCCTATCGTTTAGCCTCCCTTGATGGTAAAATTGAGAAGGATCCTTATAATTCACTATACTTGTGGTGATTCTACTATCAACCCATCAACTCAAGAGACCTTAGTCAAACTATGATCTCCATCCATTAACCAATACATCTTATCACTCTTGTAATGATTCGGAATCATGTGGTCTCCCCTGTCAACATATCAATCATGACCTTGAATAAAGGCACCAACGAATCTTCTCATAGCATATTCCTCATGGAAAATTTCCCCTATCATGGCTAGGGAAACCCACAATCATTACTCACACCATCCCTTTATCTTATCCTATCGAATGACATGACAAGGACGTAAGTGTAGCTTGCACATTTATCTTATCCTCTTCTACTTGGTTATTTAGGGTTACCCTCAGCTCAAAGTCAAAATATCTATGGGATGTATGCAATCAAAACATGGACTGGTCCCTCAAATAACGACTATGTAAAATCAAATCATATCAAATAAAATTGTAGGTCACTCCCTTGAAGGATGACTACCGCCAATATTTAAAAAAAGTCAATAAAATCACAAACCACTCCCTTGAAGGATGGCTACTCAATAAATACAATAAATACTTCCCATATTGATCAATCCACACATCAAAAAGGGCTTCCCACATCATCAACCCTCATGTTGAATCAAAATCAATCAAGAAAAATAAATCATCCAAAGAAACTTCCTGCATCGATAAGCTTGTGTAAAATATAAAAAATTAGAGCAAAGCCTTAGGAATTATAATGAAGAAATTGTTTCCCCATGCTTGCTACACACAAAAATTACTCATGTCAGAAAAGGATAGATGCCACTATCCCACACCCATCAATGATCCTAGTATGGCTAACTATTGTGCGTCAAGTGTTAACACCTAGTACACGCCACATGTACAATATCATACATATACAATTAGTTTACCATCATACACTATATATGTCCAAGATAGTAAAGATGCAAAAATTTAACATTATGTTATTATCTATCTATTAAATCAAATAAAAAGATCACCATCTATCACAAACACATCTAACATTAGCAAAATCATATTACACATCTCTATATATAAACATATTGTTATTGATAAAATTTTACATACTCCCTTTTTTCTGAAAATCATTAAGAAAATTCCCTATTCCTATTATTACTACATCGTACCTACATTCATTTGTGATAATTCATGCAGGGGTCACTTAATATTTAATGCAATTTTTATTTTATTTAACACTAAGTGGTTTCATGGCATTCTTTATTTTGCAAGCTGACCTTTGATTTGTGGAATTGACATATATGTTGTCTTGTTGGAAAAACTGGGTAATGTGATTTTAATAATGGAAATTAAGTTTCATCCCATGATATATTTCTTTGGTTTCCAAGCTTACATCATGGTATTTTTATTCTTTCCATTCTGGAAATGATTGGTTGAAGGAGACATACAAGAGATGTGATAGTTTCGAAATGATCATTGTTTTGTGAAAGATTATTTATTGGCTGCCACTTTGCATATCTTGATGAATCTCATGCCTAGGTTTCTATCATGTCGATAAAGGTGACATAATTGGGATCACATGATCTATTACTTCACTTTTCCTAAATTTTTGATATTTCATAATATGGGCGCATAATATTTGATAAGTTTGGTATTATATTATATGGATGCTAAACATTGATTGAATGACATTTTTTTGATTAGAAATATACACTAAGGAAGCCACCATATTATAAGGTCCTTGTTCAAACAATAGTGTATGATTTTATTTTCAATGCATTGGTATTCGCTAAGTGAGGTGGCAGTTTTGTAATGGTAAGCATGTAGTGGTGAATTGAATGAAGTATGTGTACATTGAATTTTCCGAGTTAATGACATTGAACTATGGAAAAATTAGAGTTTTTGGTCATTTTTTTGTGATTTGTGTCTTGCGAAGGAAGTGTAGTTCATAGCTTTTCTGGTTTTGGCACTTTGTGGTATTTTTGGTTGTGTTGGTTGTCTGTTTGAGTTCCCCATTTGCAAGCGAGCACATGTTGGAAGTTTAGAGGTATGTTTTTTGATTAAAACACAAAATTTCTCCATCCGAGTTGGTTTTCTTTACTTTACATGCATGCATATTTTGAAGTTTTTCAATTTGTATCATTGGGTGAAGTTTACAGTTAAGCAATTGAAATTTTAATAAAATTTGGGTGATTGAAAGGTCATGTCGTATTGCATGCATTTCTCATTTGGGTTGAAATGAAAACTCGCATACTTGGTAGAAATAATACTATGGAAAATTGTGTTGGATTTATGCGAATGACATTTGATTAAATATTCCACCATTTGTGGACCATGTGGGATAAAAAGGATCTTCCCAGTTCATATTTTATTTGAAATATAACATGCCGAGCACATGGAAATGATTTTAAGCACCTAGTTTATCTTTCAGTTGATATGATATTTATTTCCAACAAAACAAGTTTTATATATTTGTATAAGATGAAATAGAGTTGAAATAAGTTGAAGTAACGAAAAACCAAGGCAGAGTTGTTGATTTTCTTAGGGAAATGTTTTCTGTGCATGGGTTATTTAGAAAATGCACTTTTTTTTTAATATGTTAGTATGAACAGTGCCTAAAAATAGAGAATAGTTTTATTTTGTAGAAATACACTGGTATTATGAGATAAGCCATTTATTTTTGGTATTTTGATTGACAGATATGAGTTTCAAAAAATGAATGTGTGGTGATTGAAAGGAAATTGTCTTAAGAAAATGCAGATTTTTTTCGAAGTAATTAATTAAAATATTAATGAAAATCTGCATTTATTTGGAGTATTAATGGCTCAGTTTGATAAGATTCAATGTTCTTAGATGAAGTTTGAAATAGATATGATATTACGAGTTGTCATGTTTAATTGAAACATAAGTCTATTGTCTTGGAAATTGATGAATTATGGAGTTATTATTAGTTGAGCTTATTGGTGATTTGCCATTTATTCTCAGTTTCTCATCATGTCAAGATGGGATGGATGGGGGAGTTCTAGAGGATCAGGTTCCCATCATTCAAGGGGTCATGCTAGTTTTCATGGTCAATCACAGTGGCAGAGAGACTCACCTAGGGGTGGACGAAGGGGAAATATTACACTTTGAGGTAGGGGCCCCTTTATAAGATCTGGCCCTACTAGTGTCTTCGTGTATTTTGACGTAAATGAACATGTTTACATGAAGTGTTGAAAGTTATTGAGTTGTATCCACATGTTCAACCCTCCTACAGTATACATAAAAATACCCCTCTTAACCAAAAATTTGATTGTACTCAAACATACCATAACCCATCTTCCTCTAACTTCTCAGCTTGGTCTGCCCCTGAGTTAATAAAAATAGAATTTATTAAACCCTATTGCAAAGTAATGGATGTAAAAAATGGTATACAACTACTAAGTACAATATGACTAAAAAAATAAGCAAGTATGAAACCCTAAGCAAGAGATATAGAAAGAATGATTTAGCATATTTACACTTGATCTGGAAGTGCTATGGACTGGGAAAACTACTGAACAAGAAGTGAATTTTTTTGTAAATGTTTAGGATAAATTCTGTAACTCACGAACAAAGCCAAACATGGGCTAGGGAAAGGGCACCAAAGACTGCTATTGGGCACCTGTGACTGCGCAAATGGTAATAATCTAATTTTTATTATGTCACGTATGTGTCAAAAGTATTCCTTATAGATCACATGTTATTCACTCCTTGATCGCCGAAGGTACCTGTAAGCTGTAAAATAGAAGTTCACCTAAAAAACCCACAAAATGACATCAAATCTAAAAAATAAAGATGCAATATGGGGAGTCAGACTAAACCCAATGGTCACCAGACAGAGTGAACTTATGATCGAGCGTTGTAGTACATATCAGAATCCATGTAGTTGTGAGTGTGTGTGAGAATGATACCCTAGGACGCCCTTGTACAAGATGCACTAGATATCGGGATAGATTTTCTAGAATATGAAAATGTGTGTATAAAATAGAATGAAATTCCCCTTCCTATGTAATGTATGTAGAATATGAAGTCCCTTGTCCCTTGAATGGATGCTAGATGGATGTCTTTGAGTGCTTTAGGTGCCTTTTGAATGCAATCTTAGGTGATAGTAGTAATTCTTAGAGCTTGGTTCTTCATTTTGAACACATAACTATGTATTTATAAGCTTCCCTTGTTTGAATTTCGTAATTAACAACTGGAAGGCCAAACCATAAGTGAAAAAGACTCCCAATACATAAAAGAGACCCAAAAGGAGTGAGTAAGGTAGAAAAGGGTCAGGGGCACCCAGAGGGAAAAAAAGTGCCTAGGCATTAGTGTCTTGGCTGGGCGCTGGTGTTAGAAGCCATGAAAGATAAACAAGTAAATTTTAAACTAGGCTATAGGGTGTGTAAGACCAAATAGAAAACAAGAGAAAAAGAAAAGAGGCCAAAGATAGTATCCAATTACTGGTTTTCTTGCTTAGGAATCATGTAAATGTTAGTATGCTTTTAGGACCTAGAAATGTACCCAAGTACATGATTTTGTGTCTATATTTTCCCCCACTTTACATTGATGAGTGAATAATCGATAACATAAAGTAGCTAAAAGATACGTACCTTTTAATCCTATAGAGTGTGATGGTGATAGTGTGCCAAAGAGACAAGTGAAGTGTGAAGTGATTAAAAAATGAAGCGTGAAGAGTAGGAAAGGAAATTCACCCTAGGGGTGAAGCATGTCCGTTGCTTGTACATGCGTTTTTTGTTTTAGGTTGCTTCTTGTTGCATATTAAGGATGTACTTGCGAAAGAATATCAAAAGAGTATTCAAAGTATTGTTTTATGAAAACTCTGAGTAAAGTATGTGTAACTATCTAAAGTGTGAAAATGTAGTAAAAGGAAAGTGTGCACCTAATGTGAAAGAGTGTAAAGGATAGAAAGATGTCTTGAAAATTCTATGAAGAGTGATTTTTTTGGGTAATCTCACGCCAAGAGTGAGTTTTTTGGGCAATTTCATGCCATGTATGAGTTTTTTGGGTTAGTGGAATGTTTTTCGACAATCTCACGCCAATGAGAAAGTGTTGGGGAGAGAAGTATAGTGTTAATATCCTTCCATGAATCTTCCCAATAAGAACCACTATAGATGGTACATACTTGATTTGTTCTTATTGTCCCGATTGTTCCATTTGAAATGATTGTAGGAGATTGCATGCATGTTGTAACTAAAGGTTTGTGCCTGTTACTATAAAACTAATATGAAGGTTTCTTTGAACTATGTTGATATGATAAAATGATTATGTGTGCCCCCAGGACATAGGCACCCATGGGAGGACATAGGCACCCAGGCGCTATTGTGTAATGTTGGGCACTGGTGTCTATGATGTGCTGTGGACCCAAGCCAAATTCTGGGTTGTTTTGTGACTGTATGATTGTGTTGTTTCTGTATTGTGAAAATCTATATCATAGCTTTGAGCTATTGTAGTGGTGATTTATTCAACCAATGTATGCCCCCCTTGTTTTGGGTGCATGCAACTAATGTAAGAGCATGTGGTTCAAAGGAGAGGAAATGAAACTGAGATGAAATGGATACCTGTAGGGGATGGGGGATGTGCATGGTAGAAACCAAGGCACATGCAAAAATAGTAGGTTAGTAGTAAGTGTTAGTGCAATCAAAACTAGCATGCAAGTATAAGATAATGTAACAATTGAGTGTGCAAACAAGCTACACCACGAAAAGTGGGTTTTAGACGTGGGGCATTGCTAACATTGTCATAAGACAATTAGTGCCGAAGTGGACAAAAGCATATAATGATCATACAAGACATAGGGCATAACCCACAAACAATATCATACAATGGAAACCAATGGAAAACAAGATGTATCGGACAACCATGGTGGCATATAGTCTTGCAATGTAAATGTTACACATGAAGCACCCATTAGCATGTTAGTAAGATAAAAAGTATGTCAAAACATGTATATATCAATGAAAAGTAATGTGATAGAAAGAATAAGTAGTAAATAATGAAACAATAACACTTGTGCGGTGTAAGAGTAGTAAAGGTAGATGCCCCTAAGAGCCTCAGTGGGACTGGTAAAATGTACATTGCCAAGCATCATTGCAGTGCATAAAGTTCTATAAGAAATATGCATTCATCTCAAAATATCAATTCAACGTGCATGTGTGTATGTATAGAAAAGATATTGACATACTAAGTATCCATCTAGAATGGAAAATTAATTATACATGTACATAGAATAAGAAAGCAAGAGTATATGCAACCAAGATATGCAAATGCTATGAGTGTGATGAGATGGTATGCAATGGGTGAATGTGATAGGATCCGCGTGCCCCCCCAATAGATGTGTATGAAATGAAGCTCATTTATAAATGTCCCCTCGGCGGTCAAGAACGAACCATAGAACAAGAATGTGTCATTGGGAAATGGTTTGAAAAAGAGATGCTAGAAATATGTATCAATAATCATAGAGCGTGAAGAATGAATGGTATGAGGTTCATTTTAGATGCATACCATCAACAATTGAGTATGAATCGTGGAACTAGAGTGCATCATAGGGAATAAATGTGATTATGCATATTAGAATTTTAGATGCATCAAATTGAGTGGTTTACTAAGGAGAGTGGTTAGGTGATAGATGCCACCCCCAAGCTTTTCATTGATGACATAGGGCCCTAGCCAATTGGGTTTGAATTTACCTTTGAGATGAGCTTCGACTTTTGTGTTCTTTTGATTTTCCTTTAATACAAGATCACCAATATTGAATTCACATGGGAAGATCTTGTTATTGTAAGATTTTGTAATCCATGCTTGATATATGCAGAGATTTATAGGGCTTGCACGTAGCAAGAATAAAAGATCTCAAGTTCATGGAGTCGATTTTCATGATATTCATTATTTTTGAGAACACCCTTAAGGGATGCCCACAAGGAGGGTATCTCCAACTTTAAGGGTATAAATGCCTCAATGCCATAAACTAGTCAAAATGGGGTAACATTTATAGGGGTGCACACACTGGTGCGGTCAGCCCAAAGAGCATACAAAATTTTACTGTGCCAATAGTTTCTACTAGTATCGACAATATTTCATAAGATATTGAAATTAGTTTTACTAGTAGCTTACGCTTGGCCATTTCCTTGTGGATAATAAGGAGTGGAAAAAATTTGTTTGATCTTTAATTTTGCACAAAGTGTTTTAACATCCTTATTCTGAAAGGGAGAGCCATTATCAGTGATAATGGTGGAGGGAATGCCAAAACATGTAATAATGTGAGTGGTGATAAAATGACATATATTGGTACTAGTGTTGGTTTGGAGAGGTGTAGCTTCTACCAATTTAGCAAAATACTCCGTAGCAGTAATAATGATTTTTTGACCATGAGCCGATTCGGGATTTATTTTTCCAACGAGATCAAAACCCCATAAGGAAAAAGACCATGATGGAGCAATCAACTGAAGATCATATACAAGTGTATGGTGTAGATGGCTTTGTTTTTGACATTTATCACAACATTTGGCGTATTCTAAATAATCATGTTCCATAGTAGGTATTTAACAAAAATAAGATTTTGTATAAACCCTAATTACAAAGTCATGTATGATAAATAAACAATAAACTACATATTCGACACAAGAAATAAGATAGATAAATACAAAACCATAATTACAAGAGAGGGAAATGAATGACTTAGCTGATTAATGCTTCCTTGAAGGTGATTTGGACTGGAACAACTGATTAAAATGAACGGAAAATTGTCGCAACCGTGCTCAGTAAATTCTAGAGTTCTGTCAAACAATCCTGGACTAGGGCCTAGGCTCCAAAGACATTTTTTGGACACCTATGATTATGTAGGAGCTTGGAACCTAGTTTTTATGGTGTCACAAGATGGTCACTGATAGTCATTATTGGTCACCTATGTGTTGCATTATGATTGCATAATTTTCCTATAACCTGGAAAGAGATGATGACCTATAAAACCCACAAACCACATCAAATCCCAAAAAAGAAAGATGTAATAAGGGGATTTGGATTGACCCTGACAGTCACCCGACTAATTGAACTTACAACTGAGTTCTACACTACATCTTACACTCCATGTAGTTCTTGTGAGTTTGTAATAGAATCGTTCCCTAGGAATCCCTTGTGTAAGTGCATGTGATAGTAGTAGGTAGTTATATGTACCAATGTAAATAGATGTGTTGATGGAAAAATGAACTTCCCCTTCCTATGAAGTGTATGCATAAAATTCAGTCCCTTGTCCCTTGTATGAGCATTAGAAGGATGCATTTGATGCTCTTAGGATGCCTTTGGATGCAAGCTTAGGTGATGATAATAGATACTTAAAGCTTGGTCCTTTATTTTAGTCACATAGCTTTGTATTTATATGATTCCCTTGGTTGAATTTCATAATTAACAACTGGAAGGCCAACCCATAATAAAATGAGATGCCCAAAACATAAAAGAGACCCAAAAGAATCGAGTAAGATAGAAAAGGGTCAGGGGTACCCAGAAGGATGAGGGCACTGATGTCCTATCTCTGCGTTGGTGTCCAAAGTCATAAAAGATAAAACCGTAAAGTACTGACTGGGTTGTATGGTGTGAAAGACCAAAAAGAAGACAAGAAAAAAAACAAAGAGGCCAAAGATAGATGTCAATTACTAGTTTTCTCACTTAGGAATCATGTAAATGCAAGTATGTTGTTAGGACCTATAAATGAACCAAAGTGCATGATTTTGTGTCTACATTTTCCCCCACTTTATGTTGTTGAGTGAAAAATCGATAACATAAAGTAGATAAGAGACACGTACCTGATAACCATGTAGAGTGTGATGGTGAAATGTGTGCCGAGTGGACAAGTGAAAGCGTGAAGTGATAAAAAATGAAGTGTGGAAACTAAGAAAGAGGAAGTGAACCTAGGGGTGAAGCCTATTGTGTTGTACAGTGTGGTACATGCTATGTTGCTTCTAGTTGTGTATTAAGGAAATACCTGAAAAAGAAGAGTGAAGAAATAGTCAAAGATATGTATATGAAAAATTTACATAAGTACGTATAAGTGTGTAAAAATGCGTAAAAAGGAAAGTGTGCACCTGATCCGTGAAGAGTGAAAATGATAGAAAATGTCCTGAAAATGTTGTAGAAGAGAAAGTTTTTTGGGCGATCTCATGCCAAGAGTGAGTTTTTTGGGCGATCTCATGCCAAGATCAAGTTTTGGGTGATTTCACACCAAGTTCAAGTTTTTTGGGCGATCTCACACGAAGAGCGGGTTTTGGTGAACCGATGGAACACTAAAATAGTGTCCACAACTTTTGAACTGAGCTGATTTCTTGATTTCTCCGCAGATAACAACTTTATGGTACTCAAATTTTATCTCCTCTTCCAGGGACTTATTTCCATAATGTTGTAAGGCAAAAATAATGCCGTAGAATATTGAATAAGTCCCTATATCATTGATTCCTTTGTTCTGTAGGTTTAGGAAAACCCATGGAACGCTGAGTTCCTGTATCCTGCTTTAGACTGAATTAGTCCTCTAAACAATTTTTTTGAAGTATAGAAATGGTTAAGTCTTTATGATAAGTTATTTAAAACTACATGGGGTGTAATTTTAGATAATAGTGCCCTTAAGGGAAATTACTTAGGATTTTATATAGACTCATATGGTCTTTTCATACAAAGAGGGTGGATTTATGTAATGACAATAGAAAACTTGTGTAGTATGATTATCTTAGAGGCTCATTTTGTGCTTTATGTAATGCATATTGAAGTGAAGAAGATGCAAGCTAAGCTTATCATTTGTACTATTGGCTTGGATTGCACTGATACATTATACGTTTTATGGCATTCTACTTTAAGTTCCATATGTTTAAGGTGGAGCATTAACATGAAGAAAAAAATTTGTATCTACATGTTACACTAGAGTGGAAGTGGGATATTATTTCTATTGATTTCATTGTTGTTTATTGTACCTAGAAAGATGATATTATGATTTATATTATTTAGTGGATATGTTTTTAAATTAAGGATAAATAGTTTGGAAGGTACTATACCCTGTGTACAAAAAGGCTCAAGAAGCAAGATAACAGAAGGAGAAAACCCAACCAAGAAAGGATAAATGCCTTAAACATGAAGGCTCAACAACCAGTAGAAAGAGAACAAAATGATCAATCCAGACAGTGATCTGAAGAAGAACATAAGGGCTAAAAAATAGCAAAAAGGGATCCAAAACAAGGCATCCCAACAAGAAAACAACATCAAAACCACCGAAAAACAACAGCATCACAGCAACATAGTAGCATCTGGGCACCGTATCACTTGACTGCCTTATCAATCTTGACCTTAATTTTCTGGAGAGAGATGAAGAGCACACTGGCCGTGGCATGAGAAGAATTGTTCATGTCCGCCTTAGCAAGTTCAAGGTCACAGGTCTCGCTGGAATCCCAAA
This sequence comes from Taxus chinensis, assembly GCA_019776745.2. Taxonomy (NCBI): domain Eukaryota; kingdom Viridiplantae; phylum Streptophyta; class Pinopsida; order Cupressales; family Taxaceae; genus Taxus; species Taxus chinensis. Next base: position 253,648,447 of record CM034150.1, read on the forward strand.
TATTTTCAGGAATGTCACTAAGGTTGCACACACTCTTCACGTGTTATTTCATAAAATTATAGACACCTTTCAGAGTAAAGAGAATGAAATCCTAACGCCCCTTGGCATTGCCTAGCCTAGTATCAAGTGAAAGAAGCTTTTTGTAAATCTCAGCAACAGTATCCATGTCTTCAGGATTTTGCAGCTTCCTCTTACCTTTTGTTTTTTCCATATTCCTCAGAGCATTTTTGAGGTCTTTGATTTCCTCTTCAAGCTTACTAACTATGTGCAATAAGTTCTCTGCAAGTTCCAAATCCCTATGATTACGCAAAATTCTCTGCGAAGAAGGCAGAGCGACCTTAGCCTTCTTATCTTTCCTCTTCCTATTCGAGGTAGCAATGTTCCGATCTATGTCAGTTGGGAGAGGGTTAATCATAGGGGGAGTTGGCAGAGGGTGAGATCCAAAGAAGAAATGGTGGTGGATGAGTAGGATCAGGCCTTGGTGAAGAGGAACAACCCTGGTATGTTTCTGAACTTCAAGGATAGACTTCTCCAAGGAGTTTGGTAAATAATGTGGGAAATTTACGGTAAGATTCCTGTGAAAGTGATTGAGGAAAATTAAATGTGTCAGGGGAATGGTGACATATCTTCCCTCCAAAGAGACATACCTAACCATCATACGCGCAATCTCAGCAAAGGGTTCAGGTATAGAGGCCACCTTTATGCCAACCGCAATAAACTCGAGGTTCTCCCCTTCATCGAGAAATGTTTTCACCTCCACCTCTCTATCAACACGTTTGTTGAAGAACTTGGCACCTTCCATGTTCAGTCTTATGACTTGGGTAATGAGCTCCTCAGAGATCTCAACCCTGACATCCCCATACTCAACTGTGTGATTTCTCCACCTGTTAGCAAACTTCACCGAAATGTCCTGATCGAAACCCTTTATTTTTTCAATGAAATTTGAAATACCCCCCATTTACAGATAATTCCAAATAATTGTATCTTTTTTCCAGGTTGGATCATGAATGGGTTCGGTTTTTCAAGGAGGTCCCCCCATTTTGCCTGTATTTTTTCTACGCTACACAACGGTATAAAATGTTTAAAACTCATACAACTCAATACCGCCTCTACTTTTGGGGACCTCTGAAGCGTGTGGAATTTTTAGAGAAATTTTTTTCCTAAACCTTCAGGTTTAATATCTGAAAGGTTGACAACCAAAAATTTGGTTCCTTAAACGCTTTTATTATACCAAAGCTATGAACTGGAGTGGTGGAGGTGTACTTTCTCTAAGTGGGACATAGGGGTGGGATTGGGTCCTTAATGTTTGCTGAGCGATCTGCATTTGGAGAACCCCACTATGTTCAATCTAGAAAATGATCCGAAGAAGAACATAAGGGCCAAAAAATAGCAAAAAGTGATCCAAAAAAAGGCATCCCAACAAGAAAATAACATCAAAACCACCAAAAAACAACACCATCACAGCAACATAGCAGCATCTGGGCACCATATCACTTGACTGCCCTATCAATATTGACCTTAATTTTCTAGAGAGAGATGAAGAGTGCAATGGCCATGGCATGAGAAGGATCATTCATGTCTGCCTTATCAAGTGCAAGGTCATGGGTCTCATTGGAATCCCAAATGTTTTCAGGAATGCCACTAAGGTTGCACACACTCTTCACGTGTTGTTCCATAAAATTATAGACACCTTTCAGAGTAGAGAGGATGCAATCCTGACGCCCCTTGGCATTTCCTAGCCTAGTATCAAGTGAAAGAAGATTTTTGTAAATCTTAGCAATGGTATCCATGTCTTCAGGATTTTGCAGCTTCCTCTGAATTTTTGTTTTTTCCATATTCCTCAGAGCGTTTATGAGGTCTTTGATCTCCTCTTCAAGCTTACTAACTCTGGTAAGAAGGTCCACTTCTCTGGAATTATCCATAGGATTAGTTATGTGCAATAAGTTCTCTACAAGTTCTAAATCCCTATGACTACGCAAAATTCTCTGCGAAGAAGGCAGAGCGACCTTAGCCTTCTTATCTTTCCTCTTCCTATCCGAGGTAGTAGTGTCCAAATCTCTGACAACTGGGAGAGGGTTAATCACAGGGGGAGTGAGCAGAGGGTGAGAGCTAGAGAAGAAATGGTGGTTGATGAGCAGGATCAAGCCTTGGTGAAGGGGAACAACCCTAGTATGTTTCTGAACTTCAAGGATAGACTTCTCCAAGGAGTTTAGAAAATAATGCGGGAAATTTACGGTAAGATTCCTGTGAAAGTGATTGAGGAAAATTAAATGTTTTAGGGGAATGGTGACATATCTTCCCTCCAAAGAGACATACCTAACCATCATACATGCAATCTCAACAAAGGGTTCAGGTATAGAGGCCACCTTTATGCCAACCACAACAAACTCGAGGTTCTCCCCTTCATCGAGATATTTTTTCACCTCCACCTCTCTGTCGACACATTTGTTGAAGAACTTGGCACCTTCCATGGTCAGTCCTGTGACCTAGGCAATGAGCTCCTCAGAGATCTTGACCCTAACATCCCCATAATCAACCGCGTGATTTCTCCACCCATTAGCAAACTTCACCAAAATGTTCTGATCTAAACCCTTTATTTTTTCAATGAAATTTGAAATACCCCCTATTTGCAGATAATTCCAAAGAATTATATCTTTTTTCCAGGTTGGATCATGAATGGGTTTGGTTTAACAAGGAGGTCCCCCCATTTTTCCTGTATTTTTTCTACGTTGCACAATGGTATAAATTTTTTGAAACTCATACAACTCAACACCGCCTCTGCTTTTGGGGACCTTTGAAGCATGTGGAATTTTAAGAGAATTTTTTTCCTGAACCTTCAAGTTTAGTTTCTAAAATGTTAACAACCAAAAATTTGGTTCCTTAAAAGCTTTTATTATACCAGAGCTATGAACTGGAGTGGTGGAGGAGTACTTTCTCTAAGTGGGACATAGGGGTGGGCTTGGGTCCTTAATGTCCACCAAGTGATCCACATTTGGAGCACCCTGCTATGTTCCACTCGGTCCATATGGAGAAGTTCAACCCCTACCTCAAGGTGTCAGCATGACCACTTATCAAAAGCATCCAATGAACTCAATGGGAATGGAACTTGGGTTGATGATTACAAACTACTTGTAATTCACCAATAACGCAAGACCTTGAGTTATTTCGTGGACATGTTGATATGTGGCACACATCCTCTTAGTGGATATATTATATGGATCCACATGGGAGACTTTTTGTATTTATTATACTGGGTAAGGAGTTAGCTTACATTTGGAATAGTGGTACACATCTATTAGTAAAAGAGTTTATATAAGGGCAGTAATATCATTATGTAGAGGAGGAAGCAAAAATATTGTTATTGGAGTGTCTTGTCCCTACCTTAAGGTTATTTATGAATATAATTCATATTTGGGAATTTGGCCTACATATCTCTTATGTTGTGTAGTATATATATATCTCTCTGTGTGTGTGTGTGTGTGTGTGTGTGTGTGTGTGTGTGTGTGTGTGTGTGTGTGTGTGTGTGTGTGTGTGTGTGTGTGTGTGTGTGTGTGCGCGCGCGCGTGCGCATACTATTCATTATACTTGGGGTATTATATGTAAAAATCTTAACATCTGGTATCAGATCTCTTTCCAAGGCAAGTGGAGATTTTTTTAGGAGATATTGCAACTCTTTTTCAAAAAAAATCTACCTTATTGAGTTTCGGTATCCCCATACAAACATCTAATTTAGAGTGTTTTTCCATGGCTTAAAAGAGGAAATTGAGAGATTTGCAAAAGGTGCTCAATAAATTATTAGAGCAATATTGAGGTAGATATGGTGATCATAATTTGATCATACTAGCATGATTTTGGACAAAATTTCTTGGTCACAACCCTAAAAATGTCATATATTTTATTCTAGGTGAGAAAATCAAGTGTCATTTTTTATGATTCGAAGGAAAAATTCAGATCTATTTTTTTAGATGATTTTATTTTCATATCAATAGTACAAAAGTGATTAAAATATATATTTATATTTAAAACTCCAATTTTCATGGCATTTGATCAGTTTGTTCTAGATCACATGTAAAAACTTAGAAAATAACTTTTGAGGAGCTTAATGTTACTTTTTAAAGACTTCAAAATGATTTTGATAAATTTTCTTAAATGTCCTTACGAAATAATTTTTTAAAAATGAAATAGATGCATGGATAAAATGGGAGGATGATTGTGTTAGGAATTACTTCATCATTAAATATATTATGAATGTGATGTTGATGTGTTATAAAAACAACTCACATATATTTTAGATTGTTTTTTAGATGTTAATCAATTAGAGGAGAATAGAAGGTTTGTTAATCATTGTTCACCATATTATATAGGGGCTATTATGAGAATTTCGTATGTATTTAAACCTCTTTGTAATCTTTGTTAAGCTAGATGAATACAATCATTATTTGATTCAAGCTCACATCTAGTATCTAAGCAGTTTTATTTAGGGTGAAAGAATAATGTATTGTGATTACTGAGTATAAGAAGGATACGGTTGGAACAAGAGAAAAAAAAGGAGAAGAACATGCACCCTCACTCTCTTAGTTCAGCTTCAAATGTAACCCATCAATAATACTCTTTAACCTAGCTCAATCATGTTCATTGGAGTTTAACTTAGCCCAATATATGGTATTGAAGAACTTTTCTCTTTACACATTAGTCTCATCCAACACATTTTTCCAACAAAAATACAATTAGGAACTCCTATCTTGCGTATTGCATTTAAATATTTGGATCCATTTGTGACCTTAACCTAGAATTTGAAATTATTCAAGTAGTTACATTAAGAAATGTTGTATCGTGTATTAGGACCTATTGTTGCATATGAGAGTTTCATTAATACATAAAAATATTGGCATGTTCCATACTTTACCTCTATTGGAAATTTCATTATTGAATTTTTTTGAGTTGGCCCTTGTCTACTTGTTTTGGATCTGTGTTGGGAAACTTCACATCATTCTTTAACAAGTCGAATTTTGATACATCCCTATGTATGAAGACCTTGGTGATCTATTCAGTGTCCCATATCCCTCCCATGCGGTGTTGGCACATATCTCATCTTTATATTAGATAGAGCTTATTCTACTCTCTAGCAATAGTGTTTGGTCACTTTCTCCATGCAAAGTGAAACAAGAGTGGTACTCAACCCTAGGGGAGAGGGGATAATAGTGGCACACCCTAAGTTAAGGGGTCCAAAAAATCAATTTTTATTATGTGGGATCGTTATTTTTTCACCAATATGGATTTCACATTTTTCTTAGCTTATATGTTTCCTTTTAAATGTTTCGTTGGAGGGAAATCCATATTTTGAATTGATTTAAAATAATAAATTGGAGTTACACTACAACCATGATGGAAACCAATACTTGAGCATGGGTGATAATTTCTTGAACATTGAAGTTTTAATATTTGTACATGGGTGAGAGGTTTTACATGTCATGATGTGATTGACTACTCTACATAATTATTATGTCAAAAATAAATAACCACTAGATAGTACTACAAAAACTATGAGGCAGTATTATAACAACTATTGGGTATTGTGTGATCAATACTCATGTTAACTATTGGACCATGTTTACCTAGTAGCTCCTCTCCCCTAATACAAGTATGGTGCTTCCAATTTATTTTTAAAAAGAAAAATTCATTGTTTTAAAATATTAAAGTCAAAAGATTTGTTTATATTTCTAGCAAGCCATATGGATTTTTTGGTTAAGAGATTTGACCTAAAGCATTGGTAAACAATAAGTCATTAGGTGAGTCTCGCCCACCACAAGTGGGTAATATTTTTTAAAAACCAAATATTTGGTTTTAAAAGATGACTATAATATTTCTCATATGTAAAATTGAGTTTTATCGCCACCCTATAAGCTAATTTTTTTCTTAAGATCTTGAAAGGAATGGGAGATACTGGGTTCGACCCCCATGCCCTTTCCACATACATTATCTTTCATGAAAAATATCTTATGTTTGATATTTTTTAAAGAGAGGAATTTTTTAAACGAGGATTTCTGTGAAAAGAGCTCAAATAGCCCTTTTTTAAAAATATTGTGGAAATTTTAAAAAAATTCAAATGAAAACTTTACAAAGAGGGAATTTTGTATTAAAAAAAAAAAAAGGAGGTGCATGTTTTTCTATATTGCAAAACTGCATTGTAAATTTCACTGAATTATTATAACTTATCCCTAATTTCCAACTACTAGACAAACATAAGTTTTTATACTCAATATCAGCATTTGGAATAAGTGGTGCCTTAGAATCATACTTATGGGTCATGTCATTGCATTGATTTATTGTACCAACAACCTAATAGAGCCACAAAAATGACGTCTATGCATCTCTTCTATCAATCATCAAGGAGAAATAAGGTCACAGTTACTCACTGAACCCTCCCTCCATTACCCATTCACTGCGATCATTTGGTGTAAATTTTAACACGTGGATTTGGCTATTAAGAAAATTTCATTGATCAAAGAAATCCATTTCATGTGTTTTCTTGGTACCACATACTACTCTAAGCTCACATGTGTTAATATCTATGTCACATACTATTGGATATATAGATAAGATGATCTTCTTCCACATACCAATAGGTATATTGGGAGGGCAAGTATATAAAGAGTTGTGGTATATAAAACTGATGGTATATAGAAATGGAAACCTATTTGGATTGATAAGGTACACATCCATCACCCATAATTTGTAAAAACAGCTACAAATGCTCTAAAATTCTTTTTGTCAAATTCAAAGATCGTAAGAAGATATAATTATGCTACATGGAAAATAAAGATCTAAACTTAACTTGAATTTTAAGACATATCAAATGTAGTTGATGGCTCCATAATTCAAACTGACCATGGTTTTTTTGTAGAGTAACAATTTGACAGAGTTAATTAGAAGGAAAAGTTGATCATATTGTTTGGAGTTTTAAATGAGGTACAACCCCACGTTGACAATGATAAAATATCCAAAGAAGTGTGTGATAATTTGAACATAGTTTATAAGGAAAATATTATTAATACCATCCTCCACCTCCATAGTAAATTGTATCATCTCAAATTGAAAAGTGGTGAAAACTTTGAATCCTTTTTAAGGTGTGTTGTAAATTTTAGGTGTCACTCTAAGAATTAGAAGTGGAAAAGGAAGTGGAAGTGGAAGTGATAGATTACTCTCTTGTACCAATTATTTTAATAGCACTTCCCCCTTCATATAAGATATTTTTTACCACTTTGAATGTCACAATACAAGTATTTACCTTTGAGAAGTTGGTGAACATGTTGTAATAGGAATATTCCTTGCATACAATAAAAGAAGACGGGAACATGATCATTTTTCACATTAGAAAGGGAAAATACTCATGAAATATTCATAACAACCACAACAATACATTAATTAGAATAATCAACAAGGGAAAAAATAATAGAAGTATTATCTCATTTGTGGTAAAAAAGGCCATGAATAGAAAGATTGTTGGTATAATGGATTCTAACAAGGATCTTCTAGCTGAAAGAAGCATAATAACCATCAGTCATCATAAGAAACAAAACAAGTCTCATGGATAGAAAAACAAAAATTTGAAGAAAAAGGAACCACGGTAACAAGGCAAAATTTTTGATGATGAATAAAAATCCTCAAACGATGTCTTCGTATATTTTGTATCATCACATCAAGAATCAAATTCATAAATGCCTATCTGGTATGTTGATTTGGGTACAACCTAGCACATGGATAGATTAAAATATTTATTATTCAATTTGAGAGACACGCCCAATAAATATCATGTTTTTGTGGGTGATGATATTTCTTACAAACAATTAGCAACATCTCATTACCTCTTGGAATACATGATTGCAAAATTACAAATTTCCTATATGTCTTGGGACTCAACAAGATTTTTCTCTCTTTTATTCAACTACTTGAGCATAACCTAAAATTCTATTTTGATAGTAAAATTGGTAAAAGTATTTTCCTCATCAAAGATAAAACCAAGAAATCAAAAAAATTGTATGAGCATATAGCATTGGAAGAATATTTTAATTTCATTTTGTTCCAAAAATAATAAGGTGTTTCTTGCAAAAGATTCAGATTAAACATAATTATGGAACCATAGATTTGGGCATGTGAGTTTTAGATACCAGGATGCACTCAACTACTATAATAAATTATGCAAATATTACCTCCACCAAACAAAATTATAGATAAATTATTTAGTTGTCTAGTAGGAAACAAACATCCATAATTGTTTGGTATAAGTACTTTCACACTTTCAAAAAATTAAATATGGCCCATGTCGATCTTTGTGGACATATGTGACTTATTCATGTTGGTTTTCATTTCATGCTCTTTATTGATGATTACTCATGTAAATTGTGGATATACAACCTCAAGACCAAATACCATACCATCTATAATTTTAAGTAGTTCAAAGTACTTGTTGAAATTAAAACTAGTCATAAAATCAAAACTATGGGGAATACACCAGTAAATAATTTGTAGTGTTTTTTTGTATAACATGGTATTCGACACCATCCACCTCACATGCCACATCAAAATAGTGTTTTAGAAAGGTGAAATATCACTATCATGGAAAGGGTGCATTGTATGATTGAAAATTTAGGTTTGTAGAAATCATACCAGGAAGAACTTGTAAATATAATAGTTTATCTGGTGAACAAAGTTCCTAGTGTATTTCTTAATGAAATGAATCCACCTGAAGCATGGTCATGTCATAAACTATATATATCTCATCTTCATGTTTTTATATGTATTTAAGTATGTCTGTTACCAAAATAAGAGAAATTTTTGGTCGTGAATTCTAAAAAATGCATCTTCTTAAATATATTGAATATACATTGGGTTTTAGAATCATGGATCCAAGATAATAGGAAAATATATATTATTATGGATTTTGAGTTTCATGAGAAGTTTGGGTCAAATCCACTTTCCACAAGCTCACCTAATCAATAGATTAATCATATTGTAAGAACTGAACATGGTCAAAAATTTATGGATGAAAATGATGATGGTGACGATTAGGAGGTCCACCACCCATAAGAATAGCTCAGTGTATGATGAAATATTATACTAATGAGATATGATATGCTAAGTTTGATGGATTCCTAGACACATTCTTTATTAGACCAAGGACTCCTAGTATGGGTTGAGAAGTTATCAAAGTGGCCTAAGTGATTATAATTGTTGAATCTATTGAGATCACTATAGTTTAGAAATCCATAGATTAAAAACCTTAGAAAGATACAATGAATGCATAATATCAATCACTTATGAAAATAGCACATGGGAACTTGTAGATCTCCCATAAGGTAAAAATCCAATCAATTTTAGATGGATCTTCAAAATGAAGTACAAAGTAGATAGTAGTATTGATAAACACAAGGCAAGGTTTGTAGAATAGGGTTATGACAAAAAAGAAGGCATTGACTATGAGGAGGCTTTAACTCCCACTGCTAATATCAAAAGTATCAAGATAAAAATTTCTCTAGTTACTCAATTTGGTTGGAAATTCCACCAAATTTATGTAAAACATGCCTTTCTAAATGGATATTTATAGAAATAAATCTACATGACTCGTCCAAAATGTTTTTTCATACCCTAAAAATAATAAAAGGTGTGTAGAATCATCATTTCATTGTATGGTTTCAAAAAGGCTCCCCATGCATGCTATATAAGGATTGATGAAAATATTGTTCATCAAATATTTTAGAGGAATCCCTATGACCTTGATCTCTACCTAAAAAGTCAATGGGGAAGATTATGATTATTTTTGTCTATGTCGACAATCTAGCCATCATTGGTAGTTCACTGAAGATTATTGATGTAGTAAAGAAATATTTTAATCAATCATATTCAATGATAGATATTAGTCTACCACACTACTATCTTAAACTAGAACTATGGAAAAAAATCACCACTTTTATTGCCCCAAATGAAATATTAAAAGAAATTCCTCAAGAAGTATTTAATGATGAATAGTAAACCATTTTCCACACCCATAGAAAGGAAAAATTTAGCAATGAATATTCATAATAAGAAAAATAGTATATATTTCATAAATCCCATTTGGGTATTTGTTCATTGTATCCATACCCCAGATTTGCCATCAATAAGTTATTCTTATGGATCACCTTCACATCAACCGTCCAAGATTGTAAAAAAATTCTTCGCTATATATTATATGGACCTTCGAATCACAATCACCAACATCATAAAGGGAAATTTTCAAATTCAATTGAATTCACCATGTTTTGTGTGTGTGTGTGTGCATGCACGCACGCGTGTGTATTACATTTAATTGAAAGTAAGAAATTATATTTATCTTTTTTGAATCACGAATTTTTGAATTCAGAATAAATTAAAATAGAAAAGGAATCAGCAATAACATATTACTTAATACTTACAAAATTCAAATTAAAAAAAGACCTTGTAGTCTGCAACATTCAAGTTTACAGTGTAACAACCTATATGTAACCAATAAATATATTGATTCATTTTAAATTTTATAACATGTTTTTCATCATGTCATATAAATTTTATTTCTCTATTTTTGTGAGTTAGTGAGGTTGTTAAACTTTTTATTTATTTTTTACTTATTTTTTTGGTACTGCTAATATAGGTGTAGCATCTCCACTTTCATTTTTCATCTCTTACACTTTACACCAACTACCATACTTCATTTTTTCTTTATCTCATGATAGGGAAATTCCTTATTCAATTTTTAGTTTAACGCAACCATTTCCTATGTTCCATGTGCCACAATATATGAGGTCATTCACACCAAGGAACATATCCATGCCACAAAGGTTTATCATACACTGCAAAAACTATCTTGACATGCCTCTCAATGAAAAAATTTAAATATCCATATGATACAATGTTCCATTATTTTCACCATGATTTTTTTAATTCTTTTATATTCCTCATGTAATTTTATTCCCATTCATGAAATTATCTAGTAATAACCAAAAAAACATCCTTTTAGGAAAATGACAAGTAACAAGGAAACTTCAGGAAAGAAAGAAAAAATAACACCATCTAATTATAACAGACAAAGAATTATATCTTATTTTAAGAAACCATATTTTGAAACTCATCCACATCCACAACTATTAAGGTAGCATGATAGTGTTCAAAATAAAACTTAGAATGACATCATTGATAATTTCATGACTACACTATGAATCACAATGATAATGAAATGCCTCACCTTAAATACTTCATATTGGATGAACTTGGATCTATATCACTATAATCATTACATTTTAACTCTAGAGATATGATGCTAAGTTATACTTGATTGAATCATCGAAGTGGAAACTATAGCAATATATGAAATTGTACCATGATAAAAGTTAGGTTGTGGAGCTGAATTGCTTCAAAGATAGCATGATTTACACCTTACTGGAATACACAGTAACCCACGCAAATCAACATAAGAACCACCATCGGTTAGCATAAGAACTACCATCGGTCAGCATAAGAACTGCCATCGGTAAACATATGAACCTCTATCGGTCAGGGTAACCATCGTTGGTTACCTGTGCGTGAAATTTTATATTTAACTCATGGGAATTAGATCTAACTTTTTTACAAAGTTGATCTAAAGGTTGTAAATGCATGGATATTGTGCCCTAAGTTTGTATATGCCTATATAAGCATGAAATCAAGGGTTATAACGTGAATTAAGAGAAGGATTGAATTAGATCCTTGGTTCTCCTAGATTGAGAGGATGAAGAAGAAAGGAAAGAAAGAAAAGGTTACATGAAGATAGAGCCTCCATGGAGAGGAGCTGGACAAAAGGAAATAACGGGTACATCTGAAAGGTGAGAAGAGGGTAACATCTTCTACTGTATTTCCTTTGTATAGTTATTGTCTCATTGTAATGGCTTGCATAGTATGCAAAGAACATACAGTCTATTCTTGTAGATCCACATGTTGGTGAGATCTTATATTATAGATCTATGTAGATCTAGTATTATATTCTAGATCCATGAGATCATATTGTATTGTTGGTCCATGTAGATCTAGATAGTGTAGAGGAGGTTGTCTTCATGTTTGCACAGGTTATGCAGTGATGGAGAGACAAACTTACTTCTTGGTGCATAGTCATGGTTGCACATTGGTAGACCCATGCAAAAGGACTTGTTGCAGATTCATAGAGAACTTGTCAGAAGTTCAGATATGCAGTATTTCCTAGTTATGTGAGATCTGCTGGTAGATTTTGGAGGCACAGTTGTAGTGCACTCATGGAGATCCTTTTATAGATCTGGAGGAGAGGAGATTCTCTTGGAGAGATGCATTATACTCTTGTATTGAAGAGTTGGTTTATACTCTTGTTTTATTATATATATGAGATATCTATATTTGGTGGGTGTATCCCACATTGGGTGAACCATGGTACATGTTGTGTTATGTGTGTGTACTTTGTCTTGATTTGGATTATTCTAGTTTATACCTCCACTGCTGCAGATTTTGGGGAATTGTTTAGATCTAGTTTATACCTCCACTGCTATAGATTTTGGACTATTTTACATTCCTAAATTCCCAAAAATGAATACTCTAAGGAAACCTCTTTCTGGTAAAAAGAGGAGGTAAATAAAATGGGACTTGGGAAGGTTTCACTTAGTCTAGTAGATTTATAATTTTCCATTTATTGAACCTATTGAAAATGAAAATAAAATTGAACCTCCTAAAGAATGAAAATGTATAATTTGTAGCTATAAATATGGAAGGGACAAGACAATGTAACTAAACTTGATACTATAAAGAAATATGTATAAAATATACATGAATATCAAACTGTAGATGTAGCTGTGAAGAATTTTGCAATATGGAAAACTATGGATTATTGCTTACATATGAGGTATGAAAAATATTATGAGGATCACATGAGAAATAAAATAATAATTTTTAAAAATGGATGGATAATTACATCTCAATTTAAGAAGGTCATTCAAAATAATCTCTTAGGTAAGACTATTCAACTAGTTGTTGCTTTTCACACTCTAGATAAAGATTTCCTACAACAAATTTTCCTGAAAATAAGAATATGTTCCCTTTTTTTGGTGTCCTACACTTTCCTAATTCTCACTAGTATTGAAAGGGTTGGGAGTAGGTAAAATTCCTAGATATGGTTCATAAAGAAGACTTGAAAGAGAATTTTAAGTGTGCATGGTGTGTGTCTTTGTCTATTGATGAGGTTACAATAGTAGATAATAATTATTGGAGCTATATGCATATTTATACTATTGAGAATCATGTGAGACAACCTCACTTTCTTTTCATTAAAAATATGAAAGAAAACTCCAATGCTAAAAACCTTTTTGAACTTGTAATAAGAAGTTTGAAAGAGATCAGTGGCACATATGATTCTAGAATTGCAACAAATTTGGTATGTGTTAGGGCATGAGACATTTATAATGAAATTTTATGTAATTATATGTTTGTAAGAATCTAAGCATCTCATTTCCCATATATGATTATCATTCATTATATGCCTCATATAATGAGTCTAGCATACAAAAAAGTTGGTAAATTTAAACATGTAGCAAAATTTGAAGAGCTTGTTTGAGAGGTGTATAGTTATTTCTAACGCAGTCCTAAAAGATTCACGAAATTACAAAACTTTGTAGAAAGACTAAAAATTAACATGAACTGTTATAATATATGTCAACACCATTTGGGTCTTGTTATATCAACTAGTTCGCATTGTGTATGCTGAGCATATATCCTTATTTAGAGTAATGTGACAGAATCATGTGGAAGTGGACAAGGCTCAATATTTGATACATCATTTAATAATATAGATACATTACTAATGTTGTGTGGTTTCCTTTCCATGTTCGATGAAATGCATCATTTAATTAAACAATCCCAATAAATAACTATATATATGGTTGATTTAACAAGTTTGAGGAAACTTGTTTTTCTGGCTATAGAAAACTTATTTATGAATGCGACTAATTTTTTGGGTCTAAAGTTTGAGAGTTGGAACACTGATAAATATTGGAAGTCAAACTAAATTTCTTAAGCTTAAATTTTTTAAAGAAGTGCATGCATCTATATGTGGATATTGTGTGCTCCATTTGTGTCTTTGTCAGCATTAAAATGTGCATTGTTTCTCAATATCGGTCTGTTCTCCATTGACGGCTTCGTGCATACTCCTCCCTGCTCTACTCACAGATTTTTTCATTGAAACTAACTGCAGTTCATCGAACGTACAGAGGTTACATTCACTAGCCATTCAAACTCCTTGACACGTGGGCTCTTCCCCTGGAACTCTACCTCACTGTTTTATCTCTGGAGGCTCATTATCCTGTGTCAATGTTACATTCTGCACACTTAGCTCACAACCTGCACTTTCTCTTCTTGGTTTCAGTTACACTACAAGGATCTCAATGATTACAGCCAACACGAGGCTTAATTGGGGATATACATCTCCACCACACATGGCTCAACTTGGGTTTGGGGTCTCTGTTTCCTTCCCTCAACTTGCATTGTTCGTGAATGTGTTGATTCCATTCGGTAACTGGTTGTGGCCTTTTAATCACCTCTTTCTATTCATTTTTCATTGAGGCACCTTGGTCATGAATTTTCTTTACAGATATCTTGTTCTAGGTCTTCCCTACACGTAATCAGGGACCTAGTTGTGGTTTTTTGGTTGAATCCATCCTCTGTTGCTCACTTGCAGATCCTTGCGTGGCGCACTATCATTCCATGTTACAACCTAGCTTTTTTGTAACCGTTACCACGCACCTACACTGGGATCTCTTCTGGCAGCATCCTTAGTCTCATTTTGGTTTTTTCACCATCTTAGTCTGACTCCAAGTGGTCTTCTCAGTTGTTATACTCTATTGGCACTTAACTCAGCACATATACTTTGGTCATCTAGGCAGACTACTCGTGTCTCGACAGGGGGTGTCACCCCCTCTGGTCATAACTATAATTTTAGAACTAGTTTGGCAGTTAAAAAAACTTGTTTTTAATGTTTTAAGGAAAAAAAATTCTTATCTTGGCATTGTAATAATTTAGGGCCTTTATTTTTCTTGTTTGAATGTCCTTTCTTCAAGTGTCGAAGACGAAGGGTGAGGTCCGGGGTTGGCAGGAGGCTAATCCCCTCTCGTAGGAAAAACAAACCCTATCTAAAATTTGATGCCATTTCCAACGAGCACACATACAAAACCCTTTACATGTGTTTAGGGCACCTTTTTAATCCGTTTGCAAGACTTATTGGTTTTTTCCATCAGCTGCGGGAATATTTTTTTGCTATAACTTTTGACTCATTGCTCCATTTTGAGCACTTCTTTAGGAAAAGTTACATGTTTTTTCGCAGACCACATGATGGTATTATCAATTTTGTAAATGCACTATTTTATAAAGTGTCACATTTTGGAGATGTCATTGTATTGCTTGTGTTGGATCATTTCGAATCATCTTGAGCATTGTACAATCACTTTTATTGCTTGTGGACTTGTGAGCATGTCCGCCACAATCTTACAGCAAAGGGAGTGTTTTGTGCGATGTGAGATGCCATTTGTCACAAGGAATTCTCTTCCCCTTCTTGTTTTCCCTTGTTATTGTGCTTACTTATGATGTCGAACTGTTGCACCGAATAAACCTTGATTGTAGTCTCCACTCTTGCATTTTATTACGTTGATTGCAAGGTGAGTGACATACTAGTTCTCGACACATAGTCACATCTAATTGCAATCAATGCACTAAACTATAAAGTTTCGTAAAAATGGGGGTTAAACTAGTATTCTTTGTAGGCTCGTCTCGTCATGGACATTGAATTTCATCGCTCTATTGTTCAACTAGGACTAGGAAACCACCTACAATGGAAGAATGGAATACTCGATCATTGCATTATGTAAAACTTGTTACCACATCTTCTTAGGATGGCACATGAACCTATTGAATGCATTCATCACCAAAATTGGTTGAATGAGAATGACATGGCATACGAGCTTCTTTGTCTTACTATACCGGAGGACCTTTAATATTGAATAGATTTCATAGATTCTGTGCACCAAGCTTGGAATTTCATTCGAAATTTTCATGGAGACCTTGATCCTCCTTCATCTGGTTATGGATCTGATGATGATCTTGCATCCATGGAGTAAATTTATTTCACCGATACATTTTCTTATGAAGGGCCACCCACACTTATTTCGTTGTGTGATGACAGTTCCATTAACACAAACTCGCTTGGCCCTACTTTTGATGACGAGGATTGTGCACCCATTTCTGATGTTGAGAGTACTACAGAGGACTCTTCTCCTCCTTCTCTCACTATTCTAGAGAGTGTTGACACATCCCACGTCTCATCATATATTGAGCAGTATCCTATACAGCCTCATACAGTCATCACACCCACCTCTTTTCCACCTTCAGTGTTTGAGGCCCTTTTCAGTCCTCTACCTTCATTGGATGACTCATACCTATCTGACATCGCTCTTCTGTTTGTTGAGCCCCCTCATTGGGACAAGTATCTGCTTGACCTTAGTTGTCCTTTTACAGATCACACTTGTGATGTACTACCGGTTCCTCATCCATCTATAGGTATTTCAAAGGATTTCATCATCTCCATTGTTGGGAGTGCTGTCATAGCCAATCCGGCACTATGATAATTCTTCACCGGGAACTCCTCGTGCTATGATTATTTACTAATGCACAACTTTTAGTTTGGTGGATGTAATCTGGAAACACAACAACAAACATAACACAAGAATACCATAGACTATGATAAGAAGGAATGATGATAAATCTGAAATATCAGAGTAAATTATAATATTAACATGAAATTGTTACAATCTCACCCATGAGGTACTTCAAGTGTTACTAGCTTCACTTGCCTTCCAACAATAACTATGGGAGAAACTTCACAATTACACGTCTTAATGGCTTCGTTAACACACCTTCAAACTAAGATAGGATAAGAAATCCACTCTGACGAATCATATTCCATACCTTAACTCTTATCTTTACATGTAGGCTTATCTTCTAAGATAAGATAAACCTTATCATCTCACACGGATTCCACGTTTTTAGACTTCTCCACAAATAAAATACACAAAATATTTATGACATCACTCTTTTTCCTTATTACAAATATAATATTTCTAATTCCTAATCATGTAGACCCTACTTCTCTACTTACCCCAACTTTGACATTTTAACATTACCGGACCACTTACGACAAATATTTACTTTTTACCACAACATTCTTATTGTACTTTTGACTATTACCGTACTATACATTATTGGCGGTATCGTACTAGAAGTGCCGATATCTTCTATCAGACGCTACTACTAATTACACTTAACAACATCCTATTCCTAATACATACATTAATGAAATAGAAATTACGGAGGAAAATTTTAGTGTCGACATCTTCCCCCTTATTAGCTTCTACTCCGTCCTTAGAGTAGACTATTCTAGTGCTTGGAAAATCTTCAACTTGTCGTGGTTGACCCATTTTGTAATGGGAGTGCCATCCAATTCCTCCAGTCAGTACGTACCATTTTCATGGACAGCTTCTATTTTGTAGGGCCCCATCCATTTTGGAAGAAATTTTCTCTGTCGTCTTTTTTTGTATCTGGAATCATATACTAGAACCAAGTCATTCACATGAAATGGAGACCAACGGATCTTTTGATCAAAGTATTCCTTCTGCTTCATTTTATTCTTATAGCTTGTATCCTTTGCTATTTCCCTCATTTCCTCTAGAAAATGAATATGTACCAACCTTTCTTTTACTGAATCACTTTCATCCATCCTTTCATTTTTCATAACTCTCACAGTGGGAATATCAAACTCAATAGGAAGAACTGGATCAATGCCATAAGCCAACTGAAATGGGGAGTATCCTGTTGCTGACTTTGATGTTGCCCTATATGCCCACAATGCTGCATGAATCCTTTTATCCCACTTATGTACCTGCAAGGCTGCATCTTTTGCTAGAATTTGACACAACACAAAAAAAATTCGTTCCACCTGTCCATTTGTGCTTGGCTTATATGTTGTTTCCTTCCTGTGCTTAATAGAAATTTTGTTGACTAGGGCTTCTACTACCTCATTAATGAAGTGGATTCCTTGATCTGTTACAATTTCTAATGGGAAACCAAATCTGGTGACAATGCATTCATATACGAACCTTGCCACTTCATCCATAGAAGCTGTTTTCAATGACCTAGCTTCAACCCACTTAGTTAAATAATCTGTGGCAACTACAATATACTTATTTTGGCACGGGGTAGTTGGAAGTGGACCTACAATATCTATTCCCCAGTTTTCAAAGGGACCAAGGGGAAGAATAGGGCATAATGGAGCTGATGAAGTCTTACGGTTACCATGTGTTTGACAAATATCACATGTCTTACAATAATTATAACAATCTCTAAAAAGAGTGGGCCAGTGATAACCTGCATCCAAGATCCTTCTTGATGTAAGTTGTCCAGAGAAGTTCCCTCCACATGTACCATTGTGGAATTCTTCTATTACCTCTTTCCCTTGATCATGTCCAACTGCCCTCTTGTACTGTCCATCAGGTCCTATTCGAAATAATACTCCATGCATAATAGAATATGGATGACTAGCTTGAGTAATCTTCCTCTTAGTCTTTGCATTGGCACCATCAGGAAACTTGAATTCATTCAGATAGTTCCAAATATCTATGTATTCACTAGGGATTGTGTCAAGGGATAACAATGCTGCATCTGGGAAATCATCATCATCACAAGATGAACCTAAACCATCATAGGCTCGAGAGAGTGCATCTGCATTGACATGCTTCTTTCCTGGCCTATCTATAATATCAAATTCAAATTCTTGTAGCAAAATTATCCATCTTGATATCCTCCCTGATGGGTTAGGCTTATTTACAATATATTTTAGAGCCTGATGATCTGTTACAACTAGAAATTTTTGCCCTAGCAAGTAATTCCTAAACTTCTTTACAGCAAAAATGATAGCCAGAGCCTCTTTTTCAGTTACAGTATAATTTACCTCAGCACTACTCATTTGTCTGCTCCCAAAGTAAACTGGATGTTCATTCCCATTTTCATCCTTTTGGCTCAGAGTACTTCCTAGTGCTACATCTGAGGCATCAGTGTACACAATGAATGGCTTTCTCTAATCTGGACTTTTTAGAACAAGTGAAGACACCAGGGCTTCCTTCAGTTTTTCAAAAGCTTCATGCGCCTTATTTCCTGGTTCATAAGTAACATCCTTCTTCAAGAACTGGGTTAGTGGCTATGCAATCTTTGAGAAATTCTTGATGAACCTTCTATAATAACCCACATGGCCTAAAAATGATCTCAACTTACTTCTATTCATAGGAAATGGTAACTCTTTGATTTTTGAAACTTTATCAGGATCAATACCAATACCATCTCTGGATACAACATGCCCTAACAAAACACCTTTAGAACATCCAAAGACACACTTTGTAGGGTTTAGTGAGGCTTGTGCTTCATCTAACCTTTGAAATGTTGTCTCAATCTGGTGCAGGTGGTCCATCTTGCTCCCATAGATGCAAAAATCATCCAAAAATACTCTGATGAAGTTCCCAATGTAGGGTTCGAACACCCTATTCATCAAATGCTGGAACGTTGCTAGAGCATTACACAACCCAAAAGGCATAACTCTATAAGCAAACGTTCCCCAAGGAGTGGTGAACGTGGTCTTCAGCTGATCTTTCTCCGCTATATGGACTTGGTTGTATCCGTTATATCCATCAGCAAAACTATAACACTCCTGGCCAGCTACTTCATCCAAGATTTGATCTGAGAATGGAAGAGGGTAATGATCCTTCTTTGTTTGCCTTATTGAGATTCCTATAATCAACACAAATGCATAGCTTCCCATTCTTTTTTATTGAGATCATAATGGGAGAAACCCATTCTGAATTCTCCACAGCAAATATGAATCCTACATCAAGTAACTTATCTATTTCTTCTTTTACAGTCTTGGAAAAATTAGGATTCATTCTATATGGCATTTTCTTTATAGGCTTAGCACCATCTACTAGCTCAATAGAATGTTCTACCCAACTTACTTGACGGAGTTCCTTGTAATCAAAAGTGAATATGTGTATGTACCTTCGAAAGAGCTGGAGGTAGGATTCCTTCTCACTCTCCATCACAACATCACCAATCTTTATTTGTTGGAGACGATCATCAATTTCTTCTTCAGATAATTTTATGGGGTCATGAGTCGGTGTGACTGGAAGGATATCCATGACCGAAACATCAACCTCACTTTCTTCATCTTCGGTGTCCACTTCACTGGTACTAGAGTAATCAGAGGATGTCCAATCATCAGTTTCATCACTTGAATCGACAGGTTCTGCCTTATGATGCCGAGGGATCACGTTTATTTTCACCCTCTCTCTACCACGTCCAAGTGTCATGAAGCCTTCATTCCAGTAGTTTCTTGCATGAACTCTCCTTAGCCATGGTCTTCCCAACAACATTGGGTACGCAACAGTACCATTTTTCATCACCTGAAAGTCTACCACACATACAACACCCATAACAGATATTGTCACATTTGAAACTACACCTTCTGGTTTAGTTTTTCCCTTATTTAATGACCTTAACATAAGTGTTGAGGGGTGATCAATTTTTAAACCCAACATATTCATTACAGACTCAGTCATTACATTAACTGCAGCACCTCCATCAACTAAGACATCATGAATTGAAATACCATTACATAGTACCTCAGCTTGTGGAGCATAGGGATCTGCCTCTACCTCCAAAATAGGGACCTCAACCTCCTTCCTTCGTCGAGCATTGAGTCCACTTCGCAGCTCCTGCCTCTTCTCAGAAGACATAGCCAAGAGTTGACCATATGTAATATTTGCAGGCCTTTTGGACAAATCTTCTAAGATGGAGTATGGTCCTTGTCCCTGTGAAATCAGAAAATCCTGCACACCCAACTTTCTTCTCCTATGTTTCTTACTAGTTTCTCCTTTCATCTTCTTAGGATCATTTCCATCTTGGTTATCTTTTTCTTTCTTTCTTTTTGTTACAAACACATCTAATTCATTATTTATGCTCTTATCTACTACATCAAAAGAATTCACAAGTGCTTTTCCTTTATCATTATCTCTTGTACCAGATGTAGAAGCTCTATCTAGACAATTATACTTATAATGACCCTTTTTATAACAACCATAACATACAACTTCAGAAATATTTCTTTTTGGACCTCTATCTCCTCCCTGAGAACTAAATTCTTTTCCTTGAAGAAGATTAATAGTTAATTGTTCCATCTTCTTGAGTAGATCTTCATACTCAGTAGATGTACTAGGAGAAAGATTTGTGCTCACCGAGAGTGGTTGTGGATTCTGAACCAAAGGTGCTGGTGTAGGCTCTACTTTAGCAATAATTTCTTTGGGCTCCTCTTCCATGCTTTCTTCTTACCTTCTTGCAATCTCCTTTGCTTGTTCAATGGTAGCTGGGCGGTCATACTTCACTCGTTGTCTGATCTCTGGCTTCATCCCAAGAATGAAGTGCTTACAGAGGAGATTATCCATGCCATTCATCAACCCATCCGCTAATCCTTCCTTCCGGATCTGGGCATCGAGCTTCCTCCTTAGCTCTAGAACATGAGCATGATAATTCCTTATCTTCTCCTTCTCTCCTTGGGATAGCTTTGTGATATCGATCATGAGATCTGCATATTTCTGTTGTTCACCAAATTCTTCAAGAAAACTTTCAGTTAATAAATCCCATGAGTTTTTCACATTATCACCTAGTGTTTCAAACCACCTAAGTGTTGAACAATCCAAAAAGGTAGGAAAAAATTCAGTCCATTGTTCCCTTCTTATGAGGCCATTACAAATACAAGATCGTTTAAACTCTTGAATGAAAGAGGAAGCATCTTCATTAGATTGAGCTGAAAAAATAAGAATCTTCCCCATTTTCAAAAGTAACCACAGTGAAATACCAACCCACAAGTACAATCAACAAGACTTATGTGCACAAATAATTGTAATCACTATAATAGAAAATAGAAATGACCATGGTAAACTATGGTAAAACTTGACTTACTGTGGTAAAAACTGACTTTACTGTGGTAAACACTATTCACAGTAAAAAGTGAAGTTACTACGGTAAATACTATTCATGGTAAAAAGTGACTTTACTGCGGTAAATACTATTCACGGCAAAAAGTGACTTTACCATGGTAACTACTATGCACAGTAAAAACAAGGTTACCCTCCAAATGATTTTTAACTAAGTGGGAATATCTCTCTAGAAAATCCATCAACGAGGAATGATCTCAGCAACGGAACCAAAATGTCATCACCAATCTGGCACTATGATAATTCTTCACCGGGAACTCCTCATGCTATGATTATTTACTAATGCATAGCTTTTAGTTTGGTGGATGTAATCTTGAAACACAACAACAAACATAACACAAGAATACCATATACTATGAGAAGAAGGAATGATGATAAATCTGAAATATCAGAGTAAATTATAATATTAACATGAAATTGTTACAATCTCACCCATGAGGTACTTCAAGTGTTACTAACTTCACTTGCCTTCCAACAATAACTATGGGAGAAACTTCACAATTACACTTCTTAATGGCTTCTTTAACACACCTTCAAAATGATGGCTTCCTTTACACACTTACTCATACAATATTTCTCACTACTTCCTTCTATGCCAAATGAGGGGGGGGCTCTTTATTTATAGAACTTCCAGGCTTATCCATCTTATCTCTAAGATAGGATAAGAAATCCACTCTGAAGAATCATATTCCATACCTTAACTCTTATCTTTACATGTAAGCTTATCTTTTAAGATAAGATAAACCTTATCATTTCACATGGGTTCCACCTTTTTAGACTTTTCCACAAATAAAATACACAAAATATTTATGACCTCAATCTTTGTCCTTATTACCAAATATAATATTTCTAATTCCTAATCATGTAGACCCTACTTCTCTACTTACCCCAACTTTGACATTTTAACATTACCGGACCACTTACGACAAATATTTACTTTTTACCACAACATTCCTATTGTACTTTTGACTATTACCATACTATAAATTATTGGCGGCGTCGTACTGGAAATGTCGTTATCTTCTATCAGACGCTACTACTAATTACACTTAACAACATCCTATTCCTAATACATACATTAATGAAATAGAAATTACGGAGGAAAATTTTAGTGTCGACAGTGCCCCTTATGGACTCTTACCACTTCCAATTTTCCGGAGATGTTCATTGATCCACCCTTGCTTGTGGGTCCATTTTCTATCATGGGGGATATTTTTTTTCCTTCACATCAATTGGACATCCTTTCTACAGGTGTTCACTGTACGATGGAAAAGTGACATGCGAGCATGGGAATCTACAAGTGAATCTTCCTCACACCTGACCTCCTGAGGTCATGCTGAGACATTCGGTGGGGATGGAATACACGTGGGATGTAGATAAGCTAGTTAGGTAATATTACGTCTTCAACACGTAATAATGAGATATGTGAATCTAAGGCAAATAAGGCCCTCCTAATCTGAACCGGTGTGATAGATCATTCGACGAGGATAGCTACTCGAAGGTTCCAATCAATATAGAGCTCTACCGTGATCCGATCTATGGGTTATGGGATACGTGGAAGATGACCTATGCGTGCTTTGTATATGTCTCCCGATAAGGTCATGAAAATGGAATGGCTAAAATATGTAGTGGATATTTTTGGTGGCTTATGGATGATTCTCTGGTCTAGTGCAGAAATCTTTAGCATGATTAGCTGCTATGTTTAATAATGATAGTTGCGTGATAATGTCTGGTGGGAGTGGAGAGGATCTAAACACTAATGTTCACAAACCAGCATCAACGTTGGATTGATTTGTAGGCCCATTGGGTTGTGAGACCTGTGGATCACAACCATAAGTTTGTGGCTATTGTGGACCTCCTATGGTCATATGAAGAGTAAACCCCTTAGTCTGACTATCCAATAGTCATATGCCTTTTCGGCCTCTATGTTTAGAACTAGAAGTTGCATGATTTTCTCGGAGTACCTAACAGGTGTTCTGGCAACTTGGATGCGTAAGCTAGTGTCTATATCAACGAGGAGGTTTCCTACGTCTGGCTGTGGGACTAGTGGATAACAACCAAATGTTTTCTCTCTTTCAAGTCCTTCTACAGTCATCCGGATATCTATCAAGGCATTTTATAATTTGGATGATCTGACTAGAACATGTGTGCTTTGTCGTCTTCTATGTTTAATCCTCTTAGTTGTGTGCTAATTTCTTGTAGGTTGTATGTTGTTCGGAAGACCTGAATTCTGAGATTTTGGTCTATGTCAACTAATGCTGTAACAAGATTTGGTTGAGGCACGATTGGCTCAAAAACATATTCTCTGGGCTCCCTAGGTCCCGTGATTGTAAAACAAGATCAATATAAGGCTAACTGAAATGAAATAAACTAACTACGCAAGATATATATCTTCCTCTATTTTTTGTATTTTTGATAGAATTTTAACAGAATCAAAAGAGCAACTAATCTAGTAATTCAGAAAATGACAACTAATCTAATAACCAAATTAAAACAAACAAGGTAGCCTGGTGTAGCTACTTTCCTGTGCAGTTGTGAGTTTTATCCTAAATAACTAGATAGCTGATTAACTTAATTGAAAGATTCTCGATCCTACCTTAGAAGTGAGGAATGAATCATAGTTTCTCAGAAACTATCAATCCCCACAACTTCCATGGCAATATCAAAAATGAAACTTAACTAAAATGAAATATTTCACTACTCTATTTGATATGTTTTAACTAAAAATTTGATTGACAAAACCTGGAATTTGTAGAACAGTGGCGAATCAAGTAGTCTATGATTTTGTCCCCTCAGAATGATCTCCTCATTCCTTCGTGTTCACATGAGTCCAGAAGAGCGTGTATATGCTAGCATCAACAGAAGAAGGTGTTTTGAACAATGACAGCTTTGGATATAGACCGAATAAAATGTGAGTAGGAGAGGGACAACGCAAGTGACAGAGCTTGGCATATGTAATTCCTAGCGGGATTTATTGCGGGAATAAAACACAAGTGTACCGAGAGGTTCTAGAATCTACCTTCTATAAAGATCAAAACCTGCAACTCTAATGGATTCAATCTACAAATGACACTACTTTTCTCTAAACTAATTTGTATGAACATCAATGAACAAGACTGAAGCAAGAAGATCAAATGGCCTCTAACAACAAAGGAAAAACTAGCATGGATGCAAGAATGAAAACAGAATGAGCTCTAAACAAGAAATTGAGAGACTAAACAATGGAATTGAGAAGTTAAGGGGCCACTTACTTGAAAACAAGCTGACTTATTTATAGATTTCACATTCACCCAAAGGGTAACTTGGAATGGAACTCTTTTACCATTAAACAATGAAGAAACACTATTCCAGGGGACATAAAATATTAATACGAGCTAAGGCGGTTGAGAAAAGCTAGTAAAAGTTAAAAATCACGCAAGTCATTATCAAAAGAATGTGTGAAAAATGCGTGAAGGACCGCTGCCCTGAGTAGGGAAGCGGTTATAGGACTGCTACCCTGCCAGGGCAGTTGTTTCGTCACTAAAGGTCAAAAGGCTTAGAGAAAGGAAGGAAAAGGATAAATTGAAGCATAAGGAAAAAGGATAAAGCATTTGGGATGCTAACATATACTTCATGAGCTTCTCTGGATCTGAACACCTTGCGAGGTGACCTGTATCATCATTGCGGCATGTGTGACATCGTTCTGGCAGCACAGTACCCTACAATTTTTGGTACGTACATATTTCCCCCTCAGAGAAGTGTTTTAACCATAAAGAGGCGTAAAATGGTGGGTTCGAGTATGACGGTCCCAAAATGAGAAGCTAGAAATTATACCTGACACGCCCGTGTGTCGAAATGTCACCATCCAAGTTCCCACTACCTGTAAAATGGAAAGAGGACTCAAGTGCAAATAAATAAAATAAATAAATCGAAAAATAAATACTAAATTAGTATGAAATGAGGACTTACCATTTGCATAGGGATGAGAACTTACCTCCGTCGGTGCTCTAAACCTGCGAAAGGGGCATTCAAAATGAGTCAAAACACACTATATATATATATATATATATATATATATATATATATAATGGGACCATTTTCCTATTCATTTGGATGTGTCGATGTGATAGTTTTTGAGCTCTGGGATCCACGGTGACAGTTTCCGATGAGAGTATAGTCGAAACGTTCATAGTGAGATAGCGATTATGCCTCCGCGAGTGGAACATCGACCTATGAGATCTCAAGTTAGTTCATCTCGATTTAACGTTTTTGAACCCAAAACGTAAAAATGATGAAAAATTTGTCATGGGGGGGTTATTTTTAGAAATGTTATTTTTAAATGTGTCTCTTAGTGGGGGCGCCTAATGGGTAGGCTTTTGTTTTAGCTAAAACAATCAAATTTTTGTATTTTTAAGCATTTTAGGGCATGTGAACCATTTTTAAATGTGGGACAGGACTGCTGCCCTGAGCAAGGTGGTAGTTACAGGAATGCTGCCTTCCAAGGCGGTGGTTATGGAACCGCCGCCCTGCTCAGGGTGGTGGTTCTCTCCAGAATGCCAAAATGATACTAGTTTGAATTCATTTTTACATTTTTAGTGTCCTTACTTGCTTTAATGATTTTTCCAATGCAATCTTGATGTTAACTTGCTTCTTTTTGCAAGTTTTTGTGTGTTTCATAGAAGAAGGAAGAGTACATTAGATGGAGCCAAGAGAGAGGGAGTGATTGGCTTCCAGCAATGTTAGATGCACTCTCTCAGGATGAGTAGGATATTCTTCAGAGGGCAGGTATACTGAGGATCGCACGGGTTCCCCATGTTACACCTGCCAGTCACATACTATGTGACTTATTCTCTTACTAGGATGCAAATTGGAACACCTTCCAATTTCTAGGTGTTAGGGGTGAGTGGACTATCACCCTAGAGGATGTCTACCACATTTTGGGAGTCCCAATTATTGGGAGGAGACTTTCATTTGATACAATAGTGTCCAGAGCTCAGGTGACTTAGAGGGTTACCTATATGGGAGACGCAGTTGTCTCCACTGGTTCGAAGAAGGGGGTGAAGGTCCATTCTATTCCTGGCTTGCCCATCCCTCTGATCCGTCAGGCCATTATGGGCATCCTTGCTTTGAGATTGATTAGAGACAAGGGAGGGGATACTTTACTCTACAGCTGGGCCCCCATCATCGCACAGATTGAGGCACATGCTATGATTTATGCCTGGGGAGCCGATATACTTGGGACCACCTATCATGACTTATTTAGGGTGGTTTGATTATAGGAACAGTCGCTGAGCCATCCGACCTTAGTTATGAGCTGGGATTATGAGTGCATCATCCCTTATGGGAGAGGCATAGAGGTGGTGTATCCCGAGGCCGTTAGGGAAACTAGATGGACAGAGATGATGGTGCTTAGAGCACCCCACCAGCCAGTTGCTTCCCTGACTACTAAGGATATGGAGGCCACAGCTTATCAGGCCATGTCAGGGTTGTGGGGCAAGGAGACCTTTACTTTGGTTTCCTGCTCTACTACATGAAAGCTTGTGGATAGGATGGGGAAGGTAGAGACACACCCCTTTGATCGAGTGAATTAGCAGTTCGGCCTTGCTTATGTTGACATGCCTCCCCCAGTGGTGCCAGTGTTCAGATTAGTTCGAGAGGCTAGGGGAGGTCCTCGAGGCTAGGGTTGGACTGTTGTTACTCCTGGCATCCCTATTGCAGCCAGGAGGTTGGTACGCACCTGAGTGAGAGTTGGTGCTCCTCAGGCACCTTTACTTCAGATTGCTGCCAGTCCTGCCCATAGCAGTGATGACCCCATTGATATAGACTCTGAGTCTGAGGAGTTCATAGGGGGAGAG
Organism: Taxus chinensis; assembly: GCA_019776745.2. Lineage (NCBI taxonomy): Eukaryota > Viridiplantae > Streptophyta > Pinopsida > Cupressales > Taxaceae > Taxus > Taxus chinensis. Next base: position 253,676,426 of record CM034150.1, read on the forward strand.
ATAGAGGAGGAGACTGAGGACATGGAGGTCAGCGAGTCGGGTGGGGAAGAGGATAGCAATCCCAAGTGGCATGACACTCAAGAGATCCTACAGGCTGAGAGGGCGAAGCAGAGCACAGAGAGGGTGACTCTAGTCTCATAGGAGTTACTTTCTTAGGACTTAGGTAGAGAGGACGAGTCCGTGGCAAGACGCCATGTTGTCCTAGACATGGGAGGAGGACATCAGTCAGTAGTGGCATCCGTGGTAGGTGTGGATCCCAAAGATCCTTCTTGGAGGCCCAGAGATCCGAGTGAGTTATCACTCTTCTTTTTTATATTTGTTTTTAGCTAGGATTGCCTTAGTTGCTATCTCTCTTTTTGTTCATCCTTGGTTTCACCTTTTGATCATTTTCTAATTTGTTTTCTCCTTTGCTTGCAGAGACTGCTGATGAGCGGTGAGACTTGATTCTCTGGGTATGTACTAATACCCTGATGCTCCCCATGGAGAAAACTTGTGTTGAGCTATCCCCGGATGCAGGGGAGCCTTCAGCAACTGGTAGGCATACCGATGTTTTTCCCCCCGTCTAGCATGTGGCCAAGATGGTGACTTCCTTCCGTGCTGAGGTAGCTGGGTATAGGGCTACAAAGTGCTTGATGAGGAGGAGCCGCTCTCATAGTGAGGCTATAGCTACTGTTCAGGATTGCGAGCCCTCAGTGCACTTAAAGTGCCGGCGTAGCCAGAGTCCTAGACGTGATCGTGCGCCTTCTGAAGGATTCCATAGGGATTGAGAGGCCACTTGGTTCTTTTTGTCGTGACTCTTGCTAGATTTTTTATACAACCATTATGTATTTTCCGGGCTCATTGAGCATTTTGACCATGCCTAGTGCATGATGGCATTGCACATAAACTTGATTATATGTTTATATATATATATATACATCTCTTTTTGGATCTAGATCTCTTTGTACCTAGAGTTTTGTGATTCATTTTCACATGTATATTAGATGTTTGTAAAATTTTTGTTTTTATATGCCTTTCAGAATGTATGCAATGGAGAAAAAATATCACAAATGTTTTCTTTTTTGTATTTCATGATGCTGGTGTATGACGATGTGGACACTATGTGATCTTGAACTTTAGTTTCTATAAGCAATTTTCCGGTACTTCATATTGTTTTGACAAAATGTGATGATGAGATGGTATGATGAGCAGATGAACTTGCCCCACTCCTAACTCCACGTAACCAGTAAGATGCGAGGGCTCACCATCGAGAGCTAGAAAGGGCACAAGCTATGAGGTGTATTGAAATGGTAATGATGGGAGATAGACAAAGAGTTGGTGGAACCAAATTAGGATGCTACAAACCTATCTTACTCAAGTGACTCCATAGTTTAGAATGCAACTTGCTTTGCAGTTTATCTAGACTTAGATCCGTAGATGGCCACATGGTTGAAAAAATCTAGTTTTCAGGGTTTTGAACTCTCTTGGAATTTTGGACATCTGATTCATTTGTTTTAACTCAAGATTTCAAAAGTTTTTTTGAACTATTTGCTTATGACTTTTAACATTTTCTGTCAAGTGGACCCCCTACACCTTGCCCCATGTTACTAGTAGGAACCGTGGGCTTATCACCATGGACAAGGCACAGGTGAGTAAAGGCATTCCCATCCTTTCCCAACCTTATGTCACTAGTAAGAGATGCAAGCTCAACACCGAAGGTTGGTAGGGCAAGGAAATGTGTAAAAGTAAAATTTTCTGTTTGATCTATGTTTGTCTTACTTACTTGAGCAAAATGTCAGTATGTTCTTATTTCCAAAGAGATATATACGCAGGATAGATGTGACACCATAAAGCTTATAGAATAGACCATAGGAAAGACACCTACCCTAGAAAGAAACCAAAAGTGAGAACAAGCATGCAGGCCTTGGTATGGCTACTGTTAAGACTTTGTCATATCTAGCTTTAATTGATGAAATGATTCTACAATAGTTGATGATGTTATGAAAATGAATAAGTATGATTTGAATGCTCCTGTCAATGCTATCAAAAATTTGTAATGAATTACTTAAGAATAAGTCCCTTGATCACCAAATATTATGAAACGAGTGAACAAAATGAACCTATCTAAATGAATATGTAATGTAGATATAATTATACAAATAGTGCCGATGCTTCATGCATAAAATCATTTAAGATGCAAGGAATTGACTGATTCACTGAATTCCTCACCCTCCAGTGTGCACAAGAGATACGCACCATTACCGTAGTCCTTTATGACTTGATATGGGCCCAACCATTTGGGCCAGAACTTTCTTCCTTCGCCGGTTTTCTTATCGATCTGGTTGTCTAGTCTTAAAACTAGATCTCCTTCATATATTTCTCGCTCATAGACCTTTTTGTTATACTACTTGCACATCCGGTCAGCATAGGCTCTATGCCACTGTTTGGCATTTAACCTGGCCTTGTCTAGGCTTTCTAGTTGGGAGAGGCATGCCTCTCTATAAGCTTCTTCATCTAGAATCCCTTGTAGTGAGATGCGGAGACTGGGTATTTCAACCTCAAGTGGGAGAATTGCTTCTGCCTCGAATACTAGTGGGAAAGGAGTTGCTCCTGTTGGTATTCTTATTGAGGTTTGGCTGGGCCCACAAGGTCGGATATAATTTTAAATGCCAATCTCATTTTTTTTCTTTTACCGTTTTGAGGAGAATATCTTTCAACGTTTTGTTTGTCACTTCAGCCTGCTCGTTGGCTTGAGGGTAGTAAAGAGAGGTCGTGTGATGGTTTATTTTGAACTTGCTACATAGCTCATGAACTTCATCATTCTTAAAGGACGTGCCATTATCTGAGATAATGACTTGTGGGACACCATACCTGTAGATAATTTGGTTCAAAATGAATTTGGCAATCACCAAACCTGGTAAAGTGGTGAGAGGCATGGCCTCCACCCATTTGGTAAAATACTCTGTAGCTGTGATTATAAAATTATGGCCATCGATTGATGAGGGAGAGAATTTCCCTATCAAATCTAAACCCCACGTGGAGAAGGGCCACGGAGTCCTATTGGTTGCAGGGATTGTGCAGGCATGTGAATCTCGTGAGAGAATTCTTGACATTTGTGGCACTTGCATACAAATTCCACTGCGTCATGCTCAAGAGTGGGCCAAAAATAGCCCATCTGATGTATTTTGTGAGCAGTGGTGTGACCACCGAAATGGCCCCTGCATATCCCACTGTGGGATTCATGAAGAATCCTCTTGGATTCTTCTATGTCGACGCATCTTGGAAGCATTTGTCGAAGGCTCTACGATAGAGCACTTGGTCTAAAACAACATATTTAGCGGTGATAATGCGTAACTTCCTTCTTTGCTATGGCGTGGCACCTTCTAGATACGTATGGTCGATGATAAAATTTATAATATTAGTATACCAGGGACATGTAGAGATGGGGGGTCTAGTTTCGACAAAGTATACACATTCATTGGGAAAGTCTAGATCTACCAGCTTGCTTCCATCTAGTGGATTGTCAGCTAACCAGTCTACAATGATTTGTCTTTTGATGGATTATTGGTTTACGAATGTTAAATCAAATTCTCCCCTTAGGGTTATGAAATGTCCAGCCTTCTTAGACAAGGACCCTTACATGAGGAATGTCCATAAATGGTCTGTCTTCACAATGACCCTTGTTTCTTGATTTAACATGTAATGTCTTAAAAAAAAATTGGCGAAGACCATGGCAAGGCATTCTCTTTCTGCCTGTGTATAACGTGTTTCATAATCAAGTAATGTTTGGCTAATGAAATAGATCACGCGTTCTCATTTGTCATCATCTTCTTGAGCCAGCATGCAGGCCAGCGAGATATGAGTGGCTCGTGAGTATAGGATCAAAGGGTGGTCTGGCTTGGGAGGCATTAGCATGGGTGGTGACAAAAAGAAACACTTAACTGCTTTGAAAGCCTCATTGCAGTCTTCATTCCAATCTATACTATAAGCTTTCTTGAGTAGATTGTTGATTGGATGAATGGAAAAGCTTAAATCTGGGATGAACCTTCGGATTGCACCGAGTTTCCCAAGAAATGACCTGATTCCAGACTCATCTGAAGGTGGGATCATTTCGAGAACAACCCGTATTTTGGCTAGATCAACATCAATCCCTCATGAAGATATAATGTATCCTAGAAGTTCACCTCCTGTTACACCAAAAACACACTTCTCTGGGTTAAATGTGACACCATACTCAAGTGGTTGAGAGAGGATGATACAAAGCACCTCTAGGTGATCACAACACTTCTTGGCCTTGGCCAACAAGTCATCCACATATGATTCCACAATTTTATGGATAAGATCATGGGATATGTACGTCATTGCTCACTGATATGTAGTGTCAGAGTTCTTAAGACTAAATGGCATGACAACATAACAATAAGTTCCCCAGGGAGTTATAAATGTGGTTTTGGCTTGGTCTTGTTTGAATATTTTGATTTGATTATATCCTAAGAACCCATCCATGAGTGAAAAAATCTCAAATCCAGCTGTTGCGTTAACGATGACGTCAATGGATGGTAATGGGAAATCATCCTTGGGACAAGATTTGTTAATATCCTGAAAATCTATGCAAATGCGTATCTTCCCATTCTTTTTGAGAATAGGGACGATATTAGACACCCATTGTGAATAATCGACTGGTTTGATGAATCCTACTTGGAGAAGTTTTATTACTTTCTCTTTTACCATGAGAGCCACTTTTGGCTTCATTGGTCTTGAATTCTTTTTAATTGGCTTCTCATCTAGTTTAGTGACAAGATTATGTACCACAACTTATGGTGCGATACCTGTCATTTCTTTATAATTAAATGAAAAAGCCTTTTGATGTTCTTTGAGGATTTGGGTGTGTGTTTCTATTTCTTCTGGAGTTAGCGAGGATCCTAACTTCAAAATTCTTGGTTCTTCCTCCATTCCAATGTTTATGTCAATGGTTTCTTCTATCAAAGAAGTGTTACCTTCTTCAAACTCAAGTGGGGCTAGAGGTAGTTCTAGGATTTCTCCATTTTCTATCTCATAGATATCGAGATCTTTCTGTGGAGGAGACTCTACCGTGGGATTTCCAAAGTAGGAATAGGAATGTGGTATTAAGGAAAGACCAACTATATGGTGAGCAAGGTATAGCTGCGCATAGGTGTTTAGATATTTGAGAGTGACTTTATCACTATCAACATGATGTAAGATAGGAGATTCATTCTCAGCTGTATGTGTTAGCAGAGGGTTTGTTGACATTTTCTTCACCAATGGTTCAGTACGAAGTGATACTTTGAAACTTGTATCTTCTAACTCATTACTTGGGGTGAAATGTGAAGCTGAGGTTACTATTGAATCCATGATAAGGTTCTGTTCTCGTGGGATTTCCTCAATAGATATGAAGTCGAATATTTTTCTTAGATCTAATACTGTTGTTTTATAGAGTTGTAAGTGCTCAGTTTTAGTCTCATTTACTTCAGAGACTTGGGTTGCAACTAACTGTGAGTCTCCTAATACTCTAATGTTATTGACACTGATCCTTTTGGCTATGATGAGGCCGAGGAGGAGGGCTTCATACTTAGTGTCATTATTTATACATTCAAAGTTCAACTTAAAAGTAAAAGGTAGGATCTTTCCCTCAGGAGAAGTAAAGATTACACCTGCCCCAGATCCATGGCGACATCTAGCTCCATTGAAATGGAGAGTCCAATATTTACTAGGAAAGATGGATGATGGGACATTCTTCACGTCTATTTATTCTATTTCGGTTACTTCTACCATGCAAAGTTCCTCTCCTGGAAGAGAACCAACTCCCAGGGTACATCCCATACTTGCATAATCAAATGGTAGGAAAATTGGTAGATCTTGTTCCAGTAATTCAACAATTTTTGTAGTAGTTCCTAATGACACTATTTCTACAACGTTAGCTTCATCCTTGAGGGTTGGGATGCCCTTGAATAGGTTCGTAATTTCTAGTTCTATTGTAGGTATTAATTTTTCTTCTGGTTTTGAGTCGATTGGTTTGTTAAGTTGGTTTATTGGGAGTTCAAACTCAGAGTGAACACCTGGTCTTTTCTTCAGGTCTGCTAGGTGTATGTCAAATGGTTTTGGGTCACCTTTTGCTACGAATATCTTTCCTAGGTGTAAGAATCTTATTTCCTGGAATAATGTAGAGGGGATTGCTTTCATGCAATGTATCCATGGTTGACCGAGGATCATATTATAGTTGGTTTCCTGATCTATGATATAAAACTCGGTGAGGATTGTCTTGGGTCCTAAGGTGACTGGTAATATTATAGTCCCGATTGAAGTAGCTCTAAGGCTATCATAACCTCTTAGCGTATTTCTTGTTGTGGAATAGTTTGTTTCTCCATATCCTAGCTTTTGAAGGAAAGAGAAGGGGACAATGTTAACTTCTGCCCCATCATCCACCATTGTGCGTTTAACGTAATTATTGTAAACCCACACCTGTAAATGCAAGGCCGGATCGCCTCTACGTGCAATTTCAGCATCTGTTGGCATTTTATTTATGTCGAATATAAACTCGGTATCCCTATCTGGCTGCCCTGGAGGGTGGATATTGAAGTCTATATGGTTTACTTGTGTTTCAGGAGGTGGAGTGATGTTAATTAAATGACCTAGACCTAGTGCTTCTAAAAGAGCAGCCTTATGGGCAGGAGAATTTTTCAACAAGTCCAAAAAGGAGATGTGAGAGAAGGTCTTTGTTAAGTCATTAATTAAATCATAAGCACCAATGGGTTTTACCAATGTTTATTGAATGTTATCTGGTTCTAGTGGATAGATTGGATTTGGTTGAGAAGAATATTCTCATGTTCTTGTTATGGCTTCTACGTGCAGCTCAGTATCTAACTCCACTAGATCAACTATCTTGGTTCGTGGCTGATTCCCTAATTATGGTGTGACAGGTGAATTTAGTGAAGTTGAGGCTTCATGATCATTATTTCCTTTCATTACACCTTTGTTTGTCCCATTCAGATTTAATTTATTATTGTGATTTGGGAGTGGATCATTAAAGATCTTGAGAGGTGCATTTTGGGGGGAAACTACCCATATGAAAGTATTTGTCATAGGTGTCACAGAATCTGTTAAGAGCATATCTATGAAGAGTTGTCTTTGTTCTTCTGGAAGATGTTGCATGACCTTATTGTAATCACAGCAAGTCCTAGTGTCATGGCCTCAAATTTTGTGGAAATCACAATACGAGTTGGGATTATAAATCCTTGGTTGTTGGTTTGGCACGTGTTGTGGTCCAAAATTCTGATTGAATTGTTGACTATTAGGATTAAAGTTTTGCATTTGTTGTCTTTGGTTTTGATATCTCGTTGAGTTTTGACTTAGACCCTGTGTCTGGATCTTGCTGCCGTTGCTGTTGTTGTTGTCGTTGGGGATGATTAAAATCCACTACGTTGATTATTGGGGTGAAATTTTTGTTTCGTTAGTTGTTAACTGGTGGTGGAATATTTACAATGTTTGCTTTTTTAGTTTGGTCAGTCACTCCATCTATTTTCACTCCATGGTTTTTGTTAAGGATTTTAGGTCCTGGATTAGTGTTTGTGGTAGTAGGATAAGTCGTAGTGTTTTGGTTGGGGATGATTAACCTCCCATTTGTTCCATATGTCTTGCGACCGCTATCTATTACAGCTTGATCTATTCGGAGAGTGCTCTCGAGTACTTCATCATAATTTCTTAGTGGGAACTTCTGGACTTCTTCCTTTATCTCTCTGCTAAGAGAATGAAGGAATAAATCACATAGTTCCATCTGATCCATGTTTGGAGCACTTGCTGAAGAATAGAGGATTGTACACCATCTTTGGATGAAATGAGCAATAGATTCATTGTGTTCTTGTTTAATGTGCAAGAATTCCCTGATTCCTGTTCTCAACAATTTGTTCATGTCGAACGCCTTGATGAACTCTGAAATGAGTTGTTTAAATGAATGTATTGAGGCTTCAGGTATTCTATAATACCAATCGAGGGTGATACCCTCTAAAGTTTTGGGGAATATTTTAGCAACAACTCCATCCCAAGGGAGTAGTTCTCGAATGGCTATGATGTAGGCCTTAATATGTGCATTTGGGTCTCCCTCTCCTTTGTACTTGGGTAGATCAGGGAGAGGTCTTGGAAGCATGATGCTTCATATAGTGAAGTCCAAAGGTTCTTTCAAATATTCTGAATAAGTTCCTATTGCATAGGTTTCGACCATTGATGGTGTTTTCTGAGGGGGTGGAGGTGGAATGGGTTGTTGATATGGTGTAGCATATGTATTTGCAAGGGCATAAGGGAATCCCTGTGGTTGAGAAAATATGCCAGGAGAAGAGAACATATCTCCTTGTGGTGATTTGGAATACATGTTTAAGTATGGAGGAGCATTGCTCAGGAATGGATTGTTTTGTACTAAACTGGGAGGTATCATATTTTCCACTGAAGCGGCGTTAGAAAACGTGGTTCTAGTTGACGTTTGTTGTGAATAATAAGGAGGCATTCCCAATGTGCCTATTCCTGTGAGGAGGTCTACTTGGCTAGGATGATGTGGAGGATTGGAAATTCCTACCTGCATGAATTGTGAATTTTGACTTGCTTGAGCAAGTTCCAACCCTCTAACTTTCTCAACTAAGGCTGAGATGACCTCGTTTGGTGAAGACACAGTATTTTTCCTTAGTGGTGTTTGTTGTATACCTTGAGGTTGTATAGGCATATGGTACCCAGCTATGAATTGATCGGTGCCCTGCCAAGTTTCACCGAGGGCATTTCCTATAGGTGGAGGGATGGGGGTGTTTTCTTGGAACGAAACCTCGGGTTGTGTTTACAAACCTCCTATAGATGGGTACATATTTTGAGAGTGTTGTTCACTCCTAGCATAACGTGCTAAGTATTTGTCATCTAATAGTAGATATGGATATGACTATCTACTAATTTGTGGTCTAAGAAACACCTAAGGAGATGAACCAGATTCTCCAGTGAGCGTCATATTGTTTGAGCTTGAAGGCTCTGGTTATTGCATTTGAGTGAGCTGATCCAACTCCTCTATTTGGAAAGAAGAACTATATCTAGTCCTTTGAGGTGGAGTTTGTGTTGAAAATCCATTAGTTGAATAGTTGTCACCCCATGTTGAGAGCGAGGGTGATGGTTGTCTATTTAGTTGATCGTAGTATGCTTCAAGACCTAGGAGAGGTCTGCCATATGCATCGTATCCTGACATATTCAGGGGGTATATGAATACCTACAGAATAATGGGAAAGAGCGAAGCTGGATAAAATTAAAAGAAGAGTGCGAAAGTGAAACAATTGTTCCTTTTACGTAAGTTTCACCAATTTTGTAGGTAAAGTTGATGCGAAGGCTCATGCGGTGGAAAAGACAAAAAGTATACTAATTGGAAGAACAAGTAGAAATAAGACTCCAAATCAAAAGGTAGGAAGTTCACGTCGGGTTCACCAATTTTGTACGATGGAAAAGTGACATGCAAGCATGGGAATCTACAAGTGACTCTTCCTCGCACCCGACCTCCCGAGGTCGTGCCGAGACAGCCGGTGGGGATGGAATACACGTGGGATGTAGATAAGCTAGTTAGGTAATCTTACGTCTTCAACATGCAATAATGGGATCTGTGAATCTAAGGCAAAGAAGGCCCTCCTAACCTGAACCAGTGTGATAGATCGTTTGGCAAGGATATCTACTCGAAGGCTCCAATCAATATCAAGCTCTACTGTGATCCGATCTATGGGTTGTGGGGGGATACGTGGAAGATGACCTGTGGGTGCTTCGTATATGTCTCTCGATAAGGTCATGAAAATGGAATGGCTAAAATATGTAGTGGATATTTTTGGTGCCTTATGGACGATTCTCTGGTCTAGTCCAGAAATCTTTAGCATGATTAGCTGCTACGTTTAATAATGATAGTTACGTGATAATGTCTGGTGGGAGTGGAGAGGATCTAAACACTAATGTTTGCAAACCAGCGTCAATGTTGGATTGATTTGTAGGCCCGTTGGGTTGTGGGACCTGTGGATCACAACCGTAAGTTCATGGTTGTTGTGGACCTCCTATGGTCATATGAAGAGTCAACTCCTTAGTTCGAGTATCCAGTAGTTGTATGCCTTTTCACCCTCTATGTTTAGAACTAGAAGTTGCATGATTTTCTCGGAGTACCTAACAGGTGTTCTGGCAACTTGGATACATAAGCTAGTGTCTATATCAATGAGGAGGTTTCCTGCATCTGGCTATGGGACTAGTGGATCACAACTGAATGTTTGCTCTATTTCAGGTCCTTCTATAGTCATACGGATATCTATCAAGGTAGTTTATAATTTGGCTGATCTGACCAAAACATGTGTGCTTTATCATCTTCTATGTTTAATCCTCTTAGTTGTGTGCTAATTTCTTGTAGGTTGGTTGTTGTTCGGAAGACCTGAATTATGAGATTTTGGTCTATGTCAGCTAATGCTGCAACGATATTTGGTTGAGGCACGATTGGCTCAAAAATGTATTCCCTGGGCTCCCTAGGTCCCATGATTGTCATACAAGATCAATATAAGCTTAACTGAAATGAAATAAACTATGCAAGATATATTTACAACACACACACACACACACACACACATATATTCCTCTATTTTTGTATTTTTGATAGAATTTTAACAGAATCAAAAGAGCAACTAATCTAGTATATTTAGAAAATGAAAACTAATCTAATAACCAAATTAAAATAAACAAGGTAGCCCGGTGTAGCTACTTGCCTGTGCAGTTGTGAGTTTTATCCTAAATAACTAGATAGCTGATTAACTTAATTGAAAGATTCTCGATCCTGCCTCAGAAGTGAGGAATGAATCATAGTTTCTCAGAAACTATCAATCCCCACAGCTTTCGTGGAAATATCGAAAATGAAACTTAACTGAAATGAAATATTTCACTACTCTATTTGATATGTTTTAACTAGAAATTTGATTGACAAAACCTGGAATTTGCAGAACAGTGGTGAATCTAGTAGTGTATGATTTTTTCCCCTCAGAATGATATCCTCATTCCTTCATGTTCACGTGAGTCCAGAAGAGCGTTTATATGCTAGCATCAATAGAAGAAGGTATTTTGAACAATGGCAGCTTTGGATATAGACTGAATAAAATGTAAGTAGGAGAGGGACAGAGCAAGTGACAGAGCTTGGCATATGCAATTCCTAGTGGGATTTATTGCAGGAATACAACACAAGTGTACCAAGAGGTTCTAGAATCTACCTTATGTGAAGAGCACAACCTACAACTCTAATGGATTCAATCTACAAATGACACTACTTTTCTCTAAACTAATTTGTATGAACAACAATGAACAAGATTGAATCAAGAAGATTGAATGGCCTCTAACATCAATGACTAAACAAGAAATTGAGAGACTAAACAATGGAAATGAGAAGTTGAGGGGCCATTTGCTTGAAAACAAGCTGACTATTTATAGTCACCCAAAGGGTAACTTGGAATGGAACTCTTTTACCATTCAATGAAGAAACACTATTCCAGGGGACATCACGAGCTAAGGCAGTTGAGAAAAGCTAGTAAAATTTGAAAATCACGCAAGTCGTGATCAAAAGAACGTGCTGGAAAATGAGTGAAGGACCATCGCCCTAACACTTTCTTGAACCAGACTCAGGTCAAAAGGCTTAGAAAAAGGAAGGCAGAGGATAAAGCGAAGCTCAAAGAAAAAGGATAAAGCATTTGGGATGCTAACATATACTTCGTGAGCTTCTCTGGATCCGAACAACTTGCGAGGTGACTTGTATCATCATTGGGGCATGTGTGACATCATTCTGGAAACACAATACCCTATAATTTAGAGTACGTACATTCACCCTTCATACTTTGATTGTTATGCACTTGTGACATTATCTTCGGTTCCATCACACTCACTTGCTAGACTTATGTCACACTTTCTTGAACCGGACTCAGAGTTCTTCATGATGCTACCTTCGGTTTTCATCGTGGAGTGGGCAGACTTCTAGCACATCATTTTTGTCCTTCCTAATGGCAGACACACAGTTCGGTGTGGGTTGCTCTTCTTCAGTCCAGAGGCAGAGGATCTCGTGATCGAAATTCTTCTGGGAGTCTTCTTAGAGTTGCAAAGTTCAGATCCATCGATGGCATCTTCTACATCCCTCTTGTCTCCCTCTTCTCACCCTCTTCTTCCTTCTAGAAAGATGTTATTTGTATATGGGAACCTTATCAGGCCTTTAGTTGCCGGGCCCCATTGGCACATTTTTCTTAGTTTTCTAGGGGAGTCATCTTTTCTGTTTTGTCTTACCATGACCTCTACATCAGCTTCGATGAAGGGGGGTGTTGGTGTGTGTGACCTGCCTAGTCATCGTCCACATCACATGTTGAGTCATCTCGCCTTGTGAGAGTCATAGGTCTTAGGGATTCAAATGATAAGTGTCAGATTCTATCATTGAATCTGTCATTTTCATTTGCGTTAGTGCGTCATAGGAGTTACATTCCTTATTTGGAATTGTAACTCCTCCTTTAGTGGCGTCATATGCGTCAGTCACGTCATATGCATCAGTGGCATCATAGGGGTTACTTTCCTTGTTTAGGCATGGGGGTTACACAACACCCCTATTTGTACTTCCTTTTTTTGATCTATGAGTATGAGAAGACCTATTTTCTTATTTGTATATTCTTTCCATTGTTCAAATCTTGCTTATTACGTTGGAGCTATAACGTTACCATCGGAGTGTAATTTCATTGTGGTGCATTGTTTCGATATCGGTTCTCGCATATCCCTCTTACATGGTATCATTTCCAGGTAGTTAAGCGCGCCAACCTTGGAGTAGTACTGGGATGGGTGACCTCCTGGGAAGTCCTGGTGTCATTACCTCCTAATGATGTTTGGCCTGATTGGGTGTATACTCGGCTCCATTGTGCGGGAGGGTGTTGGTGCAGTAGCTGATCAACACGATGAGATCCCTCTCCACCATCAGTTCGAGCTTTTTGTGTGACGACAAATCATACAGATATGAGGTATCCACGTACTCCTTTAGAAGAATAGATAATTTTACTAATGAGAAGTTAAATGTAACATAAAAACTCTTTGATAATATTACATCATCAACAAGGATAAGGTTAAGAGAAATTGTAACCTCCCTATGAAGATAAATAAGAGAATGTTTTAGTAGGGTTATTTTTCTTGAAGAAATGGATATAGTAAATCCCACATATTGAAATAGTACACAAAATTATTATTTTTACAAAACAACTGCCATAAAAGATTAACTACATTGATTCAACATTTTTGTAAGCTTGTTGATATCAATGGGATTATTATCCAGATATTTTAAACAAAAATATGTTAATTTATCAATCTCATAAATTTACATAAATGAAGTTGTCACACTCTTGAAGGGCACAAGTCCAATACTAGATAATAACTACCAAAGGAAACTCGTAAGATAATAAAATAACAATTAAATAACTCGAGATAATTTTTTTTAATAATAATACAACTAAGTCATGATTACAAATTTTTTAAAAATGAAGGCGACACAAGGTTACCACTACATGAGGAAACAATTTCCAACAAGGGATTAAGAAAGCCATTTTAAATATTTAATTACGACAATTAAAATGCGACAACCAAATTAATTAAGCTGATTTAAATAACTGTAAATTAAATCCAATAACACTATAAAGGTTATTGTTGTCCAAAATACCCCTAGGATATTTTGGCAACAATGCAGTTTCATTCTAGCTTTAGCATTGTGTTTTGAGGCTGCACGTACTGCTGATCTTCTCACTTGGGGTATTTTCCATGGTTGTAGTTATTTCACGCGCCTAGCACGTTCTCCTTGATTCTTCCCATTTCCCTCGCTTTCTTATACACATTTTTCATGAGCTCACTTTCCTCCCTTTTTCCCTTTACAATCATGCCTCCTTGCACACTTATTTATTATTTCCCTGACACTGTGTATCCTCTCATGCATGCCTGTGGGATTTCCTTGCATATTTGCAAGCATTTTATTTTACCCTTACGCGCATTTATTATTTTTAATGAGTCTCACACACACCCTCACACGCGCTCTAAGATCTTTCCTCATGCACTTTATCTTTTCTTCTTGGCATGCTTGCATGTGCATCATTTCCCTAAAAATTTCCTTGTCTTCCTTTGGTAGGTCTTCAAACTTCCTTTGCACATTTCCATGCTTATGCAAATATCCATATCTCTCCCCAAGCTCCATGCACACTTATGTACTTCCGCTGCATCCTTAAATATTTTTCAAACTTAATCTTCTTCCCTCTACTCCTGCACATGCACCTCAAACTGTAATCTTTGCACTAATCATAGGTAAACACATGTGCAACTATGGGACCTGGTGGTAAAAAGTGCATTTTACAATGGTGAATAAAAAGGTTCCAGCTATGACTAAATCCTTGTAGAAAATGAAATCATGACATGTGGCAGCGACCAAGCACATGTAGTCAACCTTCGGATCCCCACAACTAATCAAATAGTGTCACATGTTTGGCATATTGTTCCCACATTATAGATCTTTAGATAGCCATATATTTTGACTCAGAGCTCCAAAACAGGCATGGTTGGTCTCATTGGAAATATATTGATGTGGGTTGCACTCTAGGATCTTCAAAATCATATTTTTGTGGGATTTAGTAGGTGAAAATAGAGAAATGAGATTTGGGTCATTAATGTGCAGTTTTAGGCAACTCAACCACACATATGTAATGAGATATGGTCTTTTTCCTTCTTATACAAGTAAACTGACATGGGAAACGGACTTAGTAGAGTTCCATGTTGTTTTACAGTTAGTTAAGGCATCTTATTTGTGGTTGTAGTATTGAAATCGAGTTTCCCTCCCTTTACCCTCTTTCTCTCTCCTATTTTCTATATATTGTAAAATAATGCCCATTTATAAAGGTTGGACCCTCTTAGAATACAAGGGCATTATTTAGAGTAGTGTATTAGTATTTTTAAGTTACAGGCATAAGAATAATGCCCTTGTAATGGATTGTAAGAGTAGTCCTACTCTAAACATTTTCCTAAGAATAGGCCTTAGAAGAATAGTATTTTTGGTAATATTTCTTCCCTCCTTCATTGTAATGGATTGTGCATCCTTTTAAAGCAATAAAATAATTTTTTTTTGGTTATTATTTACCCTATACTGTGTTTATTGCACCTTTTTGCCTTCCTATTGCAGTTTGGGTGTGTTATGTATGTTTTGTCTCTTTTGGAGGGTTTATTTTTTATTATGCTCTATGAAAATAAAAGGTTGAATGTTATTCTAAAATGTGGCACCTATTTCTGCCCTTCCCTTGCTCATTTTCTCCCATTTTCACTTATTTGAGAGTATATTAGGTGTTAGAAGATTTTAGTCTGAAACAGGTTCAATGTCTTTTCGGGAGAACATAAGAAAATCCAGAGAAGAAATATATTGGTTTGAAGGGAGAGATACTTGACCTTCTTTGTGATCTCATTGAATTTCAATATGGAAGGAAGTGGGGAAAAAATTCAACTCTTCATTTGAATTTTTCGAAGTTGATGTGTCATCGGTTGCGAGAGCTTCGTTGTCAAGCTCTATAGAGATGGCTCCGTCGTAAATCAAGTCTTGAACATAATGACAAAGAGGTGTACAATTATCATTATAATGGCCATCCATGTGATGGTTTTCACAATATTTGGATGTATTGTATGACATAGGATTGGGTTCCCCATTAGAATATGGTCTCATCGGTGGATATTCAATCTTGTTACCCTTTGCTAATTGTTCAAAGGTGTTGGATATACTTTCTCTGAGAGGCGTAAAATGACATTCAACGGTGCATAGAGGTGTTGAAAATACAAGATATTATGGATATATAATTGACATTGTTTGAGGATTCACCATGTTTGGGAGATGTACCCTTTGTATCATGGTTAGGTGGTAGGTCTTCAGCCACTATGTCTCTGTTGTCAATGAGGTCTTGGATGTAGTTGCAAATTTGTTTTCATTTTTTCATTTGATGACCATCAATGTGATGAAAATCACAATATATGGTAGGTATATATCAACCTGAATTAGGTTATCCTTTAGGGAAGGGTTTCTTAATAGGATAAGTGACCATATTAGCACTTGCCAACTATTTTAAGACACTTAAAAGAGATTCCTCCAAAGATGTATATTAACTTTGGTTGTAATCACGAGGAGGAGGAAACATTTCTCTTTTTGAAATGATGACGGATGGTTCGTACTTAATCTATTTTAATTGGTTGTTTTGTAAGTTGCGCACATTGTGATTATACGTGACACAACCATTGATAATATATACATTATAGGGTCCCAACTCTCTATAGATGAAGATATAGGGTTACAGTTGTTGTTGATGTACTTGGGCTTATCATGAGAAGTGCTTGGGTTATTTTTGTGGTGATTGCTATTGTGATAACTATGCTCATTGTATTTATAATGAGGCTTGGTTAAGACTTTAGAAATTAGGGATTTTTCAATTTGAGTTTCATTTTCAATAAATTCTTGATTCTTCCTCAAAATTTTTGAGACAATGCATTTGCATGAGAAAGTATAACTTGTCATTGAGGTTAGGGAAAAATATGCTAACCATCTATATTTTAGTTATTGAACATGGGAACCGAATTTTGATTCCTTGCCATCATTGCAAAAACTTTGCAAAGATTTTGTTTTTTCACTGTTTGGAATTGCATTAATCCATCATCGTGACTTCAAAGTAAAGGTTGAAAGAATAGTGTTTAATGAAATTCTAAAAGAGTTCCACAAAGGTATAGATAGATCCATTTGGAATGTGTAAGAGCCAGTCCAAATCTCATCCTCCTCGACTATTAGGAAAGAGGTGCAAGAGAAAGATATCGTTATAATCCACCTCTTGTCATGCCAAGAAAAATTATTTAATATGCTCTCTAGGATTAGTTTTTCCCTTGTATTTGTCAAATTTGGGCATCTTGAAAAAGCATGGGAAGCTTATGCATAAGATGTCCATGTCGAAAGGCTATGGAAACAATTCATCAAAATTGATTTTTTTGTGTTGTTTTTGCATGCCCAAAATTGTGTCCTTCATCATTTGCCACTCTTGAGAAAATGGTGAATTGGTTTATGGGATAAATGGCAATTTATCATTCTTAAGATTGTTGTTTTCATTATTAGTCACAGAATGATTTTGAAGGTGTCATCACTTTTCTTCATGTGTTTGATACCTTTGGTATCATTATTAGTGACTTTAGAGGTTAAGAGAGCCAATTGTTTTGCCATTGCATTGATTTGATCAAGCAAGGCCAAGTTGGGATTAGAGGATGAAGCATTAGATTTTCCTTTATCATTGGAATTTTTGTACTTGGTCCTTCATTGTCATGTTTATTTGACTCAAGTGGTTGAACCTTAGGGGATTCAGGTTATCCTATTAAGTATTCCAATCCATCCTCATCAAATTCTAAGGGAAATCTTACTCCTATTGCGAGGAGACGAAGAAGGAATTGGTATTTTTTTGTAAAGTGTCATCTATGGAAAGGATTTTATGTTGGTGTTCATCCTCTTCATAAAATATGATATAGAAAGGATTTCTTTCCTCCCAAAAAAAGGGACTATACTTGTGACGTCATGTTCCCAGCATTTTTGAAATAAGGGAGGAACAAGAAGAAGTTTGATATAAAACTCAACCCTTATTAAAGTGAAAACTAAGATGGAAGAGGAGAAAAGAAGGAAAGGGGCTCGAACCTAGAAAAATGAGTGCTAAGAGGGAAGAGGTGAAAAGGGTTAGTTGATTTCTCGACTCTTAACAAAATGAGAGTTAAGAGAAAAGGTATTGAAAGGGGTTAGATGTTCTATACTCTTTAACAAAAATGAATGTTAAGGGAGAAGCGACTTAACACAGTGAACGCGATGAACTCTTAACAAAATGAGTGATAAGAGTGCCAAAAAAAGGGTGTGAAAATGGTTAACTCTTAACTAAATGAGTGTTAAGAGGAACAAAAAATGTGGACTTCACAACACTTAACAAAATGAGTGATGTTAAGGTGGAAGGGTACTCAAATCATTAAATAGAGGACTCTTAGCAAAATGAGTGCTAATAAAGATGAAGAGGTTTGAAAGGCTTTGCGACCCTTTTACAAAGTGAATGTAAAGATGGAAGAGGTGAAATAAGGTGAGTTTCTCAGCTTGTGATAAAATGAGTGTGACAAGAGGAAACTTAAAACACTATGAAATATGCTCAACTCCTAGCCAAAATAGTGTTAAGGATGAAGAGACTTAGAAAGTTCATGATGAATTTTCTCAACTTTTAACAAGATAGATGTTTAAAAGAGGAGAATTAGGAATATGATAGAGGATGTCCACTCTTAACAAAAGTGTGTTAAAAGAGGAGACATAACAAAGAAAATGAAACACTAAAAGAATGACAAAGTGAATGTTATCACAAGAAGTGGATTAATGAAGATGAAAAAGATCTAAATCTCACAAAAGTGGAAATAAGATACAAGGGGGAAATGATTGATTAATGATCTCAAATTAAAGAAAAGTAAATGCTTTAAAGAGAGAAGTGAAGAAACATAATGAAGAGGATGTCGAAAATGCAATAAAGTGATTGCAAATTGCGACGACCTAAGATGATCTCAGAGATATATAGAAGATGTCATCAATTCAACAAAGTGAATGTGAAGTATGACATCGTAAGATGATATTCTTATAGTTCAACAAGAGGTAAGTGTCAAACTTTAAGACATGATAATGAAAGATCAAGGTGGTAAAGAGGGTACTTGACCATGATAAAACAAGTATCACGAAGCCAAGACTTAAATGAAGAAGGATGAAAGTGCTCAAATTTGGATATGGATGTATACAACCCAAGAGTTAGACAGGTTTACAAAAATACAATGTGGATGAGAGAGAAAAGTGAATGACAAGAGTGAAACACAAGTATATAACATATGACAAAAAATAAAAAATAATGTAGTGAAATTTGGCCTCTACATTAGATTGGTTTGGACAAGGCTTGGTTTCCTAGGTGGTTTACTCAACTAGGTGTCAACAGTATACTCGAGCGAGCATGGTGTTATTGCTAGCTATCAGCTTTACTTTACCCCCTTTGAAACAATGAGAAAATATATTGCTCAAATGACTTGCACTGGGGTCGCTACTAAGGATATCCACATCTCTAATCTCACAAGGTGCACTAGTTAGTTGGGATGGGCGTACCTATTTTGTTAGCTAGTTCCCTTAATGTGTTGAATACTTTGGGGTTTCTATAGTACTCTTGTTGGTGAGAAAAATTGTCGATATGAAAAATTAGGTGTCTCCACCAACGTTCATGGGGCTATACCCCTTTGCATTGAATGGTGCAACTCCCATTATTGAATGCGACTAATCTAATCCTAATCTAAATGTTGTTGTTTAACCAAATAGGTTGGGGATCACATAGGGACACTCCACTAAACATGTAAAAAATTCTTGTACAGGGGTACAAGGGAGGAAATTACAACAAGTTAGGGAGAAGGAGGAAAATTAGGAGGGGAGTTACTGCCATGAGTAGGAAAATTACAAAGCTCACACCCAGTAACCAGATTAGTTCAACATTCAATATAGAGTAAAAACTATGAAGCTAGTGGGATCGATGAATCAAAACACAAAGTATTCAGATTCATCTACCGAAGGTACAAAGATCTTACATCACTATACTTACAAAGTGTATGAAAGGGGGAAATAGAAGAACCGTGAAATGGTTGTAATAACCATGCTTATTGTGTCAACGATGAGAGGAAACTATACATACAACACTATACACATTCATACATCTTGAAAATTAGAAACTCTATTCCTTTATTAACACTTACATTAGTTGTAAAAATCAAGGGAAAAGAAGAAAGTGGAAGAAATTGTAGCTTGTATTCCTTGCGCATTGATACAAAGTTCAAAAACTCCAATTCACAATTTCTATAGAGTCAAAGTCTCCAAAATATGTCATCCTTGGAATGGAGAGGCCATCCTAATTTATATAATTTGAAATTACCTCTCACCTCCCTCATATGATTCTTTGTCTACCCCCAATGACCTTTCATATGCCTTTGCACAACTTAAGACATTTCAAATTTCTAGGAAGATATTAAGTCCCTTTTCATAAAATGAAGGTGACTTATTGCATTATAATCCTAAAGTCACTTTTTAAGTACATTAAAGGCATTATGAAAAATTACAACCCCAATGAAGAATTATAACATTGAGGAGAGAGAAATTTGGGGCAATAAGAGAAGAAAGAATAGAGAGAGGAAGAAGAGGGTGGTGACATTGTGATGACGGGGAAAATTTCACCTGTGATGAAGCCCATTGATCCTTGCCAGATGATTTGATGAAATGCTCCAATGCAGGGACTAATGAATCCTTGAATGCTTTACACCTTCAAAAATTGGATGACCCACATACAACATGAACTAAGTTTTTAAAAAATATATTGAGTGATTCCATTGGCGACCATAAGCTCCACTCGTGAAGACCCCCTGTGAAGAGGTAGAAGCTTGATACTGATCCTGCCATAACCTTTTACAATACTACTATAATGTTACGCTGATGATGATCACAAATGATCCTTTGTACATGATGTACCAATACTTTTGAACTCGAACACACCGAGTAGGTAGGTGATGAACACCGATGAGTATACCATTGATGACAATGAATAATGCCCCTTCTGTGGACTTGAACTTCATGGTCACTTGAAACTTACTATATATGGACATGACAACTTAATATTCTTAGTATGTGTCAAAATATACCTTCATGAACTCTAAATGACATTACCAACTTGAATGTTTTATTTCCCTGTACACTCCCTTGTGAAATCCGCCTTATAGAACAACTTATTATTTTTAGTAAGTGCCTATGAGATAACTTACTATTTTTAGTAAGTGCAAAAGTCAGATTTTGCAAATCTCAATCAGCTATGACAACTTGAGTTCCTTCTTCTTACTGTGTTCCTCTCACCTTCTAAACCAAATTTCTATTTATGGCATGTGCTCATGTAACACCTTAAACTATTTTTAGTAAATGTAAGTTATGGGAAGAGATGACCTTTTCGATCATTTTCATGTGCAATACTTCCTCTGTGTTTACCACCTTCTTTGCAGCTTCTTCAGATGGTTGCTTACCTAAAATAATAGTCTCTCATGTAGAAAATCCCTACTATTTTTAGTAAGTATGCTTCTGGTGATTGGATCACAATGAGATGAATATTTTTGATATGTGTTCTTTCCCAATATCACCCCCCTAAAATTTTGGACCTACCCGATCGTTGGTTTATGAGATTTTAAAACTTGAAATTTTCACTTAGCAGTAGCTACGAGCATGACAACCATTAATGGAGCTTGAAAATTGAAGGTTAACTTCCCCTCCTTGGATCTTGATGGAAATTGTATTTTTGATATGGATTTTTCCATCTTGTTTCACAAGTGAAATTTCTTTGCAAACCGATCACTGGTTTAGTGGGAGATGAGATTTTTGTTTTCGTTGCATGGAAAAGAGGATTTATTTTCTATAAATAATCCTCACCGCATATGAAAAATATGTTTCTAAGGTTTTTATGGCCTCCAAAAATGATGAAGACAACAAAAAATCTTATCTCGATTTGTGTCGTGGTTTGAAAGTTATGGCAATTTCTTCGTCGGGTGGCTACAAGGGTTTTTCAAATGAAGTTCTTCATTTTTTCTCTTTTCTTCATCACTTTGATATGATTTTATTTTGAGATTTATATGTTTTTAGTTTGAGGAGGATTTCACGTTGCTAGTTGAGTGAAGTAATGGATTTTAGGAGGTCTGGAATTTTTTTTCCAAAGTTCCGGTAGGGTATGGAGATGTGGGGGGATGAAACAAAATGAAAAATAGCTAAGTCCGGGTATGTATTCATCCAAAAATGCAAGCATAGCAGATGGGGGGAATTTTTTGTCACTTGTGTCCCTTTTCTAAAGGTACATGAAATTCCACATCGCGCCTCATCGCGACACTTGGCGGGATTTGATTGGATGTGCATTTGAGCAAGGGAGGTTGGGATTTGCAACTAGGAGCTGAGTTTTGGATGAATGAGGATCAACAAGGCTTAAATGGGCTGGGAGTAATTTTGTGTCCCCTATATCCCTTTACTAAAGAGACAAAAGGGGCATCAATTTCCACTTCTTTCCTCATCGTGACACTTGGCAATCATCCGTGCAGGGAGAGGGAAGGCTCAAATTTAGCTCTTGGGGGCTTAACTAGAAAATAAAAGGTCACATTGGTGTTCTGGGGGATTAAAAGGGATAAGGGGAATTTTGTGTCCCTTATCTCCCTTTTATAAAGGGATAAAAGGGACATGAAATCCCTCTAGGATCCTAGTGTTGACACATGTCCACTTGAAAAATCGCTAACTGCGAGAACTTACCTTGCGGCCAACTTGCAACGATGATATCTTGAGCTCCCGAATGAGTTTCAAGTTGAAATTTTATATGAATTTGACTAGAAACCACAAAATGATCTGAATTTGGATTTTTTAAACTTCAATTATGACTGAATAACCTCTAAATTACCCCTTATTTCTCAGAACAGCCAGTTGCACGCTAGAAGAATGACTTGGTATGAGAGATACATGATACTTGAAGATGATCTATTTTTTCCATCATGTGGAGGAATGAAAGATATTTAAAATTATATCTTTTTTGATCTATAAATCCTCTCAAAGCTCCTGGAATCACTCCTTGAGATCAGGTGCTTTTTTCGGTGCAAGCTTCTTTAGGCCTAAAAACCAACTTTCCGTGACCTAACTCCTAAACCTCGAATTCTTTCAAGATTTTCCCTAAATTAGTTCCTTGATGTTTTAAAATCTCAAATAAATATCTATTATGAATATTGGTCTTCTATTCCACTCTGATGATGGTGCACCGACTTAGAAAGGATGATAAAAGCCTCTTCTAAGCACACTCAAAAAATCACTTTGCAAACCATTGCTCCAACATGCTTGAATGATCATGTTTGTTCCTAAATCACCTATGGGGGATGATTTTTAACTCCTAAATAACCTAGGGGGAAATTTTACATTCACATGGGGATCACTCTGATGACAAGATAGGGCTAACATTGTGGATGAACTGACTTGGGAGGTGTCTTGGGGAGGTATGATTTTCAAATTTTTTGACACTGGAGATTGTTGTCATGATTGAAAATTGGGAATTTTCTTGTTACACATTTGCAAGAAAACTCCTCAAGTGACTTTTATGGCTTAAGCAAAATCACTTCCCATAGTTATGGTAGTTGGGCAATAGCCTTGTCAAATGTACCTACAAACATAATGTGTAGTGTTCATTTTATCTTGATTAAAAATATTCCCTATACATGATGAATTAGTAGTTTTCTTAGCTCATGAGTGAAGCAACTTGCAGTTAGTGGGTTTGAGTAGTCTTCGTAATACAACCCTGAAAATGACTGTTAGTAGTTTTCCTAAGGTAGAGAAAGATAAAACAATGAAAAAATAACACAATTATGTTTCTGATTCTCAAGATCACTTATAACAAGCGTGAGAGAAGATCATACACACAAAGTGTTATCATTAGCTTCACAAAAATAGAAAAATGACAATGGAAAGCACAAGCAAAAATAATTGCCACAAAGCATTAGTGTATGTTGCAAAATTATTAAACAATGACGAAAGGCTAAAAAAGTGACAAAAAATGGACCAAAATGCCCAATAACCCCTATATTAGCAATTTTTACGATTAGCCTAACTATTGAAAAAATGAAATATAAAGGTCCTAGATGATTAAACATTTGAGAAAAAGACCTAAAAAGTGAAAAATTAATAGAAAGGGGTTCTAAGTGGGTAAGAAGATCGAATTTAGATAATTAAACTAATTAATGAATTAAAATATACTAAGCAATGAATGGAAAGTACTAATGAATTTAATTAAATAAACTATTTAATTAATTAAGTAAACAGACTAACCTTAACGTAAAGAAAACAATTAAAATAACATAAAAGATAAAGAACCTAAGTTTAATTGAAAATGGTATTCTAACCTAAATGTGAAAGCCTATGCTAAAATAACAAACCTAAATCTAAAAAAGACACTAATGGGTACAGGCTTATTTTTGGCTTTTTGGTGTTTGTGTTGAATGTTGTGTTGTGTGAATCGGTTGTGTGAAGGTTTGGAGAAAGTGACAACACTAGGGAGTTACAAATTTGGTGTGGTGGTGACAGTGGGAGACGAAGGGTTGAGCGATGAGTGGGTAGCGTGCATGAAGCTAGTTGGTCATTCATTACAGGTCGGGATGGGGGAGTAGTACGGGGGAGTCGGGTTGAGGTGTTGGTGTCTGCGGGGGGGTGTGGGAGTCCATAGGGGAGGGGGGGTTGGGTAGTTTGTTAGTGTGTCAGGGTCAGGGGAGGGCTTGTTGGGTAGGTCTAGGTCGAGTCATAGGGTGAGGGTGATATACTCGTTGGGGTAGAGTTAGGGATTGGTTAGGGATTGGGGGGTATGAGGAGAGAGGTAGCCAGTTTGGTTAACCTGACAGGATGTAGGGGAGTCTTAAAAAAATAGATTTTTTTTGGTTATCCTGAGTATATATATTTTTTGTGATTTTTTTGTTTGACAACATATAATTTTTACTGCTTTTTTGTGCAAGATTCATGAGAGGTTACAATAGTTAGCTAAAGTTGGAAAAAATAATCCAAGTTGACAAAGGTTTTGTAAAAGAAATCTAAGAGGATTTGCAAGAGGATGAACTTGTATTTTATAGAGGCTAAGTTGGTTGGAATTAGGTTGAATTTGGTTGAATGTACTTGCTAAAAATAACATTTGAGGGGACCAAATAGTTGCGGGAAGAATAAATTCCATTGAGGGGAAGTAAAGAAATTTAGTAGAAGAAGTTTCATCTAGAAAGGTGGTTGTACATGCAATTGAATTGCCCCCACCTTTCTAGGATTCTAGAAGTGTAGTTGACTAGACTGGTGAAGTGGAGTTGGTTGGAATGCGGAAGTGGAGACCAAGTGGCTATTATAATGTGCACATTAATTAATTAATCATTTGTTTAATAAATGATAATTAACTTAGATAATAGGGGTACTAAGGATTAATTTAATTAATCCAAAGGGGTACAATGCACATGATTAATCAATCATGAAGGGGTGAATAACATGATGTACTAGGATAATATTGGGAATAGGTAAATGATTTTAGGGTGTCTACAAGGTGATTTTTCCTCCTCTCATACTATGGATTCTACTCAGTTGCTTCATACCCCACTTGCACATGAAGTGGTTTTTTACCCTTTTCCTATTGGTTTTGTTGCTCCTAAATCCCCTATCTATGATGGAAAATGGGATCCCGTTGAACATATCTGATCATTTCATATGGATTTCTTTGATTATGTCTCTCATGAAATCTTACTCACTAACATTTTCCTTATACGTCTTAAGGAATTTGCACTGTAATGGTTATATGATATCCCCAAACGCTCTGTCTGCTTTTTTATTGATTTGAAAAATCATTTTTTTGCACAATTCTCTATCAACATTTGGGAAAACTTATCTTATACACAACCATCTAAAATACGAAAAGGATCTAATGAACCTATCAATGATTATGTCTTATGATACAACACCATGCTTACTAAGATGAGTAATATCTTAGCCGATAGTGAATTATAAGATATTTTTTCACAAAAATTTCTTTCTCCTTTGCAAGAATTGGTAATATTTGATAAGTTCCAATATTTTGACCATTTATGTAATACACTCAAAGAGCATGAAGATAAGTTGTTACATATGAACAAACTCAAGTATGTTGCTAGCACTCCTAATCCATCTAATACTAAGTTTTCAAGAAAATCCACATTCAACTTGGTAAGACCAATGATACTAAAGATGATTCCAAAGACACTATCCATGTTGATTATTAACCAACTAATCTATAACTATAACCCACATGATGATAATTTACTCACTTACCTTTTGCCCCACACATTGTATTGAAACAATTTCTTGAGTGTAATCTCGTGTCTCTCCATCCACCATTTGAGGTTGATGTCAGCAAGCCTTAAAGTAAATGTTTCTATTTTTTATGATTACTATGAATATCATAGATGTATTATTCGCCTCACTGATCAGTGTATCAAGCTTTGTCACATCATTCAAGATATTATTGATTCAAATACCATTGAATGGGATGAGTCCACTAAATCTTCTAAGACAACCAATGATAATGCCTAGCTAAAAATATTCAATGATCCACTTTATAAGCATATAAATGAAAAATCTACTTTAGAAGTGCACAATACTTATTATGAGGTGCTACCACCACCATCCTATGATCACCCCTTTGATGCAATGATTGACATTATCACTTACACATCATCTCCTACATCGCTTATCACTTTCAATGACTCTAATATAGATGACACTCTTGTTTCAAATATTCTATTCATTCATGTATGTATTAATAAAATACCTATACCTAATGTTTAGTTGATCCACATAAAAAGGATAATGTTTTCTCTCTCATGCTACTTTAATGTCTTGGAATTATACAAATAATATTTCATTCGATACCAATCCTCGCTATTGGTGCATTACTATACCTATTATTATTGGTTTCATTACTACACCCATTTCATTCTTGATTGTTATTATTATTATCTCTAGCGCATTATGTTTAGGTCTCCCTTGGCTATGTGATCTTAGGGTTTGTTGGTGGCCAAAAAATTTCACCTCATTTTGGGGCCTTAAAATTTTCCATTCGATCACAATCATTCGTGTATTTTGTGCACTTTTCCATCTTAGAACTCATCAAAATTTCTTGCATAGTTTAGATACATATTTTCATATTTTAAAGTAGGAAAAACCTTGACCAAATTGACTTGTTTTGGGCTCAAGATGGGTAGGTGAATTTCAAACCATTTGTTTATTAAGGATATTGGTCATTAGATTCAATTGGGTTGCAAAAGGAAAATTTTGTTTGTTAGTGACTTGTTCACCATTCAGAGAGTAGTCCCATATGCATCCATGGAAAGATCATGTTTGGTTTATATAATTGGTGGCTGCATTGGTTAAGTGGAGATAAGGCTCCACGCTTCACGTTTTTCCTAAGCTCAAAATGGTTCAATCAGCTAAGCCATGGGGAAGATCAAATATCATGGGCTCATGTGTACTAATCACAAGCCACTTAGGATCCTATGGGAGTCGTGGTCCAAACATCTGAGCCCTAGTAGTGTACAAAACACCAAGAACACAGATGCGAGAAGTCCCGAGATCATTGAATGTCATGATTGGTCCACATAGACCAATCACAAAACTCTATGGTCTTAGAGATCATAAGATCTTGAAAAATGACCCCGTCACCCTGAGAACATCAAGAATCTAAAAAACATGTGGTTGGTCCATATGGACCAATCACGGGCCCCTAGTTTCTCATGAAGGTTGAGAGCTCGTGAGGTAGAATATAGGTTAATTTGGAGTTGAACTTCATAATTGTAGAGAGTAATAAATAATGATAGACATAGAATTAAAAAATATACCTTACCTTTTTTGGTGGTGGTGTAAATGTGGTGCAAAAATTACAATGATATTTAAGCCTACATAAATCTAAAAAAATTAAATAAACTTTTTACATGATATTTGGGTAGAACATGGGTAATGTAGAGTTGAACTTCATAATTCTAGAGATACAAAAAAAAATGATAATAGAATTAAAAAATATACCTTTCGTTTTTATGGTGGTGGTTGTAATGTCTCCATTTGCAAGTAGGTGGCCTAAAAGGCCTTTCAACCATCTTAGCCTTGGTCATGCCCAAGGGGCTAGTGGAGTTGATGGTTATTGGGTATGGTTTACACCTTCGTTGCAATTATATATTATGTTTTGATGTTGGACATGTAATTTTAGGTGACTTAATTGAAATAAGGTTGCGTGATGCTCCCCTAAGGTGCTTTATGTTATATTTTGTCATTAACATTAGTATTGTGCCTTGGTGGGAATAATTGTTATATTTTTTCATTGATGGGGGACTTATGGAACTTTATTATTCTATTCCTTCATTAGACGTCACCTAAGTCACTTTTGGCACTAGGAGGGAAAAAGTAACTTAAGTTACGTTATGTTCATGTGGGTTTCCCCCTATGGGGTCGATTAGGGTTCTTTGGGCCCTTTGTTGCATTGGGAGGTTATAAAAAGGTGGTGATTGGGGAGAAGAGGGATTCATTTATACACTCACTCTTTTATGATATTAAAGCCATTGTTGGTTTTATACTTTTTACTTATGGAGTAAGATCCCATAGGAACCCCAGCTTTGGTGGTGAGAGATCCATCCCTAGCTTGTTATTTTGGATATTTATTCAGATTTTTGGATCATATCTGAAGAGTAATCAGAAATTCAGATTCAAAGAAAGAGTATAACCATTCTTCATCAAGGATTTCAGTCCAAACATGAAACAACTATTTTCTAGGGTTTTATCTACTCAGTTCTAGATTTGAGGAGCAGTTTTGGAGGGGTTTCTATGGTCTAATTTTTGAGATTTTGGAGTTGGAGATTTTTTATCATCATGAAGACGCCCTAGAATTCATTTACATCATTTTTTCATTGTTATTCAAGAAATTACGGTCAGCTGTATTTTTCTCTCATTTTCTACCCTAAAATAAATTAAATAAAATCAGATCTTTGCAATAAAAATTATTTATCTATTGTGCATTGTTCTCCATATTTTTCCACTTCCTTTGAAGCTTCTGGGTATTGTTGGAAGTGAGTATGTTTGAAGATATAAATTTTTCTTTATTTATTTACCTTGCTGTCCTGAAAAATCAGAATTACAGTCTGTAGATTTTTATAAATTTGTAAGTTTTAAGTGATATCCTAAAAGGGATATTTTAGCTATATCAGAGCGGTTGTTTCCTTTAGTCTGTTTGGGTTAAAAATTAATTGTTCTAAGATGGAATAACAATTGGTACAATATTTGATCAAGGGACAAGTGTAGAGATACATGATCTTTTACGTCCCGCCGATTCAGGGAGGGCACTGACCCACGTTCTAGATTGATTAGTTGGTTCAGGTAAATTTGTCACCATCACATAACATGTTGTTTACATTGGAAAAACTCAGAGATATGATATTCTTCGCGAATATTTTGATACATCAAAGTAGGAGAGTTAGCTTGAGGGTGACAACTTGCATCATAGAAATATTCTGGGTTACGGTACCAGATATACCAGATGATGAGGACTTGATAAGATGGCTACTTCAGTTGTTGGTTGATCCTTTTGGTGGGATTATGAAGACACATGTTTAGTCATTTGGGTTGAGTGTCTAAATATTAGAGGTACTGGCCAGAGTTAGACTCTATTGGATGATGTGAGACTATGAGTGTTGGGACCTTGTCAGAGTGATGCTACATATTTTCCATTTAGTGGCCAGCATGACACATTCTAGGGAGGTGTTGAGTCACATTCGTGAGATTGTTACATGTACATAAGATGAGGATGAATCAGGGATAGTGACCCATGTGTTGTGCACAGATATTTTGAAGTTATGCACGCAGGACGAGCCATAGGATCATATAGGTGACATGGTTGAGACCTTACATGAGGAGAGCATAGTTACTGAGTGTTATGATATGGCGAGTCACATTGTGGAGCCAGATAGTGAGGAGATGACTATAGATGTGATCATAGACCATGTGATTTAGAAGGGCCATAGTGCAAAGGATGGTATTATGACATTGAGGAGTGTACCATGTTTTCTACAGGACATTGTGTTGGCACCTATTGTGTCAATATTAGAGCATACATCATCAAACATGGTAGGGTAAGTGCAGAAAGTTAGGGGACAAAAAATGGGTCATAATTGGATGTCATATTGCAAATAACAACATAATATCAGCTTGTAGGGATTATTAGCAATGCATACACCCAAAATTAGAAAAATATATATTAATATGAATTGTAGCATCAGGAATCTAGTTTCTAAACTACTAATTTTTTTAAAAAATGGGCCATTTTAGCTATATTAAACACTCAAAATTCAATGACTTGGTATTTTTTTAAAAATGTCTATAAGATTGTAGTCCGTTTGCCCGTTATTTGGATGACCAAAAATTGATATATATATTTTTCATTTGGTGAGAAGTTAGATACCGCATTTATCTTGGGATAGATTTTATTTTGTATTTTTTTGAGCAAAATTTTATTTTTTATGATTTTTTCCATGAAAGTGGGCTGAAAACATAAAGAAAACAGAGAACTTTCCATTTGCCCACCATAACTTCCTCAAAAATATTGAAATCAAATAATTATTTTTTTGAACATGTATAGAATTTCACTACGGTTGGAATGGTATAAGTTTTATAACCTTCTAATAAGTGAAACAAAATTTACAGTCTTAAACGTAGACATAAACATTCATAGGAAAAAGTGTCTTAAAGACCTACTATTAGTAAAAAATTATAAAATGATGTTTATCCTATTCTATTCACTTTAAAATAAATATTTATACAAAATTAACAGTCTCCCCTATGTGATGGTACCATTTTTATGACATATTTTTTACTTTCCGGCATGGTTCAAGTCTGCGGAAGACTAAATTTTATGTTTTGTTGTTTTTGATGTAAAATTCAAGATTTGATGTCTACTTAATTGTCCCCCAACTTGCTGCACTTATCCGGTACACTATTTCCATGAGTTGGTTGGGCCTTCTTCCATCAATGTTTAACTGAGGTGAATATACCCTCTTATGATTAGAGAGGAGGTGTTTTCTAGTTGGTTCTTGGGAACTGAGGGTGATGGTTTAAGAGCCTTTAATCACAGGTGCCTAAAGAGAGGCAAGGTACATTGTGTTGATTTGGATCCTAGTTTGGCTAATTTTCGATGTCTTCATCCTTTTATGATGACTTATATGACTAGGAGAGTCATACTTGTTGGCTGTGAGACTCAATATGGGGTTGGATATTCCTGGTTGATTTTTTGAACACATTTCAAGTATACCGGGACACATATGAGGTTGGTGACAACATTAGCTAGATTGTAGGAGATTCCACATTGCTGGTAAGGGCCTTGTTGGTTGGTCCATTGTGTTTTGGAGAGAGCCTAAGGAGTTACTAGATTTGGAATTGCATTAGGAGATTGAGTTCCTCATATTGGAGTTTTTTTTCCATTTATTGGGATTCATCTTTATGTCATCACCATTGGCATGGTATTCTTCAAAAACACTTCAGGGTGTTTCACTATTATTGGTTGATGTGGATTTCAATGGATGGGACCATGGAGTTAAGATTTCATGGTCATTAGATAGGATATGAGAATTAGTTCTCTTCCTTTCCCTGTGAGATTTGGGAGTATCCTGTGGAGAAGGCTTTCTTAATCCACTTTTTTGGGTGAGATAAGTGGGATATTTGATTACTCCTATTTCGATGGATTGTTTGTTACAAACTAAGAGCACACCATGATGACTTATGTGGAGAGTGATCCAGATGATGTTGATTCGGGGAGTGAGTTAGGTATGATGGATAATTTGAATCCATATGATAGGGTGAGTGGAGTCATGGATGTGGGTGTGACTAGTAGTGTTGCACACAAGACAATTACAAAGATTAGGGTTACATGTTTAGATCACCCAAGTCTATCATTACATTGGTTATTAGAGGTTTCAGTAGACTGGAGATCTCATTTTCTTGTTGATTACTCTAAGAAACGATACACTTGTGAGATTTTGGATGGTCACATACATGATGACAACTACAGATTGGAGGATGAGATGATCTTCTAACAAGGCAGATTGTACCTTGTTTTAGATTCATAGTTGAATATGTAGATATTGCGACATGTGCATTATTCTTCCATGACTAGACACTTGCGCTTCGATGAAACCTACAAATTCATATAGGAGAGGTTTAAATGGAATGGGTTGAGGGAGGATATCCTCAACATTATACAAGGATGTACGGTTTATCATTATGACAAATAAGAGCTTACGGGTTCATCATTTTTTAAGAAAACATGGGATAGTAATCCTATGTATTTTACTACTTCTATGCCTGGTGAGCACATCACCCATGTGCTAGTCAGTAGAGGGACGAATTTGACTCAGTTATTTGGTTATTTAGTAGGTTCACATTCAACACAGGTGGTGGACTATACAGAGTTGATATTACTGGTTGACCATTTACTAGATTCTTGAGGCTTTTTTCCCCACAAGACACATTGAGACACAATATGAGGAGCCTTGCTCTCACATGACTATGGGTTATGTGAGAGAGTTAGCACACTTTGTTCTTATACATGATGTTTCACAGGTTGATACAAGGGATACCATAGGATTCATAGTGGACTTTTGTACTCGTGGGTTGACTAGAGAGGCAATGATTTTGAGAGATCACATGATGATAGATTCACAATGGTAGATACTGGATAAATTGGTAGTTTCAGTGTGGGTACCGGTAGAGAGTTGGTGTGGGCAGCATATTACTTCAGGGGCAACATTGTTCTCTACACAACATGAAGAGTAGGATGAATACATGGGGTGTCTTGGTTATGTCAGATCACACTAATCATTGGGTCACTGTAGGGTAAAGTGGATGAACTTACTTTGTGGTATTTAGCTTCTGCAGGATAATGCTTGGGGTCAAGCATTTCTCGGGAGGGGAGGATTCTAATGTCCCCATTTTCAAGAAGGTAACCTAGGAGGCCTTTCATTTGTCTTAGCCTTGGTCATGCCTAAGGGCTAGTGATGTTGATTGTTATTGGGTATGGTTTGCACCTTCATTTCACTTATATATTATGTTTTGATATTACACACGTACTTTGAGGTGAATTAAGTGAAATAAGGTTGTATGGTGCTCCCCTAAGGTGTTTTATGTTATATTTTGTCATTGACATTAGTATCAGGCCTTGGTGGGAATAATTGGTATATTTTGTCGTTGAGGGGGGACTCATGACACTTTATTATTTTATCCCTTCATTCGGGGTCACCTAAGTCACTTTTTGCGCTAGGAGGGTAAACATAATTGAAGTTAATTTATGTTCATGTGGGTTTCCCCTAGGGGGTTGATCAGGGTTCTTTGGGCCCTTTGTTGCATTGGATGGATATAAAACAGTGGTTCTTGGAGAGAAGAGGGATTCATTCATACACTCACTCCTTTATGATATTGAATCCATTGTTGGTTGCATACTATTTTCTTTTGGAGTAAGATCCCATAGGAAACCTAGCTTCGGTGGTGAGAGATGCATCCCTAGCTAGCAGAACATTCTTCGGTGGTGAAAGATCCATCCCTAGATTTCTATTTTGGAACTTTATTCATATTTCTAGATAAGATATGGAGGGTAATAAGAACTTTAGATTTAGAGAAAGAGGACAACCATTCTTCATCAAGGGTTTCAATTCAGATTTGGAATAACTATTTTCTAGGGTTTTATTTACCCAGTTCTAGATTTGAGGAGCAGGTTTGGAGGGTTTCTGTGGTCGGATTTCAAAGATTTCAGAGCTAGATATTATTATCATCATGCAGATTCCCTAAAGTTCATTTCCACCATTTTTCCATTGTTATTCGAGAAATTACAGTCAACTGTATTTTTCTCTCATTTTCAGCCCCAAAATAAATTAAATAAAATCATATGTTTGCAATAAAAATTATTTTTCTATTGTGCATCATTCTCCATATTTTTCCACTTCCTTTGAAGCTTCTGGGTATTGTTGGAAGTGAGTATTTTCGAAGATATAAATTTTTCTTTATTTTTCTACCTTGATATCCTGAAAAATTAGAATTATAGTCTGTAGATTTTTTTTATAAATTTGTGAGTTTTAAGTGATATCCTAAAAGGGATATTTCAATGGTGTAGATGCGGCACAATTTTTTTATGCCAACCTTTTACGTCAATTTGTGCCACCCTAACAAAAAAACATAAAAAATAAAAAGGATGTGAATTTGACCTTAAAATTGGTGCTAATTATACTTTATTCAAGTAGTGATTTATTAAAACACGCACTATCTAACCTACACCTTATGCACAAAAATGATGCTAATATTGTCGATAAATTTAAATTTCATGAGATAATGATGCAAAAATTTGATGTTAATATTGCCAAAAAAATTAATTTCAAAATGGTGATGTAAATGTCGAATGTTAATATTTTTTGGTGAATATCAATTTTAAAATGGTGATGTAAATTATATTGACATAGAAATCGATGATGAAAAACACATAAATTCAAATAATCTCACTTAAATTCAATACTGAAATTTATAGGTCTGCAATATTTTGTGATGCATATTTTTGGGATGAACACTATTTGATGCATTCTATTTTTTTTATTAATTTCTAATGTTAAAAAAAGTCACTCACTTAGCATCAACGCTTCTAATGTCAAATGGCATCACAAATGTTCTTACATCACATTTGGAGCATCAAGGATTTCATGCAGAGTCCATAAGTATTAGTCATACTTTCAATAACATATCATGCATACCTCAGGGAGGGTAATAAATTGGCGGATGTGCTGGAAAATTATGGCATTAATGTTAACCTTACTGTTTGGGACAATAACAACATTCACATTTGTGAAAAACATTCTTCGCTTAAAAACCTACAACTAGCAATTGCACATGAGTTGGAAGTTACACCGGATGTGTAAGATTTTTATCTGCGAATGGAGAATATTAAAAAAATAAAAAATAAAAAACATGTGTTGTAAACACAAGACCTGTAATAGGGTAGCCAGAAAAAAACTCACCAGAATTTGACACATTCCAGCAAGGGCATCCTAAAAGAGAGACACCTCCGGTGTAATTATGATGCTAGACTCATGAAATTTACTATGATGGGAAAATTCAAAAACATAGGTAAGTGACGAACCATAAAAAAAGTAGAATGGCGTCCCTAAAAGATATCTATAGAAGCTCAAATTGAATGATAAATGGGGCATTTTTATCTTATAATTTACTTATAAAAATCTCTATATGGACATGAAAAAAGGTAACAAGCTCAAGTTTAGGTGTTACTTAGTTGCATCAAAAATTTCCTAGAGGGTAAGTTTTGTATTGTACCCAATCTTTACCCTTTTATCACCAACTAGAAATTTTGCTCTATATTTTTTATTTAAACCCAATAATCAACAACATGTATGATCTCCTTCATATCTCAATACCAAGCCTATTTTCCAAGCATTTTATTTAGAAAATAATTTTGTATGGAAAAGAATATTATTGAAATGTCTCCAAATTGGGATTATTATAGATTTATCATGTTTGAAAAATTAGATGTATAATTGTTATTTTAAGTGTGAATGACAATCAATCAAAATTCTTTTCATATTTAACAATGGTTTATGTAACAAAATATGTACTATGATGTCATTGAAACTATTGGGATACAATAAGCAACATTTACAACCCACTTTTCATGTTTTTTGCTAATCTATTGGACATGTTATGTTACCCCTTAAAGTTGAAAACACACCTATACTATCATCTATTCAACATAAACCATGATTGAAATCATGTAAATCTACATCAATAGCTTCTCATTCAACATTAAAATAAAATTACCAAGTCCTACAACATAAGCTTAAAGTGACGCAATCTATTATCTCACACGACACTATTGGTGTGATTCATGGTAGGTCATCTCACTTAGGTGAGGTCATAGGTCTAGGTGTCATTTAGGTTCATCATGAGATTACCTTATGCGTTAGTGCGTTATATGTGTCATTGGGAGTTACTTCCCATTCTGGGAATGTAACTACCCTTCTCCACTTGAGAGGTTATGATTACAACACGAGGGATACACAACACCCTCTATATGTACACTGCCCTTTAGATCTATGAGAACGTTGAATGAGATTTTCCCCTTTCGAATATTTACATACACCTATGGTTGATGCTCGCTCTTCATGAAATATCGCCATGCTGCTGGAATGCAACTCGGTTGATGTTCACGTCATCCCGCATGATCCTCGTACTTCACATTTAACCATAATTTCATTAAATATGGACATTTTACTAAAAATCTAGATTTATAGTATTATCATTTCTAGCTTTATAATTGTTGAAATTGGATTCATAAATTTCCATTATTAGTTTTTATTTAGTGTGATATCAGATTCTAATATGTTTATTATTGGAATTTAATTAGTGTAATATCGGATTCCAATATTTACACTATGCCATACAAGTATGTTCCTGATTCTATATTGAGTTTATGAGAATATGCCCATTCTCAACACACTTATAATACAACTATGTTCCTAATTATTTTTATGTGTATATGCTTTATCTCAATTCTTTTCTATGATTCCTATATGAGACATTTTGATCCCTTTTGAAAATTAAACCAATGTGATATGGGTACATGTGTTTCACCAATAATTTTTACCCTCTCTAGGATGAAACATATAGAAGTTAAATGGTTAATAAGGAATAGCTATGAGGTGAATGTGGAAGATAGAATGCACGCGTTGTTGACTTTATCCAAGATGATCGTAGAGAAATCCTTTTTTTCTAGGAAGGACTACCTATAGATGCAAAGAAAGACCACAAATGAGTATTAAATAACATATAACAGTGGACTTCCTAGCGTATGCTAGATCCAGGAAGAGTGGTGCTTCCTAGAGAGGCTGTCAATCCACTGTTTAATAACAATTCAATGTGAATAAGAAATTGAAATAAATAGGTCCTATTGAAATGTAATGATTTAGGTTTCTCATACACGCAATACACTTAGATTTTATGCTATATATTTAAAATATCACTAAATCTAATTAGAACCGAGGTTTGTTCAGGTCAGGCAAGTTAGTCAAAAGGTCTAGTAAGGGTCTGGGGCTGATTGGTGGAGGTTTGGGTTGGTTTTGGGTGAGTGGGAAGCTTGCTGGTATGAGAATATAAAATGACACAGAGACCGATATCGGTCAGGTGACCGATGTCAGTCTAGGGATGTGACCGATGTTGGTTCAGGGATGAAACTGATGGCAGTAGGTTAAACCGACGTCGCTAGGGGAAATTTGCAATAACTTAATAAAAATGGTTTTGGGATTCTCTATGATTACACAGAGAGTGAGGAGGGTGTGGCTAGGTTCATAATATAACTCAGAAGACTCAGGAATATAGAGGGAGAGGTCACAAAGGGTGAAAGGGCTTGTACTGGTTGGGTAAGTGGATTGGTGAGAAGATGGAGATATTTGGATAACAGTAGAAACTAAAAAGAATGAAGGAGGAAAGATATCTACAATAAAGGAAACAAAAATGATTAAGATCACATTACTTACTTGCTGCTATGAAAATCATGTGGCTGATGGAGGCTTGTGATTGATTGGTGAGGTGGTAGCTGGTTCACTGCCGCGGTAGTATGACCTGTGTGTTCCTGTGAATGCTCCAATGATATGGAAGGGAATCCTTGACCTATGTTTCTCTCTGGTGGTGTGTAGACGTTGTTTAGATGAAGCAATGGATTTGATATCTTCACTTTATTGCAATAGAACTCTCAAAACTCAAAATTACCAACCCAGGTAAAAGGTTGTAAAATTATATATAATGGAAGGTCAATGGCAGTTCAGGTGACTGACGAGGATAAACTGGTGTCAGTTAGGGTGAATTAGTCTAGGCTACCATAAATATCCTGATCTTTACTATTTTTGGTGTGATTTTGATTGTTAATTTGGGTCTCAAGTGAGGGTTGGTGCTTAGATAAGTGGGAGTGTTGTTGGAGAAGGAATAGGACTTTAATTTTAGGGTTAGACTAAGTCCCAGTTGGTTGGGATAAGTAGGGACCTAACATTAATTAATTAATAGGCTAGGAATAAGTCCATGGTGAGGTGTCTAGGTGATGTGTAAATTAGATTAATTAAAGTAATTAAATTAATTAATAATGTGAGAATGAACATTAATTCAATTTTAAGTAATTAAATTAATATGAATGTTGGGTAAGGGGTCATGGTTAGGTGAATACGTTACATTAATTAATTAAAGGGGACCAAGGGAAGTGCGACCCAAATTTTGTGTCTACATTATCCCATTTTTTCCGCGTAGCTTGTATTGGTAAGCGATGTTGACAAAAACAGGAAGTCGGTGCCCCAAATATGGATGGAGGTGATCCCCTTAAAACTAGGGATTGAAGAGGTGTGAAACAAAGTCGATGAGTGGTTTGATAAATGGGTAAATGATGAAAGAAAGATTGGGTGGGTTTTAGGTAATGGTAGTCTAATGCATGCACACATATATATTATGATAATGTATCAGGTTGAAGAGATTGCAAACTCTACATCGTCAAAGGTCGATAGGTTTATCCAAACAAGGTTGAAGTTGTTTAGGTATCCAAGGTATAGGATATGATCTTGAAACACCACTAGGCCAGGTGTATGAACAGGTGACAGGTTTTGTTCCAGGGCACCAAAGGTATGGTCAGGATAAACAACATGACATTTAGGCAAGGTAATGTCATTATGATGAACACCACAAATATCACATCGCAAGGTATAAGGAGTACACGAATTTGAGTGTCACAAAAGGTGAGTTTCAGTTGGGTGATTTAGGTAAGGCCAAAGGTAAGGTCATGTTGGGTGAGGTTGGGTGATAGGTAATAAGATGCCCCAAATGATGGTGAGGTTGGGTGATAGGTAATAAGATCATGAGGGTGAGGTGTAAGATCAAGGTTAACTTTGGGATAGGTAGAAAAGATTTCGGGAAAGAAGATGTAGTGCAATATGGTGTAATGGGGCAAAAAGGATAATTGACATTGACTATGGACAACCGATGTTAGTCAAGGGAAACTGAGCATGGTGCACTAGGGCACAAGACCGATGTCGGTAATGGATAACCGATATCAGTCAGGTCGGGGGTTGGTTAAAAAAGTAAAAATCCACATTTTACAGATTCATTATAATCTTTACATTTATATAAAATGACAGTGGTGAAAAATTTCATCACTTTCAGAGGGAGAAAAGGACAAGGTTATTTTCCAGGCTAAGTTGGAGGTAGCTAAGTGGCTGGAGGAGCAAGGTAGACAGGTCCATGAGATCACTATGAGTGATTTGATTAGACGGAGTACTAAGAGGCTGATTTAGGCATGACTAAGGAAGGATAGGGTGCTGGAGGACCACCCGTGCAGAGACCGGAGGTTCCACCGAGGAAGTGGAACCATGTTGAGGTAGGAATAAGTCTCCATTCGTTATTTGTGATTGAAATTGGATACAAATTAAAAAATGGGGTGGGAAATTTATAAATTTAATATTTGGGTAAAAATGAATGAAATTGGGTATGGAGATGGTGAAATGTAGGTTAAGTAGGTGAATAAATGAATTGGGGTGGGTGCTAGGTGGGATTGGGGTAGAATTTAGGGTGTTTTAGTATTTTTTTTAAATGTGCTAGGTTTGGTGTTGACCGACGTCGGTTGGGTAGACCGACATCGATGGATAGAAAGGGGACTGATACCGGTTAATGGTGATGGATGTCGGTTGAATGTAATTGACGTCGGTCATTGTTAAAAGTGACCTAATTCATAAATAAGGGGTAAAGTAGGGGTAATGGGTGCAGAAAACTAGGAGGTAGTTAAATGCAGACATATACGATGTAGGTATAAGTTGATTTAGGTGAGATATACATAGGTATGGATATGGGTGAAGATAAAATGGATGATAGATGAGGTAAAATGGTTGGGGATTAGATATTTGGGCAGATCAATATAGGTATGAGGAATTTTGAACCCTTTTGAAAACTAAACCAATGTGATATGGGTACATGTTGTATGAAATAAGAAGCAGCTATTGACTCTATGAGAATGGATATATGCCCATTCCCATCACACTCATGGTACAATTATATTCCTAATTATTTTTATGTGTATCAACTTTATATTTATTTTTCTTCTATAATCCATAAATGAGGTATTTTGACCTATTTTGAAAATTTATATCTTGGCAAATAGTAGGTTAAGTCATGGAGCATTGTCAGAAACTCTTATTGAGATCATTAAATAATATATCTTGACACTCTATATACTATAGTTTGACATTCAAGAATTAGGGGATTCTAGGTATATAATTTAGTATCTAGACTTCATAAAGGTTTACATTTTATAAAGTTATTAGAATAATTAAAAAAGAAGTTATCTAGACTTATGCACATAGCCTTCAGAAAAGACCATATAATTTTATGGTTGTAATGAATGCATAAATTAATTCATTACATAACATGAATTTTTGAAATGAGTTCCATGTAAATCACAACCATGTCCCTTTAAATCACAAGATCCAACTCCTTGTAAACTTAGAGCATAATTAAGGATCTTTTTTTCAAATTATATTAATTGCATGGTGGAAATCATATTATTAATAATACATTAATAAGATTCAAGAGTTCCATAAGCAATACAATGTTTTATAGAATTATATTATGGAAAAATCTTCAAAATTAATATAGTACTCATTATTTCATTTAATTATCAAATAATAGTACAACTGTAAAGTTTATAGGACCAAGGTTTGGAATATTTTTTTTCAAAAAATCCCACATCCCGGGCCAAGATGATTTCACATATAAATTTATAAACTTCAATAGTTTCTCCAAGTCAACATTCCTTATCCTATTCAAGTAATTCAAGGTATGATTTAATGGCCACATGTCCTTTATCGGGTATCTTTAAGTATCCACTTTTCCTTTTTTTGTTTGGTGTCCATACCCAGATGATACTATCGACATCGCTATCTACTTTAGGTTCGTCTGAGATGGTCCATGTTTTATTTAGATTTAAACAATCTCGATACAATGTTTTACCTTCTCCTCTCCCTACAGGTTTCCAATATTGAACTCTCAAATTTTTATTTACATCATTGCCTTCCTGTTGAAGGAAAATATACCGATCTTCTCTCCCCATCCATATATTTTCATTATCATTTCCTAGTCGTATAAGTAGCATGTTTCCTTTGAACACATCCTCAATGAATTGAATTCTTTGTTAGATCTTACACAAACAGGCCCATCATAAATATCTAGTTAATCACTATGTAAAAGGTGCAGACCAAACATTTGAGCACCCCCTTGCTTAATCATAAGGGAACTTCTCGTCTCATTGAAAATCAAATGTTTTATTGGCCAAAGAATTAATTTATTAGGTTCTAGCAAGTCTGATCATTCTGAATACATATTTACCACATTCTCTATGCATACACCAAAATTCAAAGGACCCAACCTCTCTCCATCAATTTCATGAACTTCTAGCACATGAGTTATATAACCCATGGCTATGTCATTGTCTCTGCTACAAGATTTGTGTTTGAGAATGACATTGTCTGTGACAAAATATTTTCTATATTTAGGACCTGTATTGATGGTGCTTTCACTATCATCACTACAATCTTCGTCACTCTTTACATTGTAATCCTCTGAACCAATACAAATTTTTTCACTTCCCAAATTGGGGGGAATGGATGAATTTGTATGCTTTGAAAATTCACTCTCTTCCCAAGAAATGTAGTATACTTTATTCTCGACGTATGCCAAGGTTTCAAGCTCATCAACTGAGAAATAAAATTTTATTCTTCAATCCAATACTATGTTAACACTAACAACCAAAAATCCTCTTCCCACATCTTTTCAATGTAATGTCTTCCTACTTGGATACACTGTTCCCTCCGCAACTTTGGTTCCCTTTGAAAATAAATCCATATAATCATCCTCTAAAAATGCAAAAGACTCCACTGCTGTAAAAACATAAAATACAAAGATTGTGAGATGATGGAAAATATCTTAAAGCATTGCATAAAATAAATTAAAAATTATCATGTATGTACAACCATAAGTATATTGAATACACATAGCACATGAGCTGCAAACTTTTATAATTTAGTAAGGTTTGGAAATACTTCAAAATTATGTATATAATTTGGAAATATTTATAACACAATTTCTAACCTATAATTGAACTTGACTCAGTTGAATTTAAATAATGAGAAATAAATAGAGGTTATATTTCCATTTGTTAACCGCTTCATCCAAATAGAAGTTAAAAAGACGAGGTTGAATTTAAACGATGGTAAATAAATAAATCGTGGTTAAATAGAAGTTAATTAAAAACTTGATTGCTAACCGTTTCATCCAAATATGTTCATCATTTTAACATAACATGTATTACTTTTGCAATAATTCCTCATACTTCCCATATTCCCTGACTATGAGAATG
Organism: Taxus chinensis; assembly: GCA_019776745.2. Taxonomy (NCBI): domain Eukaryota; kingdom Viridiplantae; phylum Streptophyta; class Pinopsida; order Cupressales; family Taxaceae; genus Taxus; species Taxus chinensis. Next base: position 253,718,581 of record CM034150.1, read on the forward strand.
GACATCTGTTCATTTTAAACATTCTCATAAAAGGATGTAATTGACATTCATTCTTTATGTTTCATGTAGGAGACTTTTTCTTTCTTTCTATATTGAGTTTATGAGAATGGGCATATGCCTATTCTAACCATTCTACCCCATTGAAGCAAAATCTTTACTGTAAGAATGGGCAATTTATATCACTATAAAGGATTGGCAAATGACTTAATCATTTTTATATCCATTGGGAATAATATATATATATATATATATAACCTCTATTTCTCTTCTATGATTCTTATATGAGAATGGGCATATGCCCATTCAATACAAGATAAAAATGTTTGTTTGTATGAGAATGAACATATGCCCATTCTGTCTATGTGTATTTTTCTTCTATGATTCTTATATGAGAATGGACATATGTCCATCCTGTCCATGTGTATTGCAACAATCATTTTATTTTTTGTAATGTAAAATATTAATTGAAACTTATAGGTATTATTAAATGATACAATATTATTTATTGTATTTAATTGTTAGTATTATCAATTAATGTTGTTTATTAATTAATTTTGATTAATCCTAATATGATATGTTAAATATATATTCTTTGATTCCTAATTTTTTGATGATTAAAGTTTAAATATTTTTATTGACCCATTCTAATCATTATAATTAATGAAGCATTGCAAGTAATGAAACATTATAAATGGTAATGGAGTTTATGTGGTTAATTAGTTTTACTATATTATTTATAATTATTTTAAAATTGCACAGTAATTAATTAAGCATTAAAAATAATGGTGATTAAGTTGTTAGTTATGTTTATAAAGTTTAATTATATTTTTTTAATTATTATTTAATTATTGTAAAAATATTTTATATTTGTTTGATAATATATTTAGATGTCATTTTTAATATAATAATTGAAGTTTATTAGTAATATTAATTCTTGTAGTTAATATTAATTGATAGGATATTCTTTTGAAATTAATTATAATATTATTGATTAATTATTTAAATTAGCACTATTACTAATTAATTATAATAGTATTAATTAATGTTATTTTTAATTTATTAATGTATTAATATTAGTTTATTAATTAATATTATAATATTAATTTATTAATATTATTAATTAATGTTATTACTATTAATTTAGCACAGTGAGACCATTAATTTGCAAATAAGTTATTTACCACCTTTTATTAAATGAAGGTACTTGTTTGTCAAACATGTCTTCGAGCACCCGTTGGAGGGAATTTGGTCTAATTAATGTATATGACAGAGAGAATGATGACGGTTATTATTTTCAATGATGGTAGAGATCTTGGGAATTGCAAGGTTAATCGTGGTCGACGAAGCTATCTCTTTCTTGTTTGTCTTTTCCGCTTTCTTTTTCATCCAGTTTCGGATTTTTTTTCGTCTTTCCACTTTGGGCTGCCTGTATTTCTGTAATACCATTTCGTCCTATGAACAGGGGCATGTCTTACCCTAGGCAACCTAGGCAGTTGCCTAGGGCACACAAAATGGGGGGCGCCACTTTTTTTAAAAAAATTTCCAAGTGGCAGGTCGGCTACAGTCTGAGTCAGCTAAGGACCAAGGTTTTTTTTAAATTTGAAAAAAAAACAATTTGAATTGATATAAAAGTGTACATACTACAGTTTCAAATAATAAATTTGTGAATCGTGATTCCAATTTCCGTGAATTTTTTATGTTTGCGGATCAGCTGACTCAGACTGTTGAAAGCGTTGTTTTAGTTTATAAATTATAAATTTATAGACTGTGTCTGTACACTGTACAGTGTAGACTGTAGTGAATTGTGATTCGACGAGTCGTGAGTCCGTGACTAGTCTGTACAATGTAATACGTTAGTCTTTAATGTAGTTTGTATTTAATTAGCAAATAGCAACGGTTTTGCTTTAAAAGTTTAAAGTGCAGAGCTGAGACTGGAGAGCGGCCCGCGGGAGACAGAGCTGAGAGACTGTAGACAGTGAGGTGGCTTAGGCTGAGTAGCTTCTATGATCATTGATGATCTATCACTATCAGACTATCAGAGAATCAGAGATTCAGTCTTTCAGTCTTAAGTTTCAGATATATATAATATGTGTTGTGCAGACAGCAGTCATCAGGTATGCAGCATGCTCTAAAATTTTAACTTTTACATTTTGATTTAAATTTTTAATTATTCTTATTATGTAATTGTTATCAGTTATTGATTGTATTTATATTATTTCATTATGGAATAGTATTGTCATTAATACATTATCAACAAGTATTCGGGTAGATTGGTAGTTATTGTAACTTGATAATTGTTTCGTTCAAATGGATAAAACTAAAAAATTAAGTGGTGCTCAATTTCGAAAAAAAGCTAAACAAAAAATTGAGGAGGAAAAAAACCTTATGAAAAAGATACCTAAAATAAATATATTTTTAAGTGCATCAAATGAAAATTTAAAGTCAAATGTAGTTTTTAATGAAAATGAGAATTATTCTTCAGTTAGTGACAAAAATACACAATCAAAGTCAATAGGAGATGAAAACACACAAGAGAAGGAGAACACATAACAAGAGAACAATGAAAATACTATTGTTCAACCCATCGTTAATGAACATTTCATTGTTGATCATGATCCTGCAAAATGGGTAATAGACAACGATACAATAGAATATATAATTTTAAATACACCAAAACAAGATATGAATGTTGATTTTTCAAATTCAAAACGTCAATACTCAGATTGTTTTAGATATGTTTGTAAAGATATGTTTCAACAGAAACTTTTAAACAATGAATGAAAATTAAGAGAATGGTTGCTTTACTCAGAGTCAAAAGGAGTTTTTTATTGCATTCCTTGTTGCCTTTTTCAAGCAAAATCAACCACTTTTTCTAAAATTGGATTTAATGATTGGAAAAATGCATCGGCTAGTTTAAGAGAGCATGGGGATTCCCCTGATCACAGGACTTCAACTCTTAATTTCATCACTCGAAGTAATGTTTTGGGAAGAGTTGATTCTACACTTGCAAGTCAATACCAAAATGAAGTAGAGTATTGGAGGAATGTTTTAAAGCATATTGTTGCAACTGTGAAATTCCTTGCTACTAGAGGTATTGCCTTTCGTGGTGGTGACAATTTATTAGGATATTCTAGAAATGGAAATTTTTTAGGGTGTTTAGAACTTATTGCAGAGTTTGACCCATTTTTGGCAAATAAAATTTCACAGTATGGAAATGCAGGAAAAGGAGTTCCACCTTATTTATCTACGACAACATGTTATGAATTTATTGACCTTATGGCACAAAAAGTTATAAAAAAAATAGTTGAAGAACTCCACAACGCAAAATATTTTTCAATTATTTTTGACTCAACACCTGATGTATCTCACACTGACCAGTTAGCATTTTTGGTAAGGTATGTTTGTCAAGAATGATTTCTAGTTGAATGATTTTTAAAATACATTCTTTCAGTTGGACACAAATCATGTTATTTAGAAGCTTTTGTAGTTAAAACACTAGATGACTATGACATTAATATCAAAGATTATCGGGGGCAAGCATATGATAATGCAAGTAACATGTCTAGAAAATACATAGGTCTACAAAATAGGATTAAAAATCACAACTGTATGGCTGAGTTTGTACCTTGTTCAGGGAATTCCTTAAATCTTGTTGGATCTTTAGCTGCAGAATGTTTTACAACTATAGCTTTTTTTTCAATACTTCAATTTATCTACACTTTCTTAAGTGCCTCAACTTATCGGTGGGAAATTTTATTAAATTTTTTGGATGGAATTTGTCCCGTTGTAAAATATCTTTCTGAAACAAGATGGTCAGCTAGAGCTGATGCAATTAAAGCACTTTTCTTGGGATATAGTAAAATTCAAGATGTTTTCCTAAATATAGCACAACACAAAAATAAAACAACTACCACGCAACATGAAGAAAATTGTATTCATGAAAAAATAGACAATTAGAAACTTGTGTGATGTGTTGTATTTGGCATAGTATTCTTGGAAGAATGGATGCAACTAGCAAATATCTACAAAAGGTAGACATTGAATTAACCATGGTTGTGACTCAATATAATTCATAGATAGATTATATTTAAAATATTAGAGAGAATTTCGATACATATGAGCAACATGCTAAGATCAATAGTGGAAAAGAAGAGTACGAAATTGATAATAAAAGAAAAAGAAAAAGAAAATTTCACTTTGATGAAAGAGAGATGTCGAAATTCCACAAACAGGAAGGGATCGTATGAGGGTGGAGGTATTTTATGTTATTATATAAAACTTAATAAGGGAATTATCAAGAATAAATGAAGCATATAGTGTGTTAAATGATAGGTTTGGATTTTTGAACAATTTAAAAGATCTTGATAATGAGACAATATTGAAATGCTCTAATTCGTTAGTAAAAACATATAACACAGACTTGGAAACCTCCCTTGACATTGAATGCATCCATTTCCAGGCATTAGCAAGACATGAAAACTTGACAAGTATATCATCAATGTCAAAATATTTAAGAAAAAGTGGATTAGACACCACGTTCCCAAATCTAGATTTTGCAATACGAATGTTTCTTTGCATTCCTGTTGGAAATTGCAGTTCTGAGAGAGCATTTTCCACTCTAACAAGAGTAAAAAACAATTTAAGGTCAACAATGGGTGAAACTAGATTGAATAGCCTTTCTATTTTGACAATTGAACGCGACATCGCTACAACAATAAATTATGATGATGTCATTGATAGTTTTGCTATGGAAAAGGCAAGAAAAAAACCTTTATAGCTTTAATAAAATGTGTCAAGAGTTATACTAAGTCTATAATTGTTTTATAAAAAAAAAATATAGGTGGGTCATTGGTCCCGGGTGGGAGGGGCGGCGCACACTCCGAGTACTGCCTAGGGCACTTCGAAACCTTAATTCGGCCCTACCTATGAAGTAGAAGAATTGAAGAATATTTCAGAGATATTGTTTATTTTCTCCGCTAAATTTTTGTTTACCCTTTCCTCTTTGGGCTCCCTTTTTTTCGTAAGAGCGTTTCAGATTTCGAAGCACCATATTTGAAGAAAATTTCAGGCATGAATTATTCTAACTCTTATCTTTTGAATTATGATGAGATGAATAATATGATTTGGTTTTCTTTCCCTTCTATTCTATTATAGGTTTAATGATAACGCCCTATTTTTTTATCTTATATATTTTTTGATCTGGGTATTAGGAATGTCTCTTCAATGTTTTGAAAGACATGTGTAGTTGTTAACCTAATCATAGTTGATAATATGGGGAATTATATGTTATCATTTAATCAAAGTACAAAGTGATCTTACCACTTGGGCAACACAAGAAGCATTGCTTATTTGCAAAGATGGGATGCATCTAAAAATGATCGTTTCATGCATGTTTTAGACTCCTCTCTGTTGTATTCTGAATTTCTGAGTATAAAATAATGCCCTATTTTAGATTTTTTGTATTTTTGATATGGTTTTTAAGAATATCACTTTAATATTTTCATTGTAAGACTTGTATAGTTGTTATCCTCTATAGTTATAAAAGGATGCATCTAAAAATGACTGTTTTATGCATGTTTCAGACTCCTCTCTATTGTATTCTGAATTTATGGGTATAAATAATATCGTATTTTAGATTTTTTAATTTTTGATATGGGTTTTAAGAATATCACTTTAATATTTTCATGCATGTTTCAGACTCCTCTCTGTTGTATTCCAAATTTTTGGGTATAAAATAATGTTGTATTCTAGATTTTTTTTAATTTTTGATATGGATTTTAAGAATATCACTTCAATCTTTTTATTGTAAGACTTGCATAGTTGTTATCATCCATAGTTATAAAAGGATGCATTTAAAAATGATTGTTTCATGCATGTTTCAGATGATCACATTCCTTTGCAAAAAATGTACATGATTATAAGAAATCCACTTTTAATCCTTCTTGCTAAGACGAGAAGTTAAATATTTTGTTATTACCAAAGGATAGTGTGGGGTTACCACTTACGTAGCGTTACTTATTTTACAAGCTGGGTGGTGTAGTTGCACAGGACTAAATGAGTGGGCGAGCTGCAGAGACCGAGATGGGTGGGAAAGCTAACATTACGAGCTGGGGTGGCGAGTTGACATTCCAAGTTGGGTGGGTGAGCTAGTTGATCAAGCTGGCCGATCTAGCTTGCCAGTCGAGCAGGCCAAATGAGATGGGATGACGAGCTGACCTATTGAGATGAGCAGGCAAGGTTGACTGACCGAGCTGGGAAGGCGATCTGAGTTACCGAGTTGGGTTAGGTGGATGACCTGCCAAGATGGGTAGGTGAGTTAACCTGCTGGGCTAGGTAGGCTATTTGACCTGCCGAGATGGGTTAGCCAGTTGACCGACCAAGCTGGGAAGACAAGCTCACCTGCCAAGCTAAGCAATATTGAACTTAATTTTTATCATATATGGATTAAAATTATTAAGTTCAATGTTGTATCTAATGATCAAATGCTCGGTCTCATAATTGGAATCATGAAAAGAAGAACAAAGATAAAATCTAGCCTGTTTTATAATTCACAGTTGCCCATTCTCACAGCCTTCATAGAGTTATTGAAAATAATAAGTTCAATATTACTTGTATTACAATGATTAGAATTGGCATACACCCATTCTCATAACACAACTATTTTATCTTCCATTGAATGGTTAGGTATCCATTCCTATAGAGGTATTAAAATGTTTAAGTTCAATATTGCTTGTATTAGAATGTTTTGAAGGAGCCTTTTCCCATTTACATACAAACAAACATTTATTTCTTTCATTGAATGGGCAGATGTTCATTGACATATGGGAATCATATATGAAGAATATATATGAAATTTAATTTGTTTTAGAATGGGTAGTTTACCTTTATGAAATATGAATCATATAAGAAAAGTAGATCCTTTTTTTTAAAGGGAAATTCCCCATAATCTTAACCTTCATAGGTATTAAAATGATTATATTCAATATTGTATCGAATGAAAATTACCCAATACCATATAGGAATCATAAAAGAAGAAAATATATAAAATCTAATTCTCTTTAGAAAGGCAAGTTGCCCACTCTCACAACCTTCATATAATTTTTAAATTTATTAAGTTAAATAATTCTTGTATTAGATTGATAATTCCTTTTCACTATTATATCCTATTACTTTTCCCATAGTAATTATCAAGTTCAGTATTGCTTGTATTGCAATGATAAGAATGGGCATACGTCCTTTCTCATACAAACAAATGTTTTAATCTTGAATGGGTAGATGCCTGGTATTTTATAAGAATCATAGAAGAATAATTTATGTTGAATTTATATGATGAGAAATTAATAAATAGAGGTTAAATAGAATTTAATTAGAAACTTGATTGCTAACTGTGTCATCCAAATATCTTTATCATATTAACATAGCATATATTACTATTACAAGAATTCCTCATACTTTTGATATTCCCTCACTATTAGAATAGGCATCTATCCATTTTAAACACTGTCATAAAAGGATGAAATTGTCATTCATTCTTTATGTTTCATGTAGGAGAATTTTTATTTCTTTCTATATTGAGTTTTTGAGGATGGGCATATGCCCATTCTCATCACAATGATAAAAATATTTGTTGATATGAGAAGTTGCATATGCCCATTATTATCTATAGTGCCCACTTTTTCTAGCCTCAATTACCTGTTGAATTCTTAACCCATAGTTGTGACTTAACATCGTTTTTGACATAAATTTTGACGTTATGATATGTTGGTTGGCCTTCATGGACATGTATGGTGAATTGGGGCGGGAAACACCAATTTGACTAGAGTAGCAGATTGACACTCTTTATTTTTGATTGTGGATACTAACACTTTTCTATGCGATTTGGGCCTAATTCCTATATGTTGGATAATTAGCTTGGTCACATACCTTGATTTTTGTAACGTAATCGTTTTGCTGATAACGATACATGATGGCATGGTGATATGACATTTGTATGTATTGTAATACCTAAGATACAACGAATTGTGTGAGATTGTGCATTCCACGTTGATGATGGTGATATCGTAAATTTACATGTTTGAATTTATTCACTTAGTGAGCAGCTAGTTTACTCTTGTATTGGATAGGTGCGTTTAATGTGTGCAATGAGTGTGCAGGTGATAGGTCACATGAGAACGTGGGATTCAGGCTAGCTACATAATTTTGCACAAGCAGCCCACAGGGCTAAGTCCTAGCCATGTTTATTGCTTGAGGCCTTAGTATTAGAATTATTGTTTTGGGCACCATGGGTGACCCTCATTTGTAATGTAATATGTCTTATATTATTAATCTTGCTTAGAGTGTTTAGTTTGTGTTGTAAACTTGTTTAGGGGAATTAATGGCCCCACTTTCATTAAGATTTGAATTTGTTTAATGATGTACTTACTCAAGAGGGTTTAAGGTCACATGTGAACCCTTGGGTGGGCCCCACACCCCTACCCTTGTGCCAAATTTTTGCCAAACCCGAAATTGGGTTATTTTGGGCATTTTTAGGGACCCCTTTTTAGTTTGGGAGTTCCCTTAACATAAAAATGAGCCCTTGGACCCTACCTAATAGGTAGGGGGGCTTATTTCCAAGGCTAGAGGGATTTTTCCCTCCCTTTTTGCCTCTTGTTTGGTCACATCCATGTAAGGGGTCTGGTTTAGTGTGCTTGTTAAAAAAGTTACACAAGATTTGTTTTGTTATCAATTTACGTAATTTGGGAGAAGAGGGCTAAAAGGAATTTTACCCTTTCTCTCTTTTGTTTTGGCATCTTTGACCTTGAAGGAGGAGAGGGGTGACACATGTCACCCCCTCATTTGTAAGGATTTTTACTTGCTCCTCTTTAAATTCCCCCTCATGGGAAAAGAAGAGAAACTTTTTTTTTGGAGATTTTACTTGGATGCTTGTGGATTTGGAGCTAGAGTTTGCTTGAGTCAAGAAGTGGAAAAGATTGAAGTTGGAAAGCTTTTCTTTAAGGTAGGTTTCTTAAGCTTTATTGTATGTATGTATTCATGATAGTTGTTAGATTTGTTTACTTGGGAATGTTTGTTGTTGCATGAAGATTTTGTTGTTGTTTATTTGGTTTTTCTCCCTCCATCATATGGCATGATGGAGTTTTGGAGTTTGTGGGGGAAGATAGAGGGATTTTCCCCTCTCAATCCTCATAGGCTTGATGGGCAAGCCTTGAAGGATTTAGTTACTTCCCTCAAATGGTTTGAGGTGGGGAAGGTGGGTCATTTGGCCTGAACCTCCTTCCCCATTCTTGGTAAGGAAACCCCTTTTGGGTTTGAAAATCCTTCCAAGAAGGATTGGCGAAAGGGTGGAGAAATAAGGAGGGCTAAAATGAAATTGGAGAAATAAGGAGGCTATGGAGATCATGTTTTTTTGTGCATATAATGATGGTTAGAATTTTTGGAGAACTTCTCTCCTCTCTTCCCCATTTGTTTTAGAGGTAGAACTTGGGTTCTCCTCCTTTTCATCTTTTCAAATTTGGAGTCTTGTTTTGGATACTTGTCTTATATTTTTGTGTGGATGAAATGTTGTTTGTTCACCCTCACTCTTGTGCATAGTTGTGGATAGTTTTCCTCTTTCCCATGGGCTTGGGGGAGGCTAACATGCATCCCAACATTGGGAAAGACATGTAATGATGCCTATGGTTGGGTGGTAAAAAAAGCTTCTTCTCCTTGGTTGGATTCCTTTAAGGCATTTTGAGTTGGATCTGAAGTTGGATTTTGGTTTGGAGTTGGTGGCATCTTGGTCTCTCATTGTTCTCTCTTCCCTTATGAAACATTACTTGCATTGTAACCTCTTGAGTATGGCTTTATGGAAGATTATTTGGCATGCAAAAGTTCTCATATTGAGAATTGAACACAACTTGTAAGATTGGTATTTCATTATATTTGAAAGCTTTCTTTCAATCTTAGAAAGGAGTTATTTGGTTGTTTCTTATGTATTTTAGCATGTTTTGAAATATGATGTATTGAGGAATTTTTGCAAAAAGAAGTCTTGTAAAATATCTATACTCCTTTAACATGCTTTGTTTTTTTTAATATCATTTTGGTAAAGAAAGTTTTTTTATTAGAAAGATGTTATTACAAAGGAAATAATATGTCTTAGTTGAAAGTCTCATTTGTTTAAAAACATGAAATAATCTTTTAGCATTGCCTTTGAAAAGAAACAATCCCCTTTTGTATTGTTTTGTTTGTAATATCAATGATTGGAATAAGGCTAGTCTTGACTTCTTTCCATGTGAAGTTTTAATGGTTTGTTCTTAGTATTCTCATTTGAAATAGTATTATCCTTTGCAAATTTTATTAGAAATCAACCTCTTTTCGCATTTGAAATATTTGTATATTCCTTTACCACAAAATAGGTAAATCATTTAGTGGGAATAGTTGAATCTTTTTTTTGTTCCATTTACATCAAAATAACAAAATAAAATTTGTCATTATTAACTTGAAAAGAATCGTTCCTACATTGTAAATAATACAAAAACATATCAAAAATATGATTATAGTTTATAATATAACTATATTATGTGCAAGTATAGTTATTTATTACCTATTTAATATTACCACTATTATATTTAAATATTATATACACACACACATATATATATATATACAACACACTAAATATAAAAGTAAATTAAAATTTTATTCTTATACACGAAAAAAAAATGTTTTGAAAGTTTTTTTTAAAAAAAAGAAGAAGAAAGAAAGCCTTTTGGGGAGGGATCGGATCCTCCCCAACCTGCACCTAGGCCTGCACTGCAGCCCCTCCCGCCACTGTCCTCCCTGCCCCTGTCTTCCCCCTGTATTGTCCCTATTCCCCCATCCACCGCGGCCTCCCTGTTGTCACCCACCCCCGCACAGCGCCGCACCACCTCCCTTCCTCCCTACCTCCTCCTCCACTCTGCTGACATCTGCGACTCTGCACAGCCGCTGCCCCCTTTTCACGCCTTCCTTTTTTTTGGTTCCCAAAAAAAACCAGCCGCCTCTTCCACAACTGCAAATCAAATCTGCCCCCCTTCAAAAAATATATAAATAAATATATGTTTATCCCCCCCAAAAAAAACCGAAACATTTTTTTGAATGCATGGTTTCCACAAAGAAAAAAAAAACATAAGAAATACACAAGCTCCCATGGCTCCTCCACCCTAACCTACACAAGGAAACAAAAAAAAAATCAAAAAGGAGAGAATAAGGTAAATAAAAGAAAGGGAAATCACATAGAGAAAATTAGGGCAAACTCTATGGTATTTTCAAAACCAAGGGTCAAGATCAGATTTGATCCAAGGGCTCACAAATAACCCTGTTCACTTTTAAGTCATGAGCATTTTAAATGTGAATTGAAATAAGGTTTTAAGAGGTGTATGTGTGAGTAAATAAAATAAAAAGGGAAAAATCTATTTAAATTTTAAAAAGGGGTAGTCTTTTCCTAGGTTGTCTCTAGTAAATTAATAGAATTTAAATAAATAAAATTACTTGGGATTAGTGATTTACAATTTAGGTAAATCGATTTCGTTAAATTAATTAATATTGGACAATTGTATATGTATAGTTAAGCATTCACTTTCAAAAAAAAAAAAAAAACCTAAATTTTTTTTAGTTAAGCTTTGGTCTGGTTTTTCGGTGTCCCAGGCAGTCCATTACATTTGATATCAGAGCGATGGTTCACACACGCGGACTCTCTGGGTAGAACTTTTAACTAGTTATAAATGTTTTCATAATATTAAAAGTAAAACAATTAAAATCGTTTCTGCTAAACTATTCCATGGGTAAGGTTATTGTACGTACCCAAAATTGTAGGGTACTGCACCACCGGAATAATGTAACACATGCCCCAATGATGATACAGGTCTCCTCGCAAGGTGTTCAGAATCCGTAAAAGATCTCCAAGTATGTGTTAACATCCCGCATGTCTCGCTTAACCCCTGCGTGCTTGGTTTTTCTCTTTTCCCCTCTTTTCTTTGTGTTTTGTTCTTCAGTTACGAAACCACCACCCTGCCTAGGTGGCGGTCCTTCACGCATTTTACAAAATACTCTTTTTAATGCGACTCACATAGAAATTCAATGTTTACCTACTTTTTTCACCGCCTTTGGCTTGCATTGATGATTTTGGTTCCCTGGAATAATGTTTTAGCATTGTTTATGGTTTAAGTGATCAATTTGGTTTTTACCTTTGGGTGAATGAATTTCTATAAATAGTTGGTTTGTGCTCAAGCAAATGTCCCCTCAAAATTTGCCTCACAATTTCTCATTTTCAATAGCTTAGTCTTTGAATTTTTTTCTAGGATTCATAGTTTTGTTCGTTACATGCCTAGTTAATGTTATTTTGCTGTTAGCAAGCCACATATCCATCTTGTGCAAAGTGCTATTGTTATTTCATCCAATCCATTGGAGTAGGATAGTCTACTTTTCAATAGGAAGCCATTAAAGTTGCAGGTTTTGTTCATCAAACATGATAGTTTCAGGTTCTGGACATTTTATGTTGCATGATTCGCAATAAATCCCGCTAGGAATTGCATAAGCCAAGCTCTGTACTCTTGCGCTATCCCTCTCCTACTCGCATTGTATTCAGTCTGCATCCTAAGCTGCCTTTGTGCCAATATCTACCATTTTTTATGCTAGCATTACACGCTTTTCTAGATCCACGCGAGCACAAAGGAACGAGGAGATCACACTGAGGGGACAAAGCCACACACCATCGGATTCACCACTGTTCTGCAAAATCCAGGTTCAAGATTTCAAAGTTTTAGTTAAAATATACCAAATAAAGTAGTCAATCATTTCATTTCAGTTAGTTTCACTTTCGATATTTCCAAGGAAGCTGTGAGGATTGATAGTTTCTGAGAAACTATGATTCACTCCTCACTTCTGAGGTAGGATCGAGAGTCTTTCAAATAGAGTATATCAATTATCAGGTTATTTAGAATAGATCTACAAACTGCACAGATAAGTAGCTATCCTCGGTTGCTTTGTTGGTTTTAAATTGCATTATTAGTTTAGTTGTCATTTTAGATATATTAGATAATTACTCTTTAATTTCTGTTTAGTAGTTTATCCATAATTATCAAATTTAGGTATATATATAGACATATCGTACGCAGTTAAATTATTTAGATTTTTATCGCTTCTTTTGTATGACGATCATGGGACCTAGAGATCCCAGAGAATACGTATTTGAACCAATCGTGCCTCAACCCAATCTTAATTTCTGTTTAGTAGTTTATCCAATAGGTTGGTGCCTACAGATAGGTATATTAAAGATATTTAAGCATTATAAGCATTATAGCTTGGTGATTTATCATGGTAAGATAGATTCAAATTTCGGGACTTAGGACAGTAGGATATTAAAGGCAATTAGTCATTAAAAGGTGGTGATTTATTATGGTACAAAAAATTCAAATTTGGAATTTTGGTGCTTTCTTTTAGAGGTGATTTTCTTTGGTCAAATACATTATAAAAATATTGAATTTGAATGGCTCGGGTTTTGATTGTTTGTTCTCTAATAGCCAAGTTTTTATTTTTTTTCTCTCTTATGGCCAGGTTTTTTCATTCACATATTTTGTAGGAGAAATATGAAGGTATGCGAAAGGATTTGGGTTGATTGAATATAGAGACTATCAAAAAAGAAATTTGTTGTATAGGTAATAAAACTTATTGTGGTTGTCATAAAAAAAGACACAAAGAGAGACAAGCATTATTGAGTCCATCTAATATTTTTTTTCACACCATAAACAAGTCCACATTTTAGACCGTACAATATTAAAAAATGAACAATTTTTTTTATTTAAATTGATTTATGTTTTTGTTTGTTGTTACGTTTCTGCAAGGAAACAAATTGATAGGCTTTTCAGATATTAAAATAAACAAGATATATGGAAAAACGATTCAAATAGTTGATTATGAATTAAATGACCTTTGTTAGACATTTTTTATGTTTAAGAAGTAAACTTGGAAAAATTAGGATATTAAAACCTTGAATACCCTGCTCTGCCATTGTTGTATTCCGTCTGAGAAATCTCCAATAGTCTCCCTTGCAAAATCACTGTTTCGAATGCTATTTCTTCTTGTTTCTTTTGCAAAATATTTGTATCTTCCTATTTTCCAGCCACCTCTACATTCTTTGTCTTTCCCTAGCTAAATATCTGAATGAAAAAATATTTGTCCCAATAGAGCGAAAACTAAAACCTAATTCATTTAAAATCAATATTTTTATAATGTACTTGGCCAAAATAAATTGCCTAGTAAAAAAAGAGGGCCGAAAATTTAAATTTTGAATCAAACCTAACATAATAAATGACAATTATGAATTGTCTCCCAAAAATTAAACTATATAATTTAAAATTTGAATCAATCTTGCAAAAAATATAAAAAATAAAAGCCGAAAATTCAAAATTTGAGTCAAACCTACCATAAAAATGAGTGGTACAAATTGCATACCTATAATAAAGCACCAAAAACTTGAAATTTGAAACAATAGAAATCAAAGTGCTTCTAATCAAGATGTGATATTAGTAATTAATAGTTCATCATTAACATTGATTAGTAGTAAAAATCACTATGATTATATAATATTAGTATTAATAAATTAATTAAAAACATTAATTAATAATATTATAATTAATTACTATTAGTGATAGTTTAAATAATTGATTAGTAATATTATAATTAATTTCAAAAAAAATCCTATCAATTAATAGTGACTACAAGAATTAATATTACTAATAAACTTCAATTATTATATTAAAAAATGACATCTAATTATATTATCAAACGAATAAAAAATAATTTCAAAATAATTAAATAATATTATAAAAACTATGATTAAACTTTATAAACTCCATTAATATTTCATCACTTATAGTTCTTCATTAATTTTAATTCTTAGAATGGGACAATAAAAATATTTAAACTTTAATTATCAAAAATTAGAAATCAAAGAATATGTATTTAACATATCATATTAGGACTGATCAAAATTAATTAATTAATTTACAATAATAATTAATAATACTAATAATTAAATACAAGAAATAATACTATATCATTTAATAATAGCTATAAATTTCAAATAATATTTTATATTACGAAAAATAAAATGATTGGTGTATGTGAATGGGCTTGAACCCAATAATAGGCATATGCCTATGTTTGCTGTGAAAATGAATCATAATAGGCATATGACTATGTTTGTTGTGAGAATGAATTTAACTTCATTCTAAAAGAAAAAAAGTACATTGTATTCAAGATAAGATTACTCATAATATAATATGGATGTGAAAATGATAAAAATTATATAACTTATAGTACTCACATCAGAGGTTTATATTAGATGTTCTAAATAGTGAGATGATACCTTGGAAGAACATTTAGAACAATTAGTTTTTATTATTTTTTGAGAAAGAAATTATTAATGACCGAAAAAGCGAGTAACAAGAAAAATGAAAATGAGGCATTTTTTATTTGTATTGAAAGGACATATGCTCATTCTCATATAAGAATCATAGAAGAAAAATGAAAAAGTGAGTAACAAGAACAATGAAAATGAGAAAATACTCATAGATAGAATGGGCATATGTCCATTCTCATACAAACAAACATTTTATATCTTGTATTGAAAGGGCATATGGTGATTTTCATATAATCCTAGAAGAAAAATGAAAATCATACAATACACATAGAAAGAATGGGCATATGTTCATTCTCATACAAGCAAACATTTTCTATCTTGTATTGAAAGGGCATATGCCCATTTTCATATAAGAATCCTAGAAGACAAGAAAAAGTGAGTAACAAGAAAAATGAGCATAATGGGCATATTCCCATTCTCATGCAAACAAACATTTCTTATCTCATATAAGAATCATAGAAGTTAAGATAAGTTGGAAAAAAATTATGAAAATGAGGCAATACTCATATGAAAAAATATTTTTTTATCTCATATAAGAACCATAGAAGAAAAATACACCTAGATAGAATTCTCACAAACATTTTTAACTTGTATTGAATGGGTATATGCCCATTCTCATATAAGAATCATATAAGAGAAATAGAAATAATAATTAATTTTTTTAGAATGGACAGTTTCCCTTTCCCACATCCTTTAAAGTGATATAAAAACGATTAAGTTCAATATTTCTTCAATGAGGTAGAGTGGTTCGAATAGGCATATGCCCATTCTCATACAAACAAAGACCTCTATGATTGTGATGAGAATGGCCATATGGCATTTCGATTTAACATCTCTATATATTCTCATAAACTCAATATAGAAATAAATAGAGGTAATATTTAATTTTTTTTAGAATGGATAGTTGCCCATTCTCACCTTCTTTTATGAGAATGTTTATAATGGACAGATGTCCATTCTTGTAGTCAAGAAATATGGGAAATAGAGGTAATATTTAATTTGTTTTAGAATGGATAGTTTCTCATTCTCACATTCTTTTATGAGAATGTTTAAAATGGACAGATGTCCATTCTCGTAGTCAGAGAATATGGGAAATATAATAAATTCTCGTAAACATAATATATGCTATATTATTATGATGAAGATACTTTTCTCATAAAATCGATATAGAAAGAAAGATAAATTCTCCAACATTCTTTATGAGAATTTTTAAAATGGACCAGATCCCATGCTCATAGTCAGGGAATATGGGAAGTATGAGAAATTCTTGTAAAAGTAATATATGCAATTACATCATTTTATGAGAATATTTAAAATGGACAGACACTCATTCTAATAGTCAGGTAATATGGGAAGTATGAGGAATTCTTGGAAAATTAATATATGCTATGTTAATATGATGAAGATATTTGGATGAAGTTGTTAACAATCAAGTTTCTAATTAAATTCTATTTAACCTCTATGTATTTGTTTTTCAACTTATAAATTCAACCTAAATGAACTTCTTCAATGATTCCTATAAGAGACTAGGAATCTATCCATTCAAGATAAAAATGTTTGTTTGTATGAGAATGGGCATATGCCGATTAATATCATTACAATACAAGTAATACCGAGCTTGATCATTACTATGGGAAATGTAATAGGATATAAGAGTGAAAAAGAATGGTCAATCTACTATAAGAAATATTTAACTTAATCAATTTAAAAACTATATGAAGGCTATGAGAATGGGAAACCCTTCTAAAACAAATTAAATTTTATCTAAATTCTTCATATATGATTATTATATGTCAATGGGCATCTGCCCATTCAATACAAGAAATAAATGATTTCCATATGTTAAATGGGCATCTGCCCATTCTAAACAAAAGTAAAATTTTAAACAATATAATTGAATGATGATCTCTCTATGTCTTAGTAAAAACATTTTAAATTTCAAACATTATCATAGCCATGTTTTAGTAAACATAAATATATGGAAATTTAATATTAACTTGTGAAAAACTGGGAGCAATTATACCCCATCATGTCAAAGACTAGGTTTGCTTCAATTGGATTTGGGTTAACGTATATTAAATTCTCAATGACATTGGCTAATGTGCATTGTCTTTAGGATTGCATATGGAAAATAGTTGGCATCGATGACACCATATTTAGAAGATACTTCATCTACTATCTTTGAGAATTGGGAAGGGATTATTACTTTCGGCCTTGGCTATTGTCGTTTGATTTTTAAGTAGCCTTTATCCCTCTTATTTCTGTCATCATGGTGCTTCCCTCTCTTCCTATCATTTTTCCGCAAAGCGACAGAAAAGAAATGGCATTCTTAAATTCCATTTCTTTGTCGCATCTCAAGTGGGTTTTCATAATTGATTCGCCATCTGTCTGTGAAGCATTTGAACATATTTTGGGAAACACTTATCTTGGTGACTCCAAAAGAGCTCGGGTAAACTCAAAAATTTCCTCAGTGTTTATTTCCAATCTACTACTGGTTAGCCATAACAAATTAAATGTTGCTTAGACTGCTAATTTTTTTTATCAAGCCCTCTCTTAGGGTTGGTTTAGATGAATAACTCAAACATTGTAATCTAAACATTATGTCCCTATTTCCTACAACAAAAACTATTATAGCTCCATTGGTATGGCTCTGTATCAGGCTTTGTATGGTCGACCTTGTAGGACACCTTTGATTTGGGACAGACTTGATGAATGGATTATTCTGGGGCCATCTTACCTTTAGGATTTAGAGTAGCAGGTTGTTCTGATTAGACATCGTCTTGAGCAGGCTAGAGCATGCCAGAAGGCATATGCAGACACCAAGCAGATTGATCGTCACTTCTTAGTGGGTGAAAAATTCTTCTTGAGAGTTCACCCACATAAGATTCTGATCCATTAAGGAAAGGGTTCTAAGCTATCACCTCGTTTTGTGGGGCCTCTTGATATTCTTAAGGTCATCAATCCAGTTGCCTATCTCCTAGCTTTACCACCATGCCTTGCATGGTCCCACGATGTATTTCATGTGTCTGTACTTCGTAGATATGTACCAGATGTTTCTCATGTTTTGGATTGGTTGACATTACAGGTAGAGGACAGAGGATAGTTGAGACTGGAGCCCGTACGCATACTGGAGCACCAGAGGCTGGCCCTTTGGGGTCAATATTTGGACCAGGTTAGAGTGCAGTGGGACAGATATGACGAGACATCAGCTACCTGGGAGGAGGCTACACCATTGAGGGCTAGATATCCCTATCTCTTCCAATGATGAATTACAGGTGGAAGTCTAATTCTAGGAGAGGGGGATGTAGTGCCCACATTTTTATAGCTCTAGTTATTTGTTGGTTCCTTTATGCATAGACATGTTTTGACTGAGACTCTGATATATTTTAGACATTATGCTATGTTATTTATCCTCATGGACATTATAGTATTTTGGGTGCGTAGCGCCAAATTGGACTAGATTAGTATATTGATATGTTCCTTAAGATGTTGATGTCTTGTAGTCGATTTGATCAATGATATAGTCTTCTGGATTTAATAATGGTAACTCATGCTAGCATAGGTGTATGTCGTTGTAATTATATATTTGGATGATTCATGGTTAACTATGTGTATAATTGTATTCATTACACTATCAATGTTTTTATATGGTGATGTTAGGATATTATAGTTAATGTTTTCTGAGACTCTGATAATTTTGTGATGTTATTTATCCTCATGGACATTATGATTTTGGGTGCGTAGCGCCAAATTGGACTAGATTAGTATATTTATATGTTTTAAGATGTTTATTGATTTGACAATGATATAGTCTTCTGGATTTAATAATGGTAACTAATGCTAGCATAGGTGTATGTCGTTGTTAATGTGTGCACTATGATGTCATTGCAGGTGATAGGTTATAGGAGAGCGTGGATTTCAGGGTGGCTACACAATTGTGCACAAGTGGCCCATGGGCTGAGTCCTAACCATGCTAAATGTTTGAGGCCTTAGAGTAGGTGTATTAATTAGGCACCATGAGTGAACCCTCAATTGTAATGTATTTATTATGTCTTGTAAAATTAATTATGTTTAGGGTGTGTTTTATTAAGTAAACTAGTTTAGGGGTTTAATGATCTCATTTTAATTTAAGTGATGGTTTTGGGTAAGTGTGTGTGTGTGTGTTGGTAGAAAGGATTAGGGCCACATGTGAACCTTGGGTGGACCCCACACCCTCTACCCTTGTGCCCAAGTGTGCCAAACCCGAAATTGGGCTATTTTGGGCATTTTTAGTGACCCCTTTTTAGTTTGGGAGTTCACTTAGCATGAAAATGGGCCCTTGGACCTTACCTAATAAGTAGGGGGTCTTATTTCCAAGGTTTTGAGGGAATTTCTATCCCATTTTTCCTTCCTTTGGTCACATCCATGTAAGGTGGTTGGTTTTTGTGTATTTGTTAAAAGTTGTTCCACTTTGTTTTATTTTCATTTTTAGTATTTTGAGTGATAAGGGCTAAAAGGTGAGTTTACTCTTACTTATTTGGTTATTGAAATCTTTGACTTGTGGGAGGAGAGGGGTGACACTTGTCACTTTCCTACTGGTGAGGAAACTTTTGGGTTCCTCTTGATATTCTTCCTCGTTCTGAAGAAAGGGGACTTTTTTCTCATTTTTTTGGGACTTGGAGAATGTTTGGAGCTTCAAGATTGCTTGGACAAAGTGGGAAAATCTTAGAGTCTTGGAAAGCATTGTAGAGGTAGGATTCTTAATCGTTTTCTTTCCTTGTTGTTGCTTATATTGTTAGCTATGCAATGGTCAATAAAATAATGTGTGTAAAATGATGTGTTGAAAAGTTGTATGAAGAATGTAGTTTTGTTGTTTTGTTGCTTTTGTTGTTTTTTTTTGTTTTACTCTCCACCATCATATGGCTTGATGGTTTTTGGAGAATGTAGGGGAAGAGAGAGGGATCTCCCTCTCAAACCTCATGGCTTGTTGGTCAAGCCATGAAGGTTCCTACTCACCCCCTCATATGGTTTGAGGTGGGAGAAAGGTTCATATGGCTTGAACCTTTCCCCATTCTTGGAGAGGAAACCCTTTTGGGTTTGAAAATCCTCCCAAGAAGAATTTCTTTGACATAAAGGAGGAATAAGGAGGATGAATGTTTAGGAGGAATAATGGGTTTATTAAGCATGCTTTTTTTGGTGTATCCTATGGTTGGACACCTTTGTTTTTAGGCATCCTATTTTTTCTCTTCCCCTTTTTTTGATGGTGAACTTGTTTCTCCTCATGTTGTTGTCTTACCATGTTTAGTTTGTATAAGTGTTTAAATGTTTCTATGTATTCTTGTTGTATTTATTCCCTTTTTACTTGTGCATATTTTTTATGCTAGTTCCTCTCTCCCATGGGCTTGGGGGAGGCTAGCTTGTTATCCAACCGTGGAAAGGCATGTGATGATGCCTATTGGTTGGGTGGTAAACAAGCCAAATCTCTTTTTGCAACATTCTTAGGAGAACACTCAAGGTTGGACTCAAGGATGAAGTTTGTTGAAGTGGTAACTTATTCTTTTATCCTCAAAAATTCATTGTAAATATTTCACCTCCTTGTATCTATGTTTATATGGCTTATTGTGGATAGCCTCATCTTGTAAACGTATCATTTTTTGGTGATTTGGGAAAACTTGTGTTTTATAGATCTTTGTTATGTAACTTTTGTTCAACCTTCCAAAGAGGACTTGATTTATTGGACTTGAATGTGTTGAATATCTTAAAAGACATTTTAGAAATTTGTAAACTAAACTATGTCGAAGAAAGAAATATGGTATTAAAGGATTCCTTCTTATTTTTATGTTTTAATGGGATTGGAAAAGAAAATGTTTTTTTAAAAAACAAATCTATGAAATAGCATATGTATATTTTTTGAAAATAAATATGAAATTTATAAGTTAAACATTCTTTTAAATCTACATTTTTTTTATGGCATTACATAAAAGATGTCAAGCATGTGAACATTTTGATATATATTACACTAACAAAATTTATAACAGCAAAAGATGGCTCTTATTACCACGACCTCATACTAGGAAATTCTATTTATTAATGGTGCAGATGACTATGGAAAAAGGGATTAAGCATATTTTGTTGAATTTCACACCCCTGATAATTATTACAATAATATGTGGTTGTTTCATTCCTTGGGTGACCAGAACACACCAGATGGCATTCTTCTAAGCATAAAGTGTATAATAGATACAATTGTATCTATTCAAGTGGAAAAAGTGGACAACGAATTGAGAACATGCTCACTACACAAAATGGAATTACAGGTTTCTATTACAGAATGGCATGGAAAGGTCAACAAAATATAAAAAGATTCATGTTATAGTTATGGTTGGAAAATTGAGCCATACACTGAAGGGGATAAGAGTGGTGTGCATAATAGTGAAGCTATTTGTGTAGGAATTGTCATAGTATTCAAAATGATATATCAGTATGCATTCACTTCATCTATTGCCCACTACCTGAATATGGATAAGGATTTGGGCCCACGAAAATTGCATTAAATTTTGTTTACCATGCTCAGAAGACAAAATTTATCTAAGATGGGAAAACACATTTTAGAATCACACTTCAAGAGGTGAAGCAATATGTAAAAGAGAAAACATTATTAAAACAATCTCAAAATGAATTTAAAAGAAGTCAATCTACATTATCTAAAGAGATTCTTCTTTTTTTATTTGAAGAAAAGTCATTCAAAATTTATATTGTTCGTTGCCATTTAGCTCCTAGAAAATACAAATACAGATCACTTGATTTAGTAAGTGTCAGTATCCTTGTGCACTCTATGTTTTATAACCATGTACCTCTTCAGCGTGATGCAATTTTACTTCCTTTCAAAAAATATATGGGTGATATTTTTGACATGGAGTATGAGCATGAAATTCTTGACATTGAAACTCATTTCTATATTATTGATGGGCAACATATAATTGAATCCCAAAAATAAATCCGTGCAAATCTTGAGTTTTCATCTGTTTATGATAGAATCAAACAAAGGTCTACCTGTATTCTATCTTACAAAAAAAAATAGAAAAAATAATCAGTATTTACAAGCAACATAATATGGGAAACAAAACATGGGTGAAAACAATATTTATTGACTCGTTGTACAAAGCCAGGTCAAGGTGGATTTTAGAGAAAAGACCAAAATGTCCTGGTTCTAGTCACAAAAAGGAAGAGGGTTGGAAGGTATTTATAAATTGTATTAATTTTTATTTCACGTATAAATTAACTTACATCATTTCTCATAGAATGTTAAACTAATAAAAAATATTTTAATGTTCACATGCAGTCATTCGAAAGGAAAATTTTGCATCTTTTTGGGAAGGGAAAATTGGAAAATTTGAATGATAAAACTTGCTTTTATTGTACTCCTAAATTAAATTTGGTATAAGTGGGTTTTAGGGTTTGATTTTTATACCAATGGTGGGTTTCTTTGTAGCCCAAAAAAATATACAAACCCAAATTTCAAGAAAAATGCATTAGATCTTCTTACAACATGACTATTCAGATGCACGAAAGGTATGACAGATGAAGAACTAGATGTCCTTGCAAATAAATGCATTAGTGGTGAAGTTTGGTTCAGATATGAGTATGGTGTTAATGCAATTTTTCTCAAATATTACTGCAAAAGAGTGAAGCAAGGCTAGAGAAACAAGAGCCAAAGTTATGTCTTATATGTTGGCAAGAGTCCCAGAATACGTTTCTCAAATAAATTGCAATGTATTAAATGTGACTAAAAAATTTTCCATCCATGAGTCACATTTTTCTCAACTATGTCAATATCTTAGAGAAGAAAATAAAAAATTGAAAAGGAAAAAAACCCCATTAGGGGAAATAAATTTTCCAAATTATTCAAAACCTGCGATTGAACTACTTGAATTGTATGTGACTACGGCTAATACAAATTCTCAACCAAGGATGCCATATACATATGAATTCACTTGTTAATGTTCTTATCCTTTTTTTCTTAGTATAACATTGAGAGGTTTGGAATTTCATTTACTGTCACTCACTGTAGAAGTCGTAATTGCTGATTTATGTAATCTTGTGAGTATTGTCTCACAAAAAGATATTGTTGAGATTCTTTGTGTCATTGGGTGTAGTACAATGAGTTTTTTCTACGTCTTTATACTTCCAGTAGTACAAGCTAGCCTATTTGATACTGCTATAAAAATATCCATGAAAAAGTAAAAAAACAACAATAATTTCATAAGGATGTTACAAAATTTTGAATGCAAAACATGCATTTCAAGGCATGTCAATGATTTTTACCGTATACGGTATTCATAATTCAACCACTATGGAGGTGGAAGATGTTATAGTGGAACTAGATTGGCAACATTTAGAGCCCTTGGATATTATCAACCTAAATGAAATTGGAGTTTTCATCCTTGAACATCCTTTCAAATGTGAGAGATAAATGCATTTTTGGGAGCACATGATTGAGAGATGCAACTTAAATGCATCCCCTATATTAATATTATATGGTGGGAAAAATTCATTAAAGGTATCACATAATACAAAGAGGTCCTCACATATCTTTATGGTTGAGAATCACAAGTAGGAGATCATGATCCAACACTATTATAAATGTCTAACTACGCCTTCAGGTAAATAACCTCTACAATTTTTTGGTGTTCTTTTAATTATAGTCATTCCTTTGTATACGTTAATTCTTACTAATGTTTACTTTGCTTTGATATTAAGATGTACATCCTTTATATAGTTTTCACCGAAGTTCTGTTCATATTATAAAATATATGTAAACAAAATCTAGAAGTTTAATTAGAAGAAAATTAAGTTTGTTTCATAATATTTAGAGGTATTAAAATGATTAAGTTCAGTATTGCTTATAGTTGAATGTTTACAATGGGAATATACACATTCTCAGACAAACATACATTTTTGAATTTGCATTGAACTGGTAGTACATAAAATATGTATCACAGAAGAATGGAATAGATAGAGGTATTAAAATGATTAAGTTCAATATTGCTTGTAGTTGAATGTTTACAATGGGCATATGCCCATTCTCAGACAAACATACATTTTTGTATTTGTATTGAATTGGCAGTACATAAAATATGTATCACAAAAGAATGGAATAAAATTCACCTTGTTTTAGAATGGGAAGTAGTGAATAATATCTGAGTATGGGCATACTCAGAGATAATTAAACTTGTTTCAGAATGGGAAGTAGAGCAAGAATATATTATTCACATTATGTAGTTCACCTTTTCCATTTTAATACCTATGTACATTGACAACCCTTGCACAAAGTCCATAATCTAAATCATGGGTAGAGTTAAAAACAATCATTCGTGTGAATGTTTTATAACCACTTCCTTAGAGGTAGAAACAATCATTTCTTTAAACTTTTTATATTAGAGTTAGAAATATTCTACATTTTTGAACCACTTATTTTATAGAGGTTTTATAATGATTAAGTTCAATATTGCATTTATTGAATGGGCATATGTCCATTCTATTAGATTTATAAATATTCTAAATTTTTTAACCACTTCCTTTGTAGAGGTTTAATAATGATTAAGTTCAATATTGCATGCATTGATTGGGCATATGTCCATTCTCATATATCGATCATATATTCTTCCTCAATGATTCCTAGAGAAGAACATGCATCTACAGATTCAATACAATGGTTGGACTTAATCATTTTAATATATCTATAAAGTATGTTAGAAATCATGGGGTATGGTCCTTATACCTTATAGAAAAGGAGAACTAATGAGGAGTTAAACGTATAATTTTTTTACAATGGGAAATTTTCCATCCTGAACGTCATGGGGATTGGCCCCTCTACCTTATAAAAGAGGAAAAATACGTAAGGTTTGATCCCTCTCATCGATGGTATGTAGTGCAACACTCGATGTAGTTAAAAGTATAATTTTTTTTACAATGGGAAATTATTCGCCCTGAATGGGAAAGGAAACCAGATGATAATTTGAATCATGGATTGAGTTAGAAGCAATTATTCTTGTGAAATTTTTATATTAGAGTTAGAAATATTCTAGAAATTTTAACCACTTCCTTTATAGAGGTTTTATAATGATCAAGTTCAATATTGCATGTATTGAATGAGCATATGTTCATTCTCATATATCAATCATATATTCTTCCTTAATGATTCCTATGGGTAAGTGCAACAACTTGGGGGAGGCAATAAGTGGACAAAAACCTGAAAATGAATGAAATGCGATCGTGTTATGTTTTCCTAGGCTCAAAAATTCATAAACCTAAAACACATATGTATTATAACGTGCTCGTGTTATAACACGTACATGTTTCTATGAACACAAAAAACATGCATGTTTTGCTCTATATGAAGTTTGTATGGGGTGGAAGGAGCCATATTTAGTAAAATAAATGTTAAGTATAAGAAATTAGGCTCACTCTGCACCTGATGGAAGTGGTCCTATATTTCTGACAGAGATAATCTAGAAGATAATTTTTCAAAATCTAATCTGGTCAATGCTTACTCATTTCTAGAATTTTAGCAATGACCTACAATTTTTAAGCCATATATATTGTATTGGGTCTTTGTTTTTGAAAACATATAGTCTTTTTGTAGGTTTTTTGACCTTCTAGATTGGATTTTGGCCCTACCACTATTTGAATTGATACTAATTTTGTTAATTTGGTCCATAATTCACTTTAGGGACCACGAATCAACTCTATGATGCTTGTCTACTTATTAGTAAAATGATATCCTTACTAAAATTATGTTTAGGGTTTAAGGTTTCAAATTTAAGGTTTAGGTTTTAGGGATTTGGTGTTTAGGGTTTAGGTTTTAAGGTTTAGGTTCTAGGGATTTATTGTTTAGGGTTTAAGGTTTAGGTTTTAGGGCTCAATATCTAGGGATTGGGTTTTAGGGTTTAAGGCTCAGGGTTCAAGGAATAGGTTTAGGGCTCAAGGTTAAGGGTTTAGGGTTAATCCCTTAGGATTTAGAGGTAAGGGTTTAGGGTTTAGGATTTAGTTTTTATGGTTTAGGGTTTATTTTTTTAGCTCATAGTTCAGTGTTTATGGTTTAAGGTTTAGATCTCAAGGTTTAGGGTTTATGGTTTAGGGCTCAAGGTTTATGGTTTAGGGTTTAGGGTTTAGGGTTTAGGGTTTAGGGCTCAGGGGTTTAAGGTTTAGTGTTTAGGGTTTAGGATTTAGGGTTTTGGGTTTTGGGCTTAAGGTTGAGGGTTTCTGTTTTATAGTTTAGGGTTTAGGGTTTAGGGTTTAGTGTTTATAATTTAAGGTTTAGGGATTCTATGTTTAGGGTTTAGGGTTTAAGGTTTAGGTTTTAGGGATCAATATTTAGGATTTAGGTTTTAGGGTTTAGGAATTAGGGTTTAGGGCTCGGGGTTTATGGTTTAGTGTGTATGGTTCAGGGTTTATGTTTTTCAACTCAGGGTTCAGGGTTCAGGGTTTAGGGTTTAGAGCTTATGGTTCATGTTTTAGGGTTTAAGGATCAGGGTTTAGGGTTTAAGGCTCAGGGTTAAGGGTTTAGGTGTTAGGGTTCAAGGTTTAGGGCTCAAGGTTTAAATTTTAATGTTTAGGGTTTAGGATTTAGGGTTTAGGGTGTTGGGCTCAAGGTTCAAGATTTAGGTTTCATAGTTTAGGGGTTGGGGTTTAATGTTTAATATTTAAGGTTTAGGGTTTATGAAAGAAACGATAACCAAATCATACCAAGCCAAGAACACAGATGTTAATCAAACACCATGATCAATAAAATGAAAGCAATTCGTTAGAATAACTTTACATAAAACCTTTGCAAACAAATGAGAAACAATATCATATATTATTATGGAACTTAATCCAATACATTGAGAATGGGCCTTGCTTAAATAGGCAAGCAATAACAATCTAAGAACCAGTCAAGGTCGTAGATCAAGCCATAAATCAAGGAAATAACTAGTCATCAAAGAACTAGTCAAGACCATAGATTTAGGAGAGAACTAGACATTAATGATCTAATCAATACCATAGATAAAAGAAAGAACTAGTCAATACCATAGATCAAGGAAAGAACTATACCTACCAACTATATAATATCTCCTAATATCTAAATATGATGAAATAAATATCCACACACATAAGTGGGTGAGGATAAATACAATAAAGGTAAATAAAGTACCTAGGTGAACATGACCTAAGGTAAATACCTACTTTAACACCCCCACTCAAGTGAAGCTAAGGGCCAAAATAAAAGTGGCATGTCCACAGTATGAGTCCCAATACCTAGGCCTGATGAGGTGCTCATGTACAATAACTGGGAAAAAATGGACACTGCAAGGTACCCAAAACTAGTAACAACAAAGTAAAGAGAGAAAAAACCCGCTCCAAGGCATCCCAAGAATCTTGGCTCAAAAACTCGTACTATACTGAAGAATTTTGGTGTGCACTGTGGTCTAAATCCACTGCTCGATCACAAAACTCAAAAACAACTGACACTAGGTTTCACCAGAATAGCTCCATACAAGGAGACTGTCAATGGAGTGATGTCGAAAGTGTAAAAAAACACCAAACATAATTCTATCAACTTCTGCAAATAGGTGTGCCACGATCCAAGAACAATAACCAAAGCAACAAGGCAAGGACACAAACTCCAAAGTGTCATGATCCAAGAAAAGCCAAGGTAACAAGGCAAGGACAAGAAACTCAAAGAAGAAGGATCAACACCACACCCTCCCATACTGCTGAATGGGTGGAGTGATGCTATAAATCTATATGAGTTACCAAAAATCAACTACTCGAACACTGACAAAATAACACTGGAATTCACCAGAATAGATCCCCCACAAGAGATACTATCAACATGCCCAAAGTGTCGAAAATATAGATACAAAATCTCTCAACAAATAAGAGAGATACACTACACCTACTAAAGAAAAATGCTCAAAACAAGAAGCATCACAATGCATAAGGTATAGAAATTGGAGAAAGAGGCCAAATGGTGGAGGAGCCATGCCTGTAGAGTCCTCTCAATGAATGCCTATATCACCACCACGAGTGATCAGATATTCACCCCAAATCAACATGGATGGATGAAGAAGATGACTACATATGACCTGGTGTAAAATGCACAATGGGTGCATGCAAAAGAACATCAGAATGTGTGTCAAGTCGATCATTTCTGATAGATGAAACCTCAGGTTTCTCAAACCTAAGTGAAGGTGCAGAAATCATGTGTTGCTCATTATCCTCAGAAAGAGTCGAGTGAAAAAAAAGGAGCTCTGTCAATGTGTGATCCCAATGAAGTATCTGCTCGGAAACCAATGTCATGACGATAATTCCACTTAACATGTGGAATAGAGGAAACAATACCCTGTGAATGTCTGCTAATTACTCCGCTAGTGAGACCCATAGAACGGAGCATGTGAGAACTGAATGTAGTGGTATGCTTCTTAAAAAATCCATGCAGCTGAGCAGAAGTAGGATACACAACATGTGGTACTGTAATAGGCACAAATGTGGAAGAGCATGCAGTAACAAGCCTCACAGGTATAGAAGCATCAAATGTGGCAGAGCATTTAATAAGCCTCATAGGTTTAGAAGCATCAAAAGCAAGTTTAGGCTCAAAGACTGGCAGATCAATGTCAGTGGGTATAAGAGAAACAACTACAAGTGGACTAGGAGCATGGATATGGTTGTCCACAATATGATGGTGATGTTGTAGGCTAGCAAGTTTGTTCTACAGGGAGTGTATTATTGTATCCCTATAGGGAATGAGTGATTGTAGAAGAGAATTTCACTTCTTGAGTGATCTATTTTATTCCAAAAATTTTACAATATCCTCTTGAAGTCCACATACCTCAAAGAAAAGCATATCATTCTCAGAATCCATGATGGATACAAAATGCAACTCCTAGAAGTTTAGGACGTCGGGCTCAACTGAAATTGAGTCCACAATTGATTACAACACTCCTCTATATTTGACACTTTATAATTATATTGTAAGTCTCAAAATAAATATTTTCAATGGAAAGAGCACAAAAAAAAAGCACTTTTGTAAAAAATGGAACTCAAAACCGAGTTACCTATCAAAAGTTATAAGCTTTTTAATATTTTTGCTCTGTTATTTATTTTAGTTGCCACTAAAGTAAAATAAATTGTTGTTGCCTTCACCACACAAATAAAGTTAAAGGGGGCTGAAGTTAAGAACCTACTAGTAGGAATCACAAGATTTAAGCCCTCATATGACCATACCATATGACCAAGGGCTAAGGATTTTAATGGGTGTTTCCAGATCCAATGGAAGCCTCTGTTTTGCATAAAACCACAAGCAGCAACAAAATACGACCAAATACCAAATATATGAATATAAAAATAATTTATTTGTGAAATAAAACTTACAGATGAATGCCAACAACAATCTCCAACTCTGATACCATGAAAGGAATGATAACCAGATCATACCAAGCCAAGAACACATATGTTAATCAAACACCACGACCAATAAGATGAAATCAATTTGTCAGAATAACTTTACATAAAACCTTTGCAAACAAATGAGAAACAAAATCATATATTATTATGGAACTCAATGCAATACATTGAGAATGGTTCTTTCTTAAATAGGCAAGGAATAACAATTTAAGAACCAGGAAAGGTCGTAGATCAAGCCATAAATCAAGGAAATAACTATCCATCAACGAACTAGTCAAGACCATAGATTTAGGAGAGAACTAGACATCAAGGATCTAATCAATACCATAGATCAAGGAAAGAACTAGTCAATACCATAGATCAAGGAAATAACTATACCTAACAACTAGATAATATCTCCTAATATCTAAATATGAAAAAAGAAATATCCACACACATAAGTGGGTGAGGATAAATACAATAAAGGTAGATAAAGTACCTAGGTGAACATGAGCTAAGGTAAATACCTACTTTAACAGGTTAGGGTTTAGGGTTTAAGGTTTAGATTTTAGGGCTTAGTATTTAGGGTTTGGGTTTTAGGGTTTATGGTTTAGGGCTGAAGGTTTAGGGTTTAAGGCTCAAGGCTCAAGGTAAATAAATATTACCCATTCTTATTAGTAATTGACGTAGAGTATTCAAATAAAAAGGGTTCATCAACTTTGTAGGCAAAACATTCAAAGAGAGTCATAAAAATTTGATGTCTTTCATCTGTTGATATTTTGGAGGGAAATGTCATATTCTTGAATGTCCAATCCTTCCATAGACTTTAGTAGTCCTTAATCCTAAGATACAGGGAGACACTGTTACTTGGATTCCATTTATAATGATAGAGATATTTGTAAATTCGTGATATGACCTCTAAATCTATATGGATTTCAAGTTGCTTGGAAATCACATCACACCCTTTACTAGGATTGATGATTACCCATATCTTTGTGAAGGCAATTTTGAAAATATCCATGGGTTTATCATATAAGGAATTATCAATGAATGAAAGGTCACTAAGTCGTAGGCCAGGTGACTCCCATTTAGAACTAAACAAGAAAGATTTACTAGGTGATTGATAATCCTTTTGTGTTCTTAGCCATTCCCCTATTTCTATGCTTATTTTGAACACTTCAGGAATTTATGTCAAATTTACTATCCATTCCAATAGAACAAAAACTTTCTCTTTCTGTAGAGGAGAGGATACTACAGGAAATTCAATTATGATCCTACACCTCCGCATTGGTATATTCTCTATGTTTCTTTTGTTTCCTTTAAGACTTTTTTTTTGTTGTGATGGTTATTTTTTCCATCTTCCAATGGGTCATCTTGGCTTGCATAATACCATACATGAAAATATGATAAATGTGAAATTTGTTTCAGAGTGTGAATAAATTTATATTCAAGAGTGCAAGTATATGTGGGGAGAAACAAGTTTGGAAGAGATGTGTAATATGCCTTGCAAGGCACAAGGTAGATGTCGTATCCATTTAGTTACTTGCCCCACCTCTCATAAACAAGGTAGCTCTATAAGCAGAATTAATTATGGTTCTAGACATGAGACTAAGAAATATTGATGAAATATGGTTTAGGGTTTAGGGTTTAGGGATCATGGCTTAGGGTTTAAGGTTTAGGGTTTAGGGTTCAGGGTTATGGTTTAGGATTTAGGGTTTAGGTTTAGGGTTTAGGGTTTATGTTTTAGTGTTTATGGTTAGGGTTTATGGATCAGGGTTAAGGATTTACCATTTAAGGTTTATGGTTTAGGGTTTAGGGTTAAGGATTTAGTTTTTAGGGATTAGGGTTTATGGTTTAGGATTTAACATTTAAGGCTTAAGTTTTAGGGTTTATGGTTTAGGGCTCGAGGTTTAGGATTTAGAGTTTAGGGCTTAGGGTATATGGTCTAGGTTTTAGGGTTTATATTTTAGGGCTCAGGGATAAGGGTGTAGGGTTCAAGGCTTAGGGTTTAGGGTTTAGGGTTTAACATTTAGGGATCATGGTTCATGGTTTATGGTTTAGGGTTTAGGGCTTATGGTTCAGGGTTTAGGGCTTAAGGCTCAGGCTTTAGAGCTCACGGGTAAGGGCTGAATTTTTAAGGTTTAGGGTTTAGGGCTTAGGGTTGAAGGTTTAGGTTTTAGGGTCTAGGGATCATGGTTGAGGGTTTAGGGTTTAGGGTTTAAGGTTTACAGTTTAGGGTTTATGTTTATGGCCTAGGGTTTAGGCTTTCGATTGTATAAGTTAAATGCTAAAAGCTTTACGCTGAATGCTAAAATCCTTAAAATTAGTTATATACTGACCATATTATAATATAAAAAACTATCTCCTAAACCGTGACTCATGGAGCTGTGAGACTAATTCCATATTGTGCAAAGTGACACTATTTCTTATATTTACAAAAATAAATTTAAAGTATAAAAAATAACAAAATATAAATAATAATAAATGAAAAACTTATACTTTTATTTTTGTAAATAGAAGCATGCCAAAAGCATATACAATGTTTATACTATAAAGAACGTGTACTTGATATAGCACGTACGTGTTATAGTGTGTATGCGTTATAACGCGTACGCGTTTTACATTTTTGCTTTTTTCAAGTCATGCCTCAAGGCTTGGGATCCGGTTTGGATCCCTAAGCCTGAGGCATGGACCTGCACAAACACAACAAATAATGTGTTTTTGTAGGAAAATGTAAAAATACCACTTCCTCCATGATAAATCAACATAAAACAATCGATTCGTTTAAAAAATCTTATACCACGACGTAGAGAAAAGTTTCTTCTTTCTAAAAATATAAGTTTTCAAATTTTCTGACTAATATAAGATTTCCATATTATTTATTTTCTTACTATGCCTTTTTATAGCTATTTTTTAAATTTTAAATATGTTTATCTTCATCATGTATTTTTTTTTTTGGGTCATCAAAATTGAAAAAAAATTATACTAGCATAAACTAGGCCTAATTATATACATATTCAAAAAATTAATCTAATTTTTGATATTTTTTGAGGTAGTTAGGGAGGCATCGTCGGAGCTCCATTATTTTTCAAAACATAAAATTTATGTACTAGAGAATTCATAAAAAAATCAATACTTGCTAAAAAAATCTAGCATAAACTAGATGCTCCTAGATATCTTTCTACCAAAGGGTTTTGAAAACTACTAAATGGTGCTAAAAAAATTGTGGGGGACACGAAATTCACTCTATTATGTTTTTTAACAAAAATAGGAGCACCTATTGGTATTTTAGTTATTTGACCCACTTAAACTTATCCATTTTCAATAAAATTTAGTAGCTTAAAAACTAGACTCAAAATTCTACGATTCATGTTTATATAACATCTTCCAATTTTGATTGTAATTATTTCAAAAACTTCAGAAAAATGTGTCCACATAAGACCCCCTTTTGGCCCCCCAACTTGGTGCACTTACCCCTATAGAAGAACATGCATATGCACATTCAATACAATGATTGAACTTAATCATTTTTAATACATCTATAAAGTATATTAGAAATCATGGTAAATGGCCCCTGTACCTTATAAAAGAATAAAATTACATAAGGCTTGATCCCTCTCATTGATGATATGTAGTGCAATAATCAGACTCTGCCAAGGATAGTCCAACCAATATAAGACAATTATGAGTAATTATAAGTAGAACAAAATTGCAAGTTTTTAAGAGTGGAGACCTTGAGAGAAGTATTCATTGGCCAAGTAAAAGGTATTCTTTGAAGTTATGGGTCATTCTACCCTTGGTGATAGATTACAAGTGATTTAGGCTCTGTATCAGACAACCAGGTTATGTAACATCTCTTTCATACAAACAAAAAAATTTATGCAACATTTTATTCTTCTTCTATGATTTCTAATTGAGAACAGGTATCCATCAAGTGAATACAATATTGAATAGGTATTACACTGAACAACTATCTGCTTGATGAATAAAAGATAGATAAGATATTACATTAATTAAGTGAGAATAGACAACAATTCATTGTTTACAATTGTTACTTTATATTATAAGTATCTATGTTCATTGACAACAACTGTTGAGCCCTTGCAAATGATCATGAGTGGAGAACAAAGTGCAAGCCATGATGTTAATCCAATTATAGGAAGATAATATTCCTATTAATAACATGATTGTGAGTGGAGAACAAAGCACAAGCCATGAGGTTAATCCATTACAGGAAGATACTATTCCTAATAATAGCACAATGTCGGCCAACCAAGAAAAAGATAGTATTCCTAACAATAACATGATGTTGGATAATCAAGAAAAATTTACCCAACAAAAGACACAAAACACACAAATGATAGTGATTGATATTGAAGCTACATTAAACCCTTCACCATCAATTATGATAGTTTGTTCACGAACATGTATCAAGTATTATTTAAATTTTAATAATATTTTTTACTTGTCTATATTAGTTTGATTCAATTTGATAAATATATCGTAATTGCAATTTTTATGTGCAGATGTAGTTGGAGAGAATTGAACAAATATCTGTAAAGAAATAGGTAAAAATATTAATATTTTTTATTTATCAATATTATTTGGAATCAATTTGATAAATATATCCTAATTTCAATTTTTATGTGAAGATACAACTGGAGAAAATTTAAAAAATCTACAACAAACAAATAGATGTAAAGAAATAGGTAAAAATATTTTGTGAAATATTATTATCATATTTGAAATACATACAAGTTAATAATGAAGTTTAATATTATTATTTTTTTGCAGTGCCTCTAAAGAAACATTTGATTTTTCTTGAATTAGAAGAATTGTTAGTTCAAAAGCATACTTCTAAAAAAGACAATACATTTCAATTGAACAATGAGCACGTCCTACCATGAATGTCTATTACCCAATTTCTAACTTCTATGTTTAAAGAGTTTCATCGAATAGCATTTTGGTCGTCTACAATGGATACAAATGCTAGTGTAGAAAAACTAGCAACAAAACTGTTACTCTTAGCTAAAGTGGACTTGCAACCTTTGTTTTTTTGGGGTATGGAGCATGCGAAAAAGAGGGAGACAAATTTATTAAAAATTTGGAAACAATTTGGAAGACACCAGAATTTCCATAAAACTATGAAACTATGGTTACAGTTAATGTAGACAACAAAGGGGTTCCTGAAGAAAATTTTTTGGTCTCCAAAGGTTTCTGAGAAAGAATTTAAAAAGAATAGGTGGCTTATGTCTGAATTGTTTTCTCAACTATCTACGGTATGGGTTGTAGATGATGTAAAAGCTATCTTAAAGGGATGTGCTCTATTTCAAAAAACAATGGAACAAATGAATATATAAAATTGTGTTTATTACATTTTTGTTGTTATTTTTTCCATTTTACATTTGAAGTGATTATTATATAATCTTTAATAAGATGTTATTGATGGTTATTAGTATGTAATGCTCAAAATGTGTTTATTACATTTTTTTTTAGTTTTTGTTCACATTTCATCCAAATGATGTGATTAGTAGATAATGATAAATCAATATGTTTTTAATAGTTTACCTCTTAATGCTCAAAACTAGCTTTGATAGGATTATACAAAAAAAAAAATTAACTATCAATAAAATTAGATAATATAATCTATGATTTAATTTATTGAAAAAGAGTTTTGTTATTGGTTGGTGTTTCAAATCTCGTTTTCCATGGAAAGAAGTTATTGGTTTTGGGGGTAGAGGAATTGCTCTTTGGAGTTCTAGGGCTTTATGAATTTAGATCGCTAACCATACAACCAGAATTTACATATGCATACTACTGATACTTCAGTCGTAATTTTAGCCCTGAATTGTTAAGGATAGCACGACAACATTTTGATATTGGATTGTGGTTTAAATACTTTCATTCAAGAGAACGAAATGCCTTCATTCAAAAATTTGAATGGCTAAGAAATATTGAATTTGTTTTTCGCTGGGGCATTTCAGAGGGTGAAATTATCAACAAATTTTTAAGATCGAAGAATGGGAATATTGTGTTAGTTTACAAAAAAAATGCAAAAGGTTATTGTCAAGTACAACCAAATATATGGAACAAAAAACATATTTTTCATAGGTGAAACAAAATGTTTTGTTCATGAAAGAACTGAGGCGATTTTATTTGGATTGCCTTCTAGCTGAAAATTTGATGACACAATGCATTCTGATAGAAAATTTTTCACACACTTATGTTCATGGTTAAATCATGTGGGTCCATACCCAAATTTATGTTAGTCTTAGGAAATATATAAAAAAATAATTACTGAGCTTGATTGAATGTATTTGATATTATTATGTTGATTAATATATATAGATAAATTTAGTTTAATTTTGTAATTTTTCTCATAAAAATTAAATCATATTGGTTTTTTAGTCTATTTCATAACAATGGATTTATTACCGTCATTTTATTAAAAAAATGAATTGTG
Organism: Taxus chinensis; assembly: GCA_019776745.2. Classification (NCBI taxonomy): domain Eukaryota; kingdom Viridiplantae; phylum Streptophyta; class Pinopsida; order Cupressales; family Taxaceae; genus Taxus; species Taxus chinensis. The sequence goes on from CM034150.1 coordinate 253,754,886, forward strand.
ACTTGTATTTTCATCATAATAACACATTTCCATGAATACCGAGCTTGATTGAGTTTACTTTTTTTTATTATTATTATTGGCAAATAGTTTTTTGAAAGGGACTATGCCCTTGAGTACAAAAGATGGCCTAGCCAGAATAGGAATGAAAACCAGGAAGAGAAGGATCAGAATCCAAATGTGACAATGAAGCCCAAAGTAGCCAAAAAACAGCTACCCAACCAAGACAAAATAGCAAAAACACTGCAATAAAGCAGCAAAGAGACTGAAAAAAATAGCAAAAAAACAGACAGGAAGAGCTAAAGCACCTACAACTACTTCTTGGCAGCTTTGTCGATGTTGTTCTTGATATTCTTCCAAGATTTGAACATGCCCAGAGTTGTCATGTGGGAAGTGTCATTCTTATCCAGCTGATCAATGGTCCTTTTACTTTCCTTATCATTGCCCCAAAGAGTTACCAGAACTCCGCTGAGATTGGCGACACTTTTGACATGTTGCTCAATGAACTCCTCAATCGCACTGAAGATGGCCATATTGTAATCATGACGAGTTTTGGCCTTCCCTAAACAAGAGTCTAAAGAGTCCATCTTTTTGTAGATATCATCAATCTGGCTGTTATCAATATCAACCTCCTCCTCCTTCTTCCTCTTACCTTTCTACTTTGTCAAGTTCTTAATCTCATCCTTCAACAGTTTCATTTCAGCCTCTAAGGCTTCCAGCCTTTTTGAAGAGCTTTCCATTTACACATCCCGGGGACTGGCACTCCTAATATTCAGCAGGTCATGTGCAATTTCAATATCATGAGGACCCTTCCCCCCAGCAAGATTCTCAAGGTAAAGCTTTCTAGAAGCCCTGGTGACCAGTCTGGCCGAGGTGTAAGCAAAGTGGGGGGCGGGAGCAGTAGTAGGGGGAATGGAAGAAGAATGGACAGCCGGTAGGGGGGTGACAGCAACAGTTGCAGGGGCAGAGAATGGAGAAACGGGGATAGCAGCAGCAGAACCCGGCAGAGGGGGAACTGAGCTAGAAGAGGAAGGGAGACCAGGATACTTAAGAATACAGCATTTATGCAGTAGCAAAATAAGCCCCTGGTGTAAAGGAACCACCCGGGTATGCTTTTGAAACTCCAAAATGGAGCACTCAAGAGAGTTCAACAAGTAATGGGGGAAACAAACCATGCGATTCCTACGAAAGTGGTTAAGAAAGATAAGGTGCTTTGTAGGTACAGTGGCAAACCTTCCTTCCAAGGAGATGAACCTTATCATCATGCGAGTAACTGTACGCTGGAAAAGTGACAAGCGAGCGTGGGAATCTACAGGTAACTCTTCCGCGTACCCGACCTCCCGAGGTCGTGCCGAGATAGCCAGTGGGGATGGAATATGCGTGGGATACAGACAGACTAGTTGGGCAATCTAATGTCTTCAATACGCACTAGTGGAATTTGTGAATCTAAGGCAAAGAAGGCCCTTCTAACCTGAACTGGTGTGATAGATCGATCGACAAGGATGACTTCTCGAAGGCTCCAATCAATATCGAGCTCTGGAGTGATTCGATCTATGGGTTGTGGAATATGTGGAAAATGACCTGGGATAGTTTCGTATATGTCTCCAGATAAGGTCATATGGTGGGTGATGACTACAATCAACTCTACGGATGATTCTCTGGCCTAGTCCAGAATTCTCTAGCTTTGTTAGCCGTTGTATCTAGTAAGGATAGTTGTTCGACGATGGTGGGTGGAAGTGGGGTATATTTGAATACTAACGTACATAGACCAGTGTCTATATCAGATTGACTTATGGATTCGTTAGGTTGCGGGATTTTTGGATCACAGTCGTAGATTCTTGGTTGTTGCGGTCCTGCTATGGTCATGTATGAAATCAAGTCCTAATCCCTAGTATCCAATAATCATATGCTTTCTTAGCTTCTATATTTAGGATTAATAATTGTGCAATCTTCTCAGAGTACCTCACAGGTGTTCTTGCAACCTGGATTCTTAGGCTGGTATCTATATCTAGAAGAGTGTCTCCTGCATCTGGCTGTGGGACCAAAGGATCACAACCAAAGGTTTGTTCTCTTTCGAACCCTTCTACAGTCATGTGAATGTTTTCCTAGGGTAATCTATAGTTCGGTTGATTTGACCAAAATGTGTGTGCTTGGTCGTCTTTTATATTTAATCCCCTCAACTGAGAGATGATCATTCGTAAATCTGTTGTTGTTTGGAAGACTTGGATCCTGAGATTTTGATCTATGTCAACTATTGTTGTGACGAGGTTGGGTTGAGGCATGATTGGCTCAAATACGTATTCCCTGGGATCCCTAGGTCCCGTGATTTTCATACAAAACAATAATGTAAATCTAACTGCAACAAAAGCAAATTTTTAACTACGTGGAATAAATCTAAAACATATATATAACTTCTATTTTTTTGAGAAATTTTTTAAGAATTTTAAGAAAAGCAGCTATTTAAACGTATCTAGAATTTTGACAACTAAGATAAAACTTAAAACAAACAAAATAACCGAGTGTAGTTATTTTTCTGTGCAATTTGTAGATCTATTTTAAATAATGAAATAACTTGCTTAATCTATTTGCCAGAATTTCGATCCTACCTCAGAAGTGAGGAATGAATCATAGTTTCTCAAAAAATATCAATCCCCACAGCTTCCCTGGCAATATCGAAAGTAAACTTAACTGAAAAGAAGTGATTATCTACTCTATTTGATATATTTCTAACTTTAGAACTTTGAAAGCTAGAACCTGGATTTTGCAGAACAGTGGCGAATCCAATGGTGTGTGTGATCTTGTCCCCTCAGTGTGATCTCCTCGTTCCTTTGTGTTCACGTGAATCCAGAAAAGCGTATAATGCTAGCATCAGTGGAAGTAGATTTTGGGACAAAGGCAGCTCAAAATGCAGACTGAATATAATGCGATTAGGAGAGGGATAACACAAGAGTACAGAGCTTTGCTTATGCAATTCCTAGCGGGATTTATTGCGAGTCATGCAACATAAAGCGTCCAAAACCTGAAATTATCCTGTTTGAGGAGAAAAACATGCAACTTTAATGGCTTCCTAAGCTATTCTACTCCAATGGATTGGATAAAACAACAACACTGCTTGCACAAGATGGATTTATGGCTTACCAACAGCTGAACAATGCTAACTAAGCATACAAAGGAATGAAACTATGGCTTCTAAGCAAAATAATAGACTAAACTATGAAAATGAGAGCATGAAAAGTGAATGAGGGGCCAGACCCCTTTGTTTGAGCATAAGCCATTTATTTATAGCTTTTCATTCACCCAAAGATCAAAACCAAACTGAACTCTAAAACTATAAACAATGGCCAAACACTATTCCAGGGGAACAAAAACATAAATGAGAGCCCAAGTCAGCAAGGAAAGCTGGTGAAACATTGATTTTTATGTGAGTCGCGTTAAAATGCTTTCTGGAAAATGCGTAAAGGACCACCACTCTGAGTAGGGCGGCGGTTACAGGACCGCCACCCTGATCAGGGCGGCGGTCACGAGACTGCCGCCCATCCAGGGCGGCGGTTTTATCACTAAAGAGAAAAAGGCCAAGAAATGAGAGGAAAGGGGAAAAAAAAGGCATGCGGGGGCTAAGCGGGGCATGTGGGATGTCAATGCATACTTGGAGATATTTTCTGGATTCTGAACACCTTGCGAGGAGACCTGTATCATCATTGGGGCACTTGTCATGTTATTCTGGCAGTACAGTTATTGATGGCGAATCGCAGCACCCCTGGGACTTTGTAACTCGATGGGTTGAGACTCTCAGTGCGATTGCATAACATGGAGCTTTTCCCAAGTGTGGGACCTTTCGAAATCGAAAAATCTCTCTGGATAAAGGCCAGTTCCTATTCCTCTGTTCAGATGCACACGTAAAAATGCAGAGGGTTTACTCAAAAACCTAAACGAACTTGCCAAGGAGACAGGGTAAGAAGATGCATAAAAATAAAACCTAAACTAACAGAGGTGATGCACCGAGGAATGAAGAACAACTGTCTTGCCAATAAACACAAGCCATTAAAATGTAATGCAAGATCATGCACAGGTAACCAAATTCATAGTGAAAGGTCAAGGGGATGCAAATTAACACAGAAAGGGTTGAAAATCATCCACAGACATGTATTATTTGCTTCAAAGATTGGCACAATACACTACAAAATGCCAAGAGAAAAAGTTGCATTACAATTTTAAATGGGAGGTTTGAACTCCACAAATTCACCTGCCAAAGAGAAGAAGGGAGGGGAAAAACAAGAATGTCCAACCTTTAGAAAGAAGCCCCTCCTTACAATTTATAGGAAGAATGAGAGAGGGGAGAGAGAGGAAATCCAAATCTACCCCAACCGCCCCAGGTTGTATTTAATTCACCTCATTATGGTGGTAGGTGAGAACCCTAGCGAACCCCAAAGGTGGCGAATTGTATTTTGCATTTTTAAGAACTTTTTCCCACCCAATTAAAGATATCCAGTCGTAGTTGGACAGAGGACCTCATAAGATTTCCAAAAATTCCAACCTTGCATGAATCTGGCTCCCTGTGAAAAGTTATGGCCGTCTGAATATCTGGGTCAAGGTCTGCTTCCTGTCAGCGCTCAGAATGTTGCACCTCTTGAAGGTGCGCCATAGGCACATCTACATTTTTGTCGACATCCTTTTCCATGCACCAAAGGCACATCTACATTTGTGTCAACATCCTTTTCCATGCACCAAAGGTGCATCTACATTTGTGTCGACATCTTCTTATGTGCGCCATGGGCGCATGCATTTCTATGTCGACATATTTTTATGTGCGCCACTTACCTGCACCTTGGGAGCGAATTTTCCCTTGTCAAAACTCCGTGTTGTGTGCCATTTATGTGCACCAAGGCACAACTTTTACCATGTCGACACTCTGTGTCATGCGCCATTTATGTGCACCAAGGCGCTAAATTTTGGGGTTTGAGTTTCTTTGATTTCCATATTCTTCTGCTTATCTATATCTACCCGGGGGGGGGAGATATTTACAACAATAGTACCTTACGATTTTGGGTACGTACATATTGCCCCCTCGGAGAAGCATTTTAGCCATGAAGAGGCGTAAAACGGTGGGTCCGAGTATGGCAGTCTCGAAATGGGAAGTTAGAAGTTATACCTTACACGTCCGTGTGTTGAAATGACGCCATCCAAAATTCCTGCTACCTGCAAAATGAAAAGAGAACTCAAGTGTAGATAGATACAATAGTTTGAAAAATAACACTAAGAATAATAGGGAATGAGAACGTACCATTTGTGCGGGGATAGGAACTTACCTCCATCAGCGCTCCAACCCTGTGAAAAATTCATTTTTAAAACGAAACAGAGTGCTATATATATGAAAGTGGGCCCATTTTCCTATTCATTTGCGCGAGTTGATTTGGTTGATTTTGAGCTCTAGGACCCACGGTGACGGTTTCTTGCATGAGTAGAGTCGAAATGTCCACAGCGAGATAGTGATCATGCCTCCACATGCGGAACACCGCCCTCAGCGATCACATGTTAGTTTTCTTCAATTTATTGTTTTTACCCCCTTAAATTTTAAATGCTAAATTCTTTGCAATGGGGGGGTCATTTTTGAAAATGCTAGTGTTAAAAGGTCCACCTAGGGGGGGTGCCTACTGGGTAGGCTCTGTTTTTAGGTTAAATGGCCGTTTTTTGCACTTTTTAGGCTTTTTTAGGTTAAAACCCGCATGGGTTTTCGGACCACGACCACCGCCCTGGCCAGTGTGGCGGTTACATGACCACTGCCCTGTTCAGGGTGGCAGTTACACGACTGCCACCTTTAAGGAGGCATTTTTGCACATAATGCAAAAGGAACCTGTTTTTGAGGTTGTGTTTGTATTTTTAGCGTTTCTACGTGCTTTTATGACTTTCTCAGTGTTGCATGGATGCTAACTTACTTTGTTTTGTGTGTTTTTGGGTGTATGCAAGCGAGAGAGGAGTACATCCGATGGAGCAGAGAGAGGGAGTTTGATTGGCTCCCAGGGGTACTGGATGCCCTCTCACAGGATGAGGAAAAAACACACTTCAAAGGGCTGGCATACTACGCATATCGCGCGTGCCCCATGTTGCACCATCTAGTCACATCCTTTGTGACTTATTTTCTTACTGGGATGCAGATCGGAACACCTTCCGATTGCCAGGGGTCCGTGGTGAGTGGACCATTACATTAGAGGATGTCTACCGCATTCTGGGGGTCCCGATCATCGGGAGGTGACTCACTTTAGAGACAGCTGGCTCACGGGCACAGATTGCACAGTGGGCAACATATATGGGAGATGCAGTCATCTCCACGGGGTCGAAGAAGGGGGTGAGAGTTTGATCCATTCCTTCTTTGCATATCCCCTTACTTCGTCAGGCCATCATGGGGATCCTTGCCTCGAGACTGATCGGGGACAAGGGAGGGGACACATTGTTATACTGCTGGGCCCCTATTATTGCACAGATAGAGGGGCATGGCCGGATATACGCTTGGGGTACAGATATTCTTGGGACCACCTACCACGATCTATACAGGGTGGTCCGTTTACAGGGGCAGTCACTGAGCCACCCGACTCTAGTCATGAGTTGGGTTTATGAGCATTTCATCCCCTATGGCAGGGGTGTGGAGGTGGCAGATCCTGGAGCTGTTAGGGCAGCCAGATGGACAGACATGTCGGTGCTTAGAGAACCTCATCAGCCAGTTGCCTCCCTGACTATTGGCGACATGGAGGCGACACCATATCAGACTCATGGCGGGCATATGGGGCGAGGAGACTCTTACCTTGATCTCCTGCTCCACCACAGGGTAGCTTATCGATCGAGTGGGACGAGTGGAGGTGCACCCCTTTGGCTGGGTTCCTCAGCAGTTTGGCCTACCATATACGGGTATGCTTCCCCCAGTGGCGCCAGTCTACAGATCAGTTCGTGAGGCCAGAGGGGGGCCTAGAGGCTGAGGTTGGACAGTGATTACTCCTGGCATTCCCATTGCAGCCAGGAGGATAGTTCGTGCTAGAGGGAGAGCCGGTGCACCTCAGGCACCTTTACTTCGGATTGTCGTGGGTCCTGCCCACAGCAGCAATGACCCTATAGAGGTATTGACTCCGAGTTTGAGGAGTTTACGGGGGGGGAGACAGAGGACAGTGATCCTGAGTGGCATGACACTCAGGATATCATGCAGGCAGAGAGGGTTGAGCAGAGCGCAGAGAGGGATACTCTAGTTTCAGAGGAGCCACTCTCCCAGGGCCATGGTGGAGAGGATGAGTCCGTTGCTAGGCAACACATTGCCCCCGCCACAGGAGAAACCCCTCAGTCAGTAGCAGCATCCACGGCAGGTGCTGGCCCCAGCGACCCATCCTGGAGGCCTGGTGATCCGAGTAAGTTACCCTTTCTCCCTTTTAATGTTTGTTTGTAGGCTCTCCTTAGTTGCTATCTTGTATCTTTTAGTTTCTTGTTTAGCTTCTAATTCATTTTCTCCTTTGTTTGCAGAGACTGTTGATGAGTGGCAGGATTTGATCCGCAGGGTATGTACAGTTTCCCTGATGATCCCCATGGATAGGACCCGTGCAGAGCTATCTGTAGACGCTGGGGAGCCCTCAGCAGCCGGTAGGCATACCGATGTCTTTGCTCCAGTCTGGCATGTGGCCAGGATGGTGTCGACCCTTCACACCGAGCTAGCGGGGTACAGGATGGCTGAGCGTCTCATGAGGAGCCATTCTCGTGGTGAGACTGCGGCTACTCCTCGGGACCCTGAGCCCTCTGTACATTCAGAGTGCCGGCGTAGCCGGAGTCCTAGGCGTGGGCGTGCACCTTTGGAGGGGTCGCGTAGGGATTGAGAGGCCACTTGGCTCTTGTAGATTTTGTTTTATATATTCTTTTGTATATCACGGGCTCTTTGAGCGTTTTGACCATGCTTAGTGCATGATGGCATTGTATATAAACATTGATTATTTATATATACGCATTTATTCTAGATCAAAATCTTGGCACTCATGGTTTCCTTTCTATTTCCATCTTCCCTATGTATACTACGATGTATGTTTATATGCTTTTTAGAATGTATGCAATGGAGAACAAATGATGCAAATGTTTGTTTTCTTTTGTGTATTTCATGATGCTGATATATGTAGATATAATGTGATTTTGAATCTTAGCTTCTGTAAGCAATTTTGGATACCTCATGTTTGTTTTGCAGAGTGATGAATATAACCAGTATGATGAACAGATAAACTTGCCCCACTCCTAACTCCACGCAACTAGTAAGATGCGAGGGCTTATCACCAAGAGTCAAGAAGGGCACAAGTTATGAAATGTGTTAAAATGACAGTGATGAAAGACAGACAAAGCTTTGGCGGAACCAAATTAGGACACCACAAGTCAACTCCACTCGAGTGACTTTATAGTTTTGGATGAAACTTGCTTTTCAGTTTATCCAGACTTAGACCCGTAGATGGCCACATAGCAGACAAAATCTTGGTTTTTAACATTTTAACTCTTTTGGGATTTTGAACATCTGATTCATTTGTTTTTGACTCAAAGTTTGAAAGTTTGAATTGTTTGCATATGACCATTTGTATTTATTCGTCAAGAGGACCCCCTACACTTTGCCCCACGCTACTAGTAAGAAGCGTGGGTTTATCACCATGGGGCAAGGCATAGGTGAGTAAGGGCATTTCCATCCTTTCCCAACCCTACATCACTAGTAAGAGATGCAAGATCATCACCAAACGTTGGTGGGGCAAGGAAATGTGTAAAATTAAAATTTTCTATTTGATCAATGTTTGACTTATTTGAGTAAAACGTCAGTATGTTCTTATTTCCAAAGAGATATGCATATGGGATAGATGTGACACTATGAAGCTTCTAGAACAGACCATAGGCAAGACACCTATCCTAAGAAGAAATCAAAGTGAGAATAAACTTGCAGATCTTGGTATGGTTACCGTTAAGACTTTGTCACGTCTACCTTTATTTGATAAAATGATTCTGAGATAATTTGATGATATCATGAAAATGGAGAGGTATGATTAAAGAGTTTATGCCAACAACATCATGAGTTTGTAATAAATTGCTTTGAGAATAGATTCCTTGATCACCATTTATATAAGGAACAGGTGGACAAAATGATCTTAATCTATATGAAGATGCAATGTAAATATATATTAGTGCTAGTTGCTTATGCGTAGAAACTCTTGAGGTGTAGGGAATTGACTGTTTCGCCAAATTCCTCACCTTCTAGTGTACATAAGAGGTATGTACCATTTCCATAGTCCTTCATGACTCAGTATGGGCCCAACCATTTGGGACGGAATTTCCTTCCTTCGCCAGTCTTCTTGTCGATCTGGCTATCTAGCCTTAGAACTAGATCACCTTCGTATATGTCGCGTTCATAGACCTTCTTGTTGTACTGTCGGCACATCCGGTCAGCATAGATTCTATGTCGTTGTTCAGCATCTAACCTAGTTTAATCTAGGCTTTCTAGTTGGGAAAGATGTGCTTCTCTGTAAGCGTCTTCATCCAAGATCCCTTGTAACGAAATGCGGAGACTGGGTATTTCAACCTCGAGTGGGAGAACTGCCTCTGCCCCGAATACTAGTGAAAAAGGAGTTTCTCCCATTGATGTTCTTATTGAGGTTCGGTGGGCCCATAAGGCCAGATATAATTTCAAATGCCAATCTCATTTGTTTTCTTTCACCGTTTTAAGGAGAATGGCTTTCATTGTCTTGTTCGTCACTTCAACCTGTCCGTTGGCTTGAGGGTAATACAAGGAAGCTGTATGATGGCTTATCTTAAACTTATTGCATAGTTCGTGAACTTCTTCATTTTTAAAAGAAGTTCCATTATCGGAGATAATGATTTGCGGGATACTGTACCTGTAAATTATTTGGTTTAGAATGAACTTGGCGATTACAGAACCAGGTACAGTGGTAAGAGGCATAGCCTCTACCCATTTGGTAAAATATTCAGTGGCCGTGATTATAAAATTATGGCCGTCTGTGGATGAGGGAGAGAATTTCCCTATTAAGTCTAGGCCCCATGTAGAAAAGGGCCATGGAGTAGCAATTGGGTGTAGAGCTTGTGCTGGCATATGAATATCGTGGGAGAATTCTTGGCACTTATGACATCTGCATACAAATTCTATTGCGTCATGTTCTAGAGTGGGCCAGAAATAACCCATTTGATGTATTTTTCGAGTGGTGGCATGGCCACCAAAGTGGCCTCCACATATTCCACTGTGGGATTCATGGAGAATCTTCTTGGATTATTTTGTGTCGACAGATCTTAGGAGCATTCCATCGAATGCTTTTTGGTAGAGTACTTGCTCTATGATGATGTATTTTGCTACAATAATACGTAACCGTCTTCTTTGTTGTGGTGTAACTCCTTCTGGATACGTATGGTCCATGATATAATTAATGATATTAGTGTACCAAAGACACTCAGAGATAGAGGGTCGGGTTTCGATCTAGTATACGCATTCATCTGGGAAATCTAAATCTACTAGATCGCCTCCATCTAATGGGTTATCAGCTAACCAATCCGTAATGATTTGTCCCTTAACTGACTTCTAATTTACAAATGTTAATTCGAATTCTCCCATTAAGGTTATAAAACATCCAGCCTTTTTAGACAAGGACCCTTGTGTGAGGAAAGTTCGTAAGTGGTCCGTTTTTACCATGACCCTTGTTTCTTGGTTCAGCATATAGTGTCTTAAGCGTTTAGTAGCAAAGACTATGGCAAGGCATTCTCATTCTGCTTGTGTATAGCATGTTTCATAGTCAAGCAGTGTTCGGCTAATGAAATAAATCACGCGTTCTCTCTTGTCATCATCCTCTTGGGCTAGCATGCAGGCTAGCGAGACATTGGTAGCTCGTGAGTATAAAATTAACGGGCGATCTAGCTTAGGTGGCATTAGCGTAGGTGGTGACAACAAGAAACACTTAACTGCGTTAAAAGCTTCATTGCAGTCCTCAGTCCAATCAATGCTATAATCCTTCTTGAGTAAATTGTTGATTGGATGAATTGCGAAGCTTAAGTCCGGAATAAATATTCGGATTGCACCCAACTTTCCGAGAAATGACCTGATTCCAGATTCATCCGAAGGTGGAACCATTTCAAGGAAAACCTGAATTTTGGTTGGGTCAACATCTATTCCTCGTGACAATATGATGTAACCTAGGAGCTTTCCTCCTGTTACACCAAAGACGCATTTCTCTGGATTTAGTGTGACTCCGTATTCTATTAGATGTGAAAGAATGACACGGAGTACTTCCGGATGGTCACAACGCTTCTTGGCCTTAGCCAACAAGTCATCTACGTAGGATTCCACGATTTTATGAATCATGGAATATATATGTCATAGCTCGCTGGTACGTAGCACCAGCGTTCTTGAGGCCAAATGGCATAATAACATAACAATAGGTTCCCCAAGGAGTTATAAACGTGGTTTTAGCTTGATCTTGCTCAGATATTCTGATTTGATTATATCCTGAGAATCCATCCATGAGAGACAAAATTTCAAACCCGGCTGTTGCATCAACAATGACATCAATAGATGGAAACGGGAAGTCATCCGTAGGACATGCTTTATTGATGTCTCATAAATCTATGCAGATGCGTATCTTTCCATTCTTCTTGAGAACGGGGACGATGTTAGATTACCCCATTGGGAGTAGTCGACTGGTTTGATGAATCCTACCTGGAGGAGTTTTATTACCTCCTCCTTTACCATGAGAGCTACCTTGGGTTTCATGGGTCTCAATTTTTGTTTAACTAGTTTTGCATCAGACTTAGAGACGAGGTTGTGTACCACGATGTGGGGTGTGACGCCTGTCATCTCCTTATAATTAAATGAAAATGCCTTCTAATGTTCTTTGAGGATCTGAGTATGTATTTCTACTTCTTCTGGGGTTAACGAGGAGCCTAGTTTCAAAATTCTTGGTTCATCTTCTGTTCCGATGTTGACATCGATTGCTTCTTCGATCAAAGAGGCGTTACCCTCTTCAAACTCAGGTGGTGCTGGGGGTAAATCCAAATCATCCCCATTTTCTACTGTGTATATGCTAGGTTCCACTTGTGAGGGAAAACTCATCATGGGATTTCCGAAATAGGAAGCCGAATGTGGAATTAAGGACAAATCTAGCATATGATAGGAGAGATGTAATGCGGCATAGGCGTTTAGGTATTCCAAAGTGGCCATATCACTATCAACATGGTCTGGGGCAGTAGATTCACTTCCGCTTGAAAGGGGATTTGTCGTTGTTCTTATCAATGGTTCATTACGAATGGACACCTTGAAATGTGTATCCTCTAACTCATGGCTTGGAGTAAAACGCGATGCTGAAGTTGCTATTGAATCAGCGAGAAGATTTTTCTCTCGCGGGATTGCTTCAATGGATATGAAGTTAAACACCTTGCTTAAATCTAATACAACATTTTTGTAAAGCTGCAAGTGTTCTGCTTTGGTTTTGTATACTTCAGAAACTTGATTTGTTACTAATTGTGAGTCTCTTAAGACTCTGATGTTATCAACACCAATTCTCTTGGCTAAGGTGAGGCCAAGGAGGAGGGCTTCGTACTCAGCGCCGTTGTTTGTGCATTTGAAATTTAGTTTAAAGGCAAATGGCAGGACTTTCTCTTCAGGCGAAATAAAAATTATACCTGCCCCCGCTCCATAGCGGCATTTAGCTCCATCAAAAAGGAGAGTCCAATACTTAGCTGGGAGTATAGATGTTGGGGTATCTGCCGCGTTTGCGCACTCTACTTCTACCATGTAAAGATCTTCTGTTGGAAGGGAACCAACACCTAGGGAATATCCTAAGCCTACTAAATCAAATGGTAAAAACATTGGTTGATCTTGTTCTATTAACTCAACGATTTTTGCAGTAGTCCCTAATGATACCGTTTCTATAGTGTTAGCCTTATCTTTGGGGGTTGGGGTTGTTTTGGTTATGTTGATAGTTTCAAGATCCATTGTAGGTACCAACTTCTCCTCTGGTTTTGCGTCTGTGGGTTTATTAAGTTGGTTTGTTGGTAGTTCAAATTCCGAGTGCACACCTAGTCTTTTCCTTTAAGTCAGCTAGGTGTATATCGAAAGGTTTTGGATCGCCTTTGGCTACAAACACCTTTCCTAGATGCAAGAATCTTAATTCTTGGAATAACGTAGAAGGGATTGCCTTCATTCGGTGTATCCATGGTCGGCCAAGGATCATATTATAATTATTTTCCCGATCTATAATATAAAACTCATTTAGGATTGTTTTGGGTCCTAAGGTGACCGGTAGTATTATGGTTCCTATCGAAGTGGCTTTAAGGCTATCATAGCCTCTCAATGTATTTCGAGTGGTGGAACAGTTTGTTTCCCCATATCCTAGTTTTTGGAGGAAAGAGAAGGGGACTATGTTAACTGTGGCCCCATCGTCAACCATTACCCATTTTATGTAGTTATTATAAACCCATACTTGTAAGTGTAAGGCTGGATCGCCTCGGCATGCGATCTCAGCATCTATAGGCATTTTACTTATTTTAAATATGAATTCGACATCCTTGTCTAGCTGCCTTGGAGGATGAACATCAAAGTCTACATGATTTACCTGTGTTTCAGGAGGCGGAGTGATATTAATTAAATGACCTAAACCGAATGCTTCTAAAAGAGCAGCCCTGTGGGCAGGAGAGTTCTTTAGTAAGTCTAAAAAACGAAATATGCAAGGAAGGGTTTTTGTTAGATCATTAATTAAATCATAGGCACCCACTGGCTTTGCTACTATTTGTTGGATGTTATCCATTTCTGGAAGGTGGTTTGGACTTGGTTGAGATAAATACTCTCGTGTTCTTGTTACAGCTTCGATGGGCAATTCAGTGTCTAACTCCACCAAAATGACTATCTTGGGTCTCGACTGATTTCCTAATTGTGACACAACTAATGAATTTACTGAAGTCGAGGATTCATGATCATTGTTTCCTATCATTTCTCCCTTGTTTGTCCCAGATAGATTTAGTCTATTATTATCATGATTTGGGAGTGGATCATTAAAGATCTTGAGGGGAGCATTCTGACGGGAAACTGCTCCTACGAGCGTGCTTGGTGGTGGCGACACGGGATCTGCCAAAAACAAATCTGTGAAGAAATTTCTTTGTTCTTCTGGCAAATGTTGCATGAATTTATCATAGTCACGGCATGTTCTGGTATCATGACCTCGAATCTTGTGGAAACCGCAATATGAATTGGGATTGTAATTCCTGGTTTGTTGGTTTGGTATATATTGTGGCCTAAAATTCTGATCAAACTGTTGCCTATTAGGATTAAAGTTTTGCATTTGTTGTTTTTGGCTTTGGTTTTGATAACCAAATGAGTTTTGGCTTGGCCCTTGTATGGGATTTCGCCATTGTTGTTGTTGTTTTTGTGGACGGTTAAAATCCACTGTATTGACTGTCAGGGTAAAGTTGTTGTTTCGTTGGTTGTTTACTTGTGATGGAGTATTGACAACATTTACCTTCTTGGGCTGGTCGGTTACTCCATCCGTTGTTACACCCCAATTTTTGTTAAGGATTTTAGGTCCTTGATTGGCGTTTGTGGTAGTGGGATAATTTTTAGTGTTCTGATTGGGGGCGATTAACCTCCCATTTGTTCCATATGTTTTACAACCACTATCAATCACGGCTTGATCTATTCGAAGAGCACTCTCCAGTACCTCATCGTAAGTTTGTAATGGGAATTTCTGGACTTCTTGCTTCACTTCTCTACTAAGTGAATGAAGGAATAAATCACATAGTTCCATTTGATCCATGTTCGGACCACTCGCCGAGGAATAAAGGACTGTATGCCACCTTTGGATGAAATGGGTGACAGATTCGTTATGTTCTTGTTTGATGTGTAAGAACTCCCTGATTCCTGTTCTTAATAATTTGTTCATGTCAAAGGCCTTGATGAACTATGACATGAGTTGTTTGAATGAATGTATGGAAGCCTGAGGTATTCTATAATACCAATCGAGAGCGATGCCTTCCAAGGTTTTTGGGAATATTTTAGCAACAACCCCATCCCATGGGAGTAATTCTCGAATGGCCGTAGTGTAAGCTTTGATATGTGCATTTGGATCTCCCTCACCTTTGTATTTGGGAAAATCGGGAAGAGGTCTTAGAAGCATGACGCTTCGTATGGTGAAATCTAAGGGCTCTTTCAAGTACTCTGAATATGTCCCTATCGCATAGGTTTCGACCATTGATGGTGCCTGCTAAGGGAGCGGTGGTGGAATGGGTTATTGATATGGCGTTGCGTATGCATTGGCAGGGGCATAGGGAAGTACCTGTGTCTGAGAAAACATGCTGGGAGAGGAGAACATATCTCCTTGTGGTGATTTAGAGTACATGTTTAAGTATGACAGGGTATTGTCGAGGAATGGATTGTTTGATACTAGACCGGGAGGAATGGTGTTAGAGACGATGGGCCTAGTTGGCATTTGTTGTGGATACTAACGAGGCATGCCTACCGTGCCTACTCCTATGAGGAGATCTACTTGGCTAGGATAGTGTGGAGGATTGGAACTCCTTGCTTGCATGAACTGAGAATTTTGAGTTGCTTGAGCAAGTTCTAACCCTCTCACTTTTTCTACTAACGTTGAAATGACTTCATTTGGTGAAGTCACGGTGCTTTTCCTTAGCGGCGTTTGTTGTATAGTCTGGTGTTGTATAGGCATTTGATATCCTACTATGAACTGATCGCTGTCCTTCCAAGTTTCTCCGAGAGTATTTCCTATATGCAATGGCATAGAGGTATTTTCTTGAAAAGAGACCTCGGGTTGTGTTTGTAAACCTCTTATAGGTGGGTACATATCCCGAGAGCGTTGTTCACTCCTAGGATAACGTATTGACTGTTCATCATCTAAGACCAGGTATGGGTCTGATTGTCTACTAATTTGTGGTCTAAGTAGTACCTGAGGAGATGAACCAGATTCTCCAGTGAAAGTCATATTGTTCGAGCCTGAAGGCTCTATTTGTTACGTTTGAGCGAGTGGTTCCAACTCCTCAGTTTGGAAGGACGAGCTATATTTGATCCTTGGAGTTTGTGTTGACAACTGATTAGTTGAATAG
Source organism: Taxus chinensis (assembly GCA_019776745.2). Taxonomy (NCBI): domain Eukaryota; kingdom Viridiplantae; phylum Streptophyta; class Pinopsida; order Cupressales; family Taxaceae; genus Taxus; species Taxus chinensis. The sequence continues at coordinate 253,770,984 of CM034150.1, forward strand.
TTGTCACCCCACATTGAGAGTGAAGGTGATGATTGTCTATTCTGTTGGGTTTAATATGCCTCAAGACCCAAGAGGGGTCTGCCATATGCATCGAATCTTGACATATTCGGGGGGTATATGAATACCCGCAGAATAATGGGAAGGAGTGAAAATGATTGTGAAAGCCAATAAGGCGGAAAAGATGAAAAGTATACTAACTTGGAAGAACACGTAATAATATGACTCCGGATGAGAAAGTAGGAAGTTCACGTCACCTTCACTAATTCTGTTTGTTTCACGTCGGGTTCACCAATTTTGTACGCTAGAAAAGTGACAAGCGAGCGTGGGAATATACAGGTAACTCTTCCGCGTACCCGACCTCCTGAGGTCGTGCCGAGATAGCCGGTGGGGATGGACTATGCGTGGGATACAGACAGACTAGTTGGGCAATCTAATGTCTTCAATACACACTAGTGGAATTTGCGAATCTAAGGCAAAGAAGGCCCTTGTAACCTGAACTAGTGTGATAGATCGATCGGTAAGGATGACTGCTCAAAGGCTCCAATCAATATCGAGCTCTGGCATGATTCGATCTATGGGTTGTGGAATACGTGGAAAATGACCTGGGATAGTTTCGTATATGTCTCTAGATAAGGTCATATGGTGGGTGATGACTACAGTCGACTCTACGGATGATTCTCTGGCCTAGTCCAGAATTCTCTAGCTTTATTAGCCGCTATATCTAGTAAGGATAGTTGTTCGACGATGGCAGGTGGAAGTGGGGTATATTTGAATACTAACGTGAGTAGACCAGTTTCTATATCAGATTGACTTAAGGATTCGTTAGGTTGCAGGATTTTTGGATCACAGCCGTAGATTCTTGGTTGTTGCGGTCCTGCTATGGTCATGTATGAAATCAAGTCCTAATCCCTAGTATCCAATAATCATATGCTTTCTCAGCTTCTATATTTAGGATTAATAACTACGTGATCTTCTCAGAGTACCTCATAGGTGTTCTTGTAACCTGAATTCTTAGGCTGGTATCTATATCTAGAAGAGTGTCTCTTGCATCTGGTTGTGGGAATGTCATCACCAATCCGGCACTATGATAATTCTTCATTGGGAACTCCTCGTGCTATGATTATTTACTAATGCACAGCCTTTAGTTTGGTGGATGTAATCTGGAAACAAAACAACATAACACAAGAATACCATCGACTATGATAAGACAGAATGATGACAAATCTGAAATATCAAAGTAAATTATAATATTAACATGAAATTGTTACAATCTCACCCATGAGGTACTTCAAGTGTTATTGACTTCACTTTCCTTTTACCAAGACTATGGGAGAAACTTTACAATTACACCTCTTAATGGCTTCTTCAACACACCTTTAACTGATGGCTTCCTTCGCACACTTCCTACAATATTTCTCACTACTTCCTTCTATGCTAAATGAGGGGGGTGGCCTCTCTATTTATAGAACTTCCAGGCTTATCCATCTTATCTCTAAGATAGGATAAGAAATCCACTCTGACGAATCATATTCCATACCTTAACTCTTATCTGTACATGTAAACTTATCTTTTAAGATAAGATAAACCTTATCATTTTACATGGGTTCCACATTTTTAGAATTTTTACAAATAAAATACACAAAATATTTATGACCTCACTCCTTGTCCTTATTACTAATATAATATTTCTAATTCCTAATCATGTCGACCCTACTTCTCTAATTATCCAAACTTTGACATTTTAACATTACTGGACCACTTACGACAAATATTTACTTTTTACAACATTCTTATTGTACTTTGACTGTTACTGTACTCCACATTATTGGTGGCACCGTACTGACGGTGCCGTTATCTTCTATTAGACGCTACTACTAACTATACTTAACAACATCCTATACATTAATGAAATAGAAATTACGGAGGAAAATTTTAGTGTCGACATCTTCCCCCTTCCTAGCTTCTACTCCATCCTCGGAGTAGACTTATTCTGGTGCTTGGAAAATATTCAACTTGTCGTGGTTGACCCATTTCGTAATGGGAGTGCCATCCAATTCCTCCAGTCGGTACGTACCATTTTCATGCACAACTACTATTTTGTAGGGCCCCATCCATTTTGGAAGAAATTTTCTCTGTCTTCTTTTTTTTGTATCTGGAATCATATACTAGAACCAAGTCATTCACATGAAATGGAGACCACTGGATCTTTTAATCAAAGTATTCCTTCTGCTTCATTTTCTTCTTATAGCTTGTATCCTTAGCTATTTCCCTCATTTCCTCTAACAAATGAATATGTACCAACCTTTCTTTTACTGAATCACTTTCATCCATTCTTTCATTTTTCATTACTCTGACCGTGGGAATATCAAACTCAATAGGAAGAACTGGATCAATGCCATAAGCCAACTGAAATGGGGAGTATCCGGTTGCTGACTTTGATGTTGCCCTATATGCCCACAATGCTACATGAATCCTCTTATCCCATTTATGTACCTGCAAGGCTGCATCTTTTGCTAGAATTTGACACAACACAAAATTTGTTCGTTCCACCTGTCAATTTGTGCTTGGTTTGTATGTTGTTGCCTTCCTGTGCTTAATATAAAACTTATTGATTAGGGCTTCTACCACCTCATTAATGAAATGGCTTCCTTGATCTGTTACAATTTCTAATGGACAACCAAATCTGGTGACAATGCGTTCATATATGAACCTTTCCACTTCATCCATGGAAGTTGTTTTCAATGGCCTAGCTTCAACCCACTTGGTCAAATAATCTGTGGCAACTACAATATACTTATTTTGGCATGAGGTAGTTCGAAGTGGACTTACAATGTCTATTCCCCACTTTTCAAAGGGACCAAGTGGAAGAATAGGGCATAATGGAGCTGATGAAGTCTTATGGTTACCATGTGTTTGACAAATATCACATGTATTACAATAATTATAACAATCTTTAAAAAGAGTAGGCCGGTGATAACCTGCATCCAAGATCCTTCTTGCTGTAAGTTGTCCAGAGAAGTGCCCTCCACATGTACCATTATGGAATTCTTCTAGCAGTTCCTTCCCTTGATCACGTCCAACTGCCCTCTTGTACTGTCCATCGGGTTCTATTTGAAATAATACTCCATGCAGAATAGAATATGGATGACTGACTTGAGTAATCTTTCTCTTAGTCTTTGCATTGGCACCATCAGGAAACTTGAATTCATTCAGATAATTCCAAATATCTATGTATTCACTAGGGATTGTGTCAAGGGATAACAATGCTGCATCGGGGAAATCATCATCATCACAAGATGATCCTAAACCATCATAGGCTCAAGAGAGTGAATCTGCATTGAAATTTTTCTTTCCTGGCCTATCTATAATATCAAATTCAAATTCTTGTAGCAAAATTATCCATCTTGCTATCCTCCCTGATGGGTTAGGCTTATTTACAATATATTTTAGAGCCTGATGATCTGTTACAACTAGAAATTTTTACCCTAGCAAGTAATTTCAAAACTTCTTTACAGCAAAAATGATACCAAGAGCCTCTTTTTCAGTTACAGTGCAATTTACCTCAGCACTGCTCATTTGTCTGCTCCCAAAGTAAATTGGATGTTCATTCCCATTTTCATCCTTTTGGCTCAAAGTACTTCCTAGTGCTGCATCTGAAGCATCAGTGTACACAATGAATGGCTTGCTCCAATCTGGATTCTTTAGAACAGGTGAAGACACCAGGTCTTCCTTCAGTTGTCCAAAAGCTTCATGCGACTTATTTCCTAGTTCATAAGTAACATCCTTCTTCAAGAACTGGGTTAGTGGCTGTGCAATTTTTGAGAAATTCTCGATGAACCTTCTATTGTAACCCACATGGCCTAAAAATGATCTCAACTTACTTCTATTCATAGGAAATGGTAACTCTTTGATTTTTGAAACTTTATTAGGATCAGTACCATTACCATCTCTGGATACAACATGCCCTAACAAAACACCTTTAAAACATCCAAAGACACACTTTGTAGGGTTTAGTGAGGCTTGTGCTTCATCTAACCTTTGAAATGTTGTCTCCATTTGGTGCAGGTGGTCCAACTTGCTCCCATAGATGCAAAAATCATCCAGAAATACTCTGATGAAGTTCCCAATGTAGGGTTCGAACACCCTATTCATCAAACACTGGAATGTTGCTAGAGCATTACACAACCCAAAAAGCATAACTCTATAAGCAAACATTCCCCAAGGAGTGGTGAACGTGGTCTTCAGCTGATCTTTCTCTGTTATACGAACTTGGTTGTAGCCGCTATATCCATCAGCAAAACTATAGCACTCCTGGCCAGCTACTTCGTCCAAGATCTGATCTGAAAATGGAAGAGGGTAATGATCCTTCTTTGTTGCCTTATTGAGCTTCCTGTAATCAACACAAATGCGTAACTTCCCATTCTTTTTTATTGAGATCACAATGGGAGAAACCCATTCTGAATTCTCCACAGCAAATATGAATCCTGCATCAAGCAACTTATCTATTTCTTCTTTTACAGTCTTGGAAAAATTAGGATTCATTCTATATGGCATTTGCTTTATGGGCTTAGCACCATCTACCAGCTCAATAGAATGTTCTACCCAACTTACTTTACGGAGTTCCTTGTAATCAAAATTAAATAGGTGTATGTACCTTCAAAAGAGCTGGAGGTAGGATTCCTTCTCACTCTCCATCACCGCATCACCAATCTTTATTTTTTGGAGACGATCATCAACTTCTTCTTCAGATAATTTTATGGGGTCATGAGTTGGTGTGACTGGAAGGATATCCATGACAAAAAACATCAACCTCACTTTCTTCATCTTCAGTGTCCACTTCACTGGTAATAGAGTAATCAGAGGATGTCCAATCATCAGTTTTATCACTTGAATCCACAGGTTCTGCTTTATGATGTCGAGGGATCACGTTTATCTTCACCCTCTCTCTACCACGTCCAAGTGTCATGAAGCCTTCATTCCAGTAGTTTCTTGCATGAACTCTCCTTAGCCATGGTCTTCCCAGCAGCATTGGGTACGCAACAGTACCATTTTTCATCACCTAAAAGTCTACCACACATACAACACCCATAATAGATATTGCCACATTTGAAACTACACCTTCTGGTTTAGTTTTTCCTTTATTTAATGACCTTAACATAAGTGTTGAAGGGAGATCAATTTTTAAACCCAACATATTCATTACAGACTCGGTCATTACATTAACTGCAGCACCTCCATCAACTAAGACATCATGAATTGAAATACCATTACATAATACCTCAGCTTGTGGAGCATAGGGATCTACCTCTACCTCCAAAACAGGGACCTCAACCTCCTTTCTTCATCGAGCATTGAGTCCACTTCGCAGCTCCCGCCTCTTCTCCGAAGACATAGCCAAGAGTTGACCATATGTAATATTTGCAGGCCTTTTGGACAGATCTTCCAAGATGGAGTATGGTCCTTGCCCCTGTGAAATCAGAAAATCCTGCACACCCAACTTTCTTCTCCTATGTTTCTTACTAGTTTCTCCTTTCATCTTCTTAGGATCATTTCCATCTTGATTATCTTTTTCTTTCTTTCTTTTTGTTACAAACACATCTACTTCATTATTTCTGCTCTTATCTACTACATCAAAAGAATTCACAGGTGCTTTTCCTTTATCATTATCTCCTTTACCAGATGTAGAAGATCTATCTGGATAATTATACTTATAATGACCCTTTTTATAACAACCATAACATACAACTTCAGAAATATTTCTTTTTGGACCTCTATCTCCTCCCTGAGAACTAAATTCTTTTCCTTGAAGAATATTAATAGTTAATTGACCCATCTTTTTTAGCAGATCTTCATACTCAGTAGATGTACTAGGAGAAATATTTGTGCTCACCGGGAGTGGTGGTGGATTTTGGACCAAAGGTGCTGGTGTAGGCTCTACTTTAGCAACAATTTCTTTGGGCTACTCTTCCATGCTTTCTTCCTGCCTTCTTGCAATCTCCTTTGCTTGTTCAATGGTAGCTGGGCGGTCATACTTCACTCGTTGTCTGATCTCTAGCTTCATCCCAAGAATGAAGTGCTTACATAGGAGATTATCCATGCCATTCATCAACCCATCCGCTAAATCCTTCCTTCCAGATCTAGGCATCGAGCTTCCTCCTTAGCTATAGAACACGAGCATGATCATCCCTTATCTTCTCCTTCTCTCCTTGGGATAGCTTTATGATATCGATCATGAGATTTGCATATTTCTGTTGTTCACCAAATTCTTCAAGAAAACTTTCAGTTACTAAATCCCATGAATTTTTCACATTATCACCTAGTGTTTGAAACCACCTAAGTGCTGAACCATCCAAAAAGGTAGGAAAAAATTCAGTCCATTGTTCCCTTCTTATGAGGCCATTACAAATACAAGATTGTTTAAACTCTTGAATGAAAGAAGAAGCATCTTCATTAGATTGAGCTGAAAAAACAGGAATCTTTCCCATTTTCAAAAGTAACCACCGTGAAATACCAACCCACAAGTACAATCAACAAGACTTATGTGCACAAATAATTGGAATCACTATACTAGAAAGTGACTTTACACCTTTCTATAGTAAAATAGAAATGACCACCGTAAACTATGGTAAAACTTGACCTACTACGGTAAAAATTGACTTTACTGTGGTAAACACTATTCACGGTAAAAAGTGAAGTTACTGCAGTAAATACTATTCACGGTAAAAAGTGACTTTACTGCGGTAAATACTATTCCCAGCAAAAATGACTTTACCATGGTAACTACTATTCACGGAAAAAATGACTTTACCATGGTAACTACTATGCACAGTAAAAACAAGGTTACCCTCTAATTGATTTTTGACTAAGTGGGAATATCTCTCCAAAAAATCCACCAACGAGGAATGATCCCGGCAACGGAACCAAAATGTCATCACCAATCCGGAACTATGATAATTCTTCATCGGGAACTCCTCGTGCTATGATTATTTACTAATGCACAACCTTGAGTTTGGTGGATGTAATCTCGAAACAAAACAACAACATAACACAAGAATACCATCGACTATGATAAGACGGAATGATGACAAATCTTAAATATCAAAATAAATTATAATATTAACATGAAATTGTTACAATCTCACCCATGAGGTACTTCAAGTGTTATTGACTTCACTTGCCTTTCACCAAGACTATGGGAGAAACTTTACAATTACACCTCTTAATGGCTTCTTCAACACACCTTTAACTGATGGCTTCCTTCGCACACTTCCTACAATATTTCTCACTACTTCCTTCTATGCTAAATGAGGGGGGGTGGCCTCTCTATTTATATAAATTCCAGGCTTATCCATCTTATCTCTAAGATAGGATAAGAAATCCACTCTGACGAATCATATTCCATACCTTAACTCTTATCTGTACATGTAAGCTTATCTTTTAATATAAGATAAACCTTATCATTTTACATGGGTTCCACATTTTTAGACTTTTTACAAATAAAATGCACAAAATATTTATGACCTCACTCCTTGTCCTTATTACTAATATAATATTTCTAATTCCTAATCATGTAGACCCTACTTCTCTAATTATCCAAACTTTGACATTTTAACATTACCAAACCACTTACAACAAATATTTACTTTTTACAATATTCCTATTGTACTTTGACTGTTACCGTACTCCACATTATTGGTGGCACCGTACTGACGGCACCGTTATCTTCTATCAGACGCTACTACTAATTATACTTAACAACATCCTATACATTAATGAAATAGAAATTACAGAGGAAAATTTTAGTGTTGACAGGACCAAAGGATCACAACCAAAGGTTTGTTCTCTTTCGAACCCTTCTACAGTCATGTGAATGTTTGCCTAGGGTAATCTGTAGTTCGGTTGATTTGACCAAAATGTGTGTGCTTGGTCGTCTTCTATATTTAATCCCCTCAACTGAGAGCTGATCAATCATAAATCTGTTGTTGTTTGGAAGACTTGGATCCTGAGATTTTGATCTATGTCAACTATTGCTGTGACGAGGTTGGGTTGAGACACGATTGGCTCAAATACGTATTCCCCTCAGTGTGATCTCCTCGTTCCTTTGTGTTCACGTGAATCCAGAAAAGTGTGTAATGCTAGCATCAACGAAAGTAGATTTTGGGACAAAGGCAGCTCAGAATGCAGACTGAATATAATGCGAGTAAGAGAGGGATAGCGCAAGAGTACAGAGCTTGGCTTATGCAATTCCTAGCGGGATTTATTGCGAGTCATGCAACATAAAGCATCCAGAACCTGAAACTATCCTGTTTGAGGAGCAAAACCTGCAACTTTAATGGCTTCCTAAGCTATTCTACTCCAATGGATTAGATAAAACAACAAAACTACTTGCACAAGATGGATTTGTGGCTTACCAACAGCTGAACAATGCTAACTAAGCATACAAAGGAATGAAACTATGGCTTCTAAGCAAAATAATAGACTGGACTATGAAAATGAGAGCATGAAAAGTGAATGAGGGGCCAGACCCCTTTGTTTGAGCATAAGCCATTTATTTATAACTTTTCATTCACCCAAAGATCAAAACCAAACTGAACTCTAAAACTATAAACAATGGCCAAACACTATTCCAGGGGACCAAAAACATAAATGCAAGCCCAAGTCGGCAAGGAAAGCTGGTGAAACGTTGATTTTTACATGAGTCGCGTTAAAATGCTTTCTGGAAAACACATAAAGGACCGCCGCTCTGAGCAGGGCGGCGGTTACAGGACCGCCGCCCTGATCAGGGTGGCGGTTTTGTCACTAAAGAGAAAAAGGCCAAGAAATGAGGGGAAAGGGGAAAAACAAGGCACGCGGGGGCTAAGCGGGGCATGCGGGATGTTAACGCATACTTGGAGATCTTTTCTGGATTCCGAACACCTTGTGAGGAGACCTGTATCATCATTGGGGCACTTGTCACGTTGTTCTGGCAGTACAGTACCTTACGATTTTGGGTACGTACAGTAACCTCATCATACGGCAGAGGGATCGAACTAACAAACAGGCCCATTGTAACGTAGATCAACTTCTCAGATCCCTCCACAAATCTTCTCTCTTCAACATCTTTTTCGACCCTTTTGTTAAAAAAATGGTAGCCCTCCATGTCAAGGCCAGTCGCTTCAGCAATAAGTTCCTCGTTGACCAAGATCTTCTGCCCCCCATATTCCACAGTTCGCTCCTTCCAATCCTTCACAAAACGAACTGAGATGCTTTGATCATGCCCTTGAACCTTCTCCATGAAGTTGGTGATTCCACCCTTGCTGAGTATACTCCATAGCTCAATGTTATCCTTCCATTCCGGGTCCACACTAGGCTCAATTTGGCAAGGGGGACCCCCCATCTTCACCGTGCTTACCTGTTTGCAACAAATTCCCAAATCCTTAAGCACACTGAAGCCAGTTTGCCTTTTACTGTTGTAATCCGCACATTGTTGGAAATGAGTGTTATTCCTTTTCCCACGAACGTCTGCGTGTCTACTGATCTGAGCCTACGGAAAATCGCATGTGTGAATAACGACCTTTTTGTTAGCCCGCTCCTTGTCATCAATCACATTACTACTGTCTTCGGTTTCCGTGGAGCCTTGTATCCAACTTTTAGCCGATGCAGTGCAGCCCGCATGTTCGATTTTCAAATCAATGTAACTCCACTTGGAATTCCCCATATACTTCACACTATGTTGATTATTTGACAGGATTTGCATAATCATATTCTTTAAATCAACACGTGTGGGAGTTTTATTGATGCTGATCCATACCCAATAAACATGACTCAACTCAAGATATTGCGTGCGTATAGAGATCAGCATGAATGCTGTTTTGAAGCTTCTTAGGGATGTTATTATTATCCCAAACAATGTGATTAACATTAATGCCATAATTAGCCAATGCATCTACCAATTTATTCCCCTCCCGTTAAGTATGCATGATCTTGATGTTATTGAAAGTTTGACAAATACTTATGGACTCTGAAATAAAATCCTTGATGCTCCAACTTGGAGATGAGCACTGTTTAAGGAGATTAATGATATTCAGGGAGTCCCCTTCAATAATGAGGTTCTGTATATTTTGAGACTGAGCAATTCTCAGGCCCCATAGAGCAGATAATGCTTCGGTAAAATGATTGAGTTTACCTGTTACTATTGTGTTGATTAATAAATATAAAATCGTTGGTTAGTTTTTTAGTCTATCTCATAAAAATATATAAATATTGGTATATTTTTATAGAGTATCTCCTAAGAATCCATTTATTACCATCATTTTATGTTGTATGTATTTCATAACAAAACATTTATAACCTTCATTCTATGCAAATAATTCCACTTTATAGATAAACATTTGTCAATTTTTTTTTGTTGATATCATAAATTAGAAGCAATAATAGATACAAATATATATGATCAAAATATGTAAAATATACAACATGAAAATGTGCACGATCCCATAGTTAAAATAAATCACATCTAATTTTTTCTTTCTTTCTATATTAAGCTGATGAGAATGGGCATATGCCCATTCTCATCACAATGATAAAAATATTTGTTAGTATGAGAAATGGCATATGCCGATTCTCACCACAATGATAAAAATTATCATTAGAATAATAAAACTCTTTATTTGTATGAGAATGGGCATATGCCTATTCTAACCATTCTACCTCATTGAAGCAATAATGAACTTAATCATTTTTATATCACTATAAAGGATGTGAGAATAGGCAACTGTCCATTCTAAAACAAATTAAATATTACCTCTATTTTTCTTCTATGATTCTTATATGAGAATTAAAATATGCCCAAATAGAAGTAGAAAAATGTTGGTTTGTATGAGAATGAACAAAATAAATATTTTCTATGCTTTGTAAAGCTATAAATGTATTAATTATTCCAATAAGTATTTCCTATTCGTACTAAAAAATTGTAAACCCCTAAAATGGAAATCCCTCATACATGATATATAATTCCAAAAACCCCCTTTTTGGGTTCTAATAATAGCCAATTCAAATTCCAAAAAAAACTTTTTGGATTCCAATAATAACCAAATCAAATTCCAATTTTTGGTATAAGAAAACCAATATAGTTGATTTCAATATTTAATCTAGATTGTAAAATTTCTAAATTTAACGGAAATATGGTTATTTTCACATTATCCCTCATGGTATCAGACTGCACATTATTAGGATCCATGTAACTCTCTGGTTTTCACTATTTTCATCTTTCCATTCATGATATATAGGTTTCGTGAGCATTTGTCGTGATGGTTATTTTGTTCGTGCTCTCATTACACTAATTCAAGGTTTCAATGTTGTTTGGGTTTATTTTTTAGGTGTTTTGTGTTTTCCATCCTTTGCATTGATGATTGGTTGTGTTTTCCAGGTCAAATCAAGTTCAAGTTGCTATTATCATGGTTTTAGTGTTGATTTTCGAGGTTTCATGGTTTTGCAGAAGACTAGTTTTTTGGCCTAGCTCACCAAACTAGAAACCAATTTGGCTGCTCCATCTTACCACTTTGCTTTCCCCTTCACCTCTTCCTACAAGCATTTGGCTCAGTCTTCATTGTGTTTGCATCAAGTTTGATAGTCTTCAATTCTCATTTTCTCTAGCTCACCATTCTTACTGACTTCTCCTTGCGCCTTGTTTTTTATGACTCACCGCATTGACCCACTTACTTGTCCATTCTTGTTTTGCATCGGTCTATAATTTTGTGCTGATTTTTTCTCTGGAGATCATCATCTCGCCAGTTGGTTCATACCCTACTCGAGGCTCTACTTGGCCTGACCCCTTTATAGCTATGCATCACCTCCTAGGCTCTAGATCGCATCTGGTTTCATGGTTTTGGACCCATGCATTGGCATCTCTGTGTGGCCCCTACCTATAACTCTTCATGCTCGTGCTTGTGCATTCATAAACCCTAGACCCTATGATGTTTTGACCTTGGATTTTACATCCCATCGAGTTCCTCGTTCTCGATTCGTGTGTCATTCCCTTTGCTCCCAATGTTGCACTGACCTCTTGGCTCATGTATGCTGTCAATGTGTGTTGTTGGCCCCATCTTTAGTGCTCCATGTTGGCTCTTCATGTGGCACCCCAACATCCAAAATCTCAACGAATCCTGCTATCTCTTGTGTCTATCGGTGGTCTACCTCCAGCTTCCTCGACGACCCTTTTGTCATGTGCTGCACGACACGTACTCACCAAATTCATGTTTACTGCCACATCTGGGACCTCGACAACTCATTCTGGTGAACCTCTAGCCTGACTCATGACCTCTCGAGCTAACTTGATGCTTCTTTCCTACATCTTGGCTCACCAATATCTCAGACCTACTCGTAGAGTTGTGTCCCACCACCTCGCCCATTTCGGTACACAACCACCTATCCAGCTCGTCGATCCACCCTGTCATCTCACCCATCGAGCCAACTTTCCCAGCTTTCCAAGCTCCCTATAGAACTTTCTCGAGATGCTTCTAAGTCACACTCCTTCAAGCCTCCAAGACCCTCTTTCTCCTTCCTCTTAATTTTTTTCACCTTTTCCTGCCTTTTGCACACTGTATGGCCATGTAAATGGGGAAAAACAATTAAATTCATTATTTCAGGGGGGGTATATTTTTCTAGGCTCCTTGTATAGGGTTATTGGGCTTTCTGGGCCTTTTTTTGGCTTGATGCATTCTAGTGCTCCTCATCGCCTGCGGTTAGTGAGCGTGTCCGCAACAACCTTGTGGCAAGAGAGCCTTCTTTTTTGCATTGTGAGACACCTTTTCTCTAACATTGAGTAATGTAACATTGTTTTCATTTATGCCTTTTGTGCTTAATTGCGTGTCATTCCTCTACTTCCAGTTAGGACTTCATTTTGGCCTCTACTCTAGCGTGATTTTTCACCTACTACAAGGTGAGTGATGAACTATCTAATGTCGCATGAATGCACCTTATTTTAATCACAAACTATTTATAAAGTTACGTAGATAGGGGTTATCACTATTATTCTTAGGTGTCATATTGTTTGTAGACACATTATCAGTTGAGTCTAACGTCTTGTATTCTTTCAACCTTCTTCTTGTGCACATTGCACTTATTATTTTTTCTTCTGCATCATAAAGGATGATCTTTCCAGACTTGAGCATTACAAGATCACCTTACAACCTCTGCCACTTCTTCTTAGGAGAGAGAACTACACATCATGGCATGCTTCCATAGAATGCTAATTCACTTATGAGGATCTTTCACACTTCTTGCTTGGGCCAATTCCTTCACCCACTGATTGTAGTCATCTTGAGAACTTTCTTGACACTTGCGACCATGTTGTTGGTCACTTGATGTTGTTCATCACCAGACCTCTCTGTATTCATGTGGCCAACTCTAATCCTCCCCACCACATCTAGAACATCTTCCAGTATTTGTTTCGATACCCTTCACATACTGTCGCCATTGTTTTTGTTGATGATATAATTGTCTCCTCTTCTTCTTCATGTGATGGTAGTTCTGCTGACATAGACTCACTTGGTTCTATGTCTGATGATGAGGTTTGTGCTTCCAGTTCCTATGCCAATAGTAATACCAAGGAATTCTCTCCTCCTTCTCTCATTATTTCGAAGAGTGTTGACACCCCTCCAATCCAATCAAACATCGAGAAGTCCCCTTCTCATCCTCATACAGTCATTGCACTAGCCTCCTTTCCACTTACCGAGTGTGAGGCCCTTTCCACTCCTCTTCTTTTATGCATGGATGACTTATACCTGTCCAACATCACTCTTTTGTTTGTTGAGCCCCCTCATTGGGACGAGTATCTGCCAGACCTTGGTCATATCTTCACAGAGTCCACATGTGATGCAGTACATGTTCCTCATCCTCCTACGTGTAATTCCAAGGATTCTATCATCTCCTTTATTGGAGCGCCCCTTCTCTAAATCTTATCACTTCCACCCTCTAGGAGATATTCATTGATCCACCCTTGCTTGTGGATCCTCTTTCTATTATGGGTGTTGTCGCATTTCCTTCACAACACTTAGAAATCCTTTTTGTGGGTGTTCCTCTTTCACACTTTGATAGTTATTCGCTCGTGGCATTACCTTCAGTTCCTTGGCACTCATTTTTTAGACTTATTTCACACTTCCATGGACCAGACTTAGAGTTCTTCATGATGCCACCTTCAGTTTCCTTTGCAGAGTGGGTGGACTTAAAAAAATCTATTTTTGTCCTTCCCAAGGGCAGGCGCATAGATCGGTGTGGGTTTCTCTTCTTAAATTTAGAGGTAGAAGACCATGTCATCAACACTCTTTTGGTAGACCTCATAGATTTGTAGAGTACAAATCCTTCCATGGAATCTTCTGTGTTCCTCTCGTCTCCCTCTTCTTCTTTTGTCTAAGAGATTACCCCTTTTGTACGTGGGTACCTTATCAAGATCCTCAGTAATGCGGACCCATTTTTGACATCTTTCCTAGACTAGAGAGTGTTTTTTTCTCTTGTGATGGGTTTTTTTCCCTTTGGGTTTTCCTCCATTGCTTGAGATCCTCATTGTGCATGGGTACCTCATCAAGATTTATTGTTGGGACCCTTTTCTCTTTTATGACTTTCCACCTCATCCTAAGTTACAATGAAGGGGAGGGGGTGTTGGTGTGAGTCATTTTCCATGCCACATGGTAGTTCATCTCACTTAGGTGAGATCATAGGTCTAGGTGTCATTTAGTGTCATCATGAGATTCCCTTATGTTTCAGTGTGTCAGTGCATCATTTGTGTAAGTGGGAGTTACTTCCCATTCCAAGAATGTAACTCCCCTTCTCCACTTGAGAGGTTATGATTACAACACTGAGGCTTACACAACACCCTCTTTATGTACACCCCACTTCATATCTATGATAAGGTTGAATGATATTTTCTCCTTTTGAATCTTTACATGTACCTATGGTTGATGTTTTCTCTTCATGAGATATCGTCACACTGTTAGACCACAACTCGATTGATGTTCCTACCATCCCACATGATCCTCGTGCTTCGTGTTTTCACGTTATCCATCATATACTTCATCGAGGCATATGCCTCCTTAAGTAGTCCATCATATACATTCACATACATCAAGACATTATAATAATGTGACACATAATTTCAATTCATATTATCATTCAAGCACAGTCCCCGATTTTCCCCATCCATATGAGCTAGTCATTGGGTAGCTCATTTTTGAATAATTTCAACAAATATAATTTGAAAAAAGAAAAAAAATTAAAAATTAAAAAATTCCAAAAACATTCAAATATTCTAAAAAGACAAAACTAAAACTTGAGCATAGATTGAGATACTAGTTTTCTACTTTACATGTGTTGTTTGTGCTTATGTGCATAAGGGTTTGACAAGAGCTATTTCTTTACTTTTATTAGGTATAAGAATGTTATAGGTAGAATATTTTGAATAAATTAATCCAAATTAACCATACAATCCATAATATAGCTATTATGTTAATCAAAAGGAAAACCTAAAGGATTGTGATGTTCAATGTAACACAAATTCCAAAAAATGATAAATCCTTAGGTTTAAAGTGTTTGATGTAACACGTGTTCATATAAATGCAATGATGGAAACTAGTTTTACATAAACATGCAATACTAACATCCACCTACAATGATGATTGGGACTACATATATTTAGGAAAAGTAAATAAACATTTTTATGTGAATTTGGGGTAGAACATGAGCTGATGTGGATTGAACTTCATAATTCAAAAGATATAAAAACAATGATAAACATAAAAATTAAAAATATACCATGCCTTTTTTGTTTGTGGCACAAATATGGTGCAAAAGTGGATCAAAATAATGTGTTCCAACCTTTTATGTCCTTTTGCACCATCCTAAGAACAAAAACATAAAACAATTAAATATATATATGTAAAATTAAGCTTAAAAATGGAGCTAATTGCCCTTTCTGTAGTAGTGATTTATTTAAATACATGGTGTTTAACATACTCCATACACACAAAAATGACACTAATATTGCTGATAGATTTCAATTTCTTCAGAATATGATGCAAAAATTTGACACTAATATTATCGAAAAATTTCAATTTTGAAATAGTGATGTAAAAGTATGATGTTCATATTACGGGTGAATATCAATTTCAAAATAGTGAAGTAAATTACATTGACATAGAATATGCTAATGTAAAAATCATTGATGAAAAATGTAGAAATTCAAACAATCTCACCAAAATACAATTTTGAAAATATTTGACGCATTATTTACTGACGCGCAATATTTTATGATGCACTTTTTTACACTAAACAATGATTGATGTATTATAATTATTGTTTAGTTTCTGACATTGAAAAAATAACTTAGCGTTAGTGCTTCTAATGTAAAATTGCATCACAAATACTCTTACATTGCACTCATGAAAAACATTATAGGCTTAAAACCCCATGATTGTGACAAAAACTATGATGCTAAACTCATGAAATCTACTAGTGATTGACACAATTCAAAACATTGGTAAGTGGCAGCCCATAACAATAAAGTAGAACAATGTCTCTAAAAGATATATCGATACAATGATGATCCCTAGAATACAATTGTTATTTTGAAGATTGGACAATAGAAGGGGACATATATGTATGTATATAAATTTACCCGAACAAACACTCAGTAGACATTAAAAAATGTAAGAAGACTAAATTCAAATGTTATCCTAGAGTAACTTGCATCAAAAACTTCCTAGAGGGTTGCTTCATTTTTGTATTTCGGCCTAATAATTAAAAACCTTTAAGATCTCCTCTAAGGCTCCATATCAGGCCTATTTACCAAACATTTTAATTGGAAAATAACTTTAGGTGGACAAGAACACCTTATTGAAATGTCTCTAGTTTGGGACTACTATAGATTTATCAATCTTTATCATTTTTGAAAAAGTAGATGTGCAGTTGTTATTTGAAGCATGAATGGAAATTAATCAAAAGCCTCTTCATAGCTAAAAATGGTTTATCTAATCATCTATGTACTATGATGTTACTATTCAAATAGTTGGGATAAAATAAGTGATATTTACAATCCACTTCTCGTGTTTCTTGCTGATCTATTGAACATATTGTGTTACCCCTTCAAGTGGAAAACACACCTATATTATCATCTATTCAACATAAGCCATGATTGAAATCATGTAAATCTATGTCAATGGCTTCTCATCAAGCACTACAATAAAATCACCAAGTCCTACAACATAATCTTAAAGCAACACAATCTCCTATGTCACGCAATACTCCATCGAGGCATACACCTCCTCGTGTGGTCCATCCTACACGTTCACCTACATCAAGGCATTGTAATTTTGTGACACATAATTCCATTTTAGATTATCATTTAGGAACAGTCCCTAATCCTCCCTATATGTAAAACATTTTCATTGGATGACTCAGTTTTGAACAATTTCAACAAACTTAATTATAAAAAGCAAAAAATCAAAATACTCAAAAAATCTAAAAAACATTCAAATATTTGTAAAATACAAAATCAGGACTTGAACATAGCTTGAGATAGTATTTTTCTAGTTTATATATGTTGTTTTTGTTTACACTCTAAAATCAATAATAATGTCTAAGTATTTGATAAGAGTTCTTTCCTTACTTACTATTAGGTGCAACAATGTTACATGTAGAATATTCTAAGTAAATCAATCCACAGTAATCATACAATCTAGAGTATAACTCTTAATTTAATCAAAAGGATAAAACAAAGGATTGTGATGTTTAATGTAAGACAAGTTCCACAAAAAATATAAACCCTAAGGTTTAAAGTGTTCAATGTAGCACGTGTTACTCAAAATTTAATGATGGAAACTAGTTTTAAATAAACAATACAATACTAACATCCACCTGCAATGATAATTGGGCCTACACAATGTAGGAAAATGAAATAAACATTTTTATGTGACTTTGTGTTAGAACATGGGCTAATGTAGAGTTAAAGTTCATAATCCAGTTATATATAAACAATGATAAACATAAAAATTTAAAATATATTGTGCATTTTTTTTGTAGTGGTGCAAACATGGTGCAAAAGTGAAGAAAAAAATTGTGCCAACGTTTTACATCAATTTGCATCATCCTAAAAACAAAAAAACAATAAACAATAAAAAAACATGAAATTGTTCTTACAAGGGGTACTAATTGCTCTTTATATAATAGTGATTTATTTAAAGACATTCTTTAACCTACTTTGTACACAAATAAATGACGCTAATATTACTAATAGATTTCAATTTATTTAGATAATGACGCACAAGTTAGACACTAATACTATTAAAAAATTTCAATTTCGAAATAGGGATGTAAAAGTCTATTGTTCATATTGTGGGTGAATAACAATTTCAAAATATTGAAGCAGATTATATTGACATAAAATATGCTGACGTAAAAATAAATGATGAAAATGCAGAAATTTAAAGAATCTCGCCTAAATACAAGTTTGAAAATAGTTTATACATTGTTTTCTGACCCAATATTTTGCGGTGCACTTTTTTTATGCTCAATAATGTTTGACGTATTGTAAAGTTCCGCTTAGTTTCTGATGTTAAAAAACTTGCTTAAAATGTTAGCACTTCTAATGACAAATATTCTTACATCACACTTATGAAAAACATTCTGGACTTAAAAACCCGTGATTATGACGAAAATTATGATGTTAAACTCCAAAAATATAGTAATGATTGGCACAATTCAAAAACATTGGTAAGTGATAGCCCATGAAAATATTAGAACGAGGGCCTTTTATCCTGCATGGAATATCTTTAGGTATTCCATCTGTAAATGGTAAACTTTATTCTGTTATAAATTATAACGCAATTCCCACCATTTACATTTTTATAAATTCATTTTTCTGTTGTAAATAATAATGACGACAAGCTCAATATAATAAAAATACAAACATGTATTATACAATAGATGTTAAATGACATTCTCGTTGAAATTAAACATGTTCAGTCGTTTACTTGTATTTCGTAGATGTTATAGAGTTGTAAAAGTTTGAAGTACGGAGCATAAATGTGGTCATAAAATAATGTCAAATATTTTTACGCTGAAGTTGTTTTTCAAATTGGAGTAGAACCTCATATGGTTGACATACGTCTTGAAAGTGGTGGTGTAGATTCATTTGAACAACGATGTACATAACAATCCTACTCATCCACATCGCAAGAGAGGATAAGTCAAAATCATAATTAACTTCCTACAATACGGGTGCTTTTGGGCATTCGAGTGTAACAAAAACTTTGCCAAGGTTTCCCACATTCATCACGGACTGTAAAATCACGAAACCTTCAACATCACGAAACAACCTTTTTGTCAAAATAATTAGCGACATAATTTCCAAGCAACCCTTTGACATATTCCTCCTACACTTCTTTGTTTGTTCGTGACTACGGGCTCACATATGTTTACCTCTGCCTGTATGTTTACCTCAAATATTGAGCTCGACCAAGAGATAACATATACTTGGCCACTCATATGACTAATCACTGGAGGGGTTCAATTATTAATGCTTCTTTGTGCATTTCCTATTTACTTAGGTTCAAAGAGTAATGTGGATGGGTTTTGATCTTCTAAAATATTGAGTTTTTCATCATTTTTTATTTTCGACACTTTAGGCTCAAATTGCACTCACGTGATTTGATGTGTCGATGTTGACCTCCCCCCTTTTAACATACGAATGCACTTAAAAATTACATAGGAATTTGGTGTTTATGTGCTGACCCTTGAAAAAATAATTGACGCACCAACAAGATAAGTATTTGTCTTTTTACTTCAAAGAGTGATTAATGATCAACAATAAATATTAAATATGATTTGTAACAAATTTTAGCGCAGTTTCAATTGTTGTGTAGTAGTTAATGTTTATGGTAGTGCACTTCTATTTTTGGTATGACATTTTTTCTCTTGAGGATATTGAACCTTACAATGCCATCATGAAATGGATTGTATGAGAAACAATCTAAAAGTTAGCAATGCTAAAGTAGTGTTCTGAATTTTAAAAAATATAATAGAAGGTTTACACTATCGATTTTATAAAATTATTTGAACTTTCTCTTATTTATTTGCGAATAGATGAAAATAACACTAAATATCCGTAGCTCATTGAAAATGAATTGATAGGCAAGTCTGTTAAGCGGTGGGAGGGAAAATACTAAGCGTTTAGGGGATCGACGGCCACAACTGCAAAGGACCAATTGTAGGAGGAAGGTGAGCTTTGCAACGACGGTAATAACATGACAAGTTCCACGTGTAATGTGGAGGAAGTGGAAGGTCAGGCGGGACTTCCCAGTCCTTCAAGGATGTTGTCCAATCTAAGGGATCTCCCCTTTCATCCCAGTCCCCCTCTTTATCATGATTGTGTGTTGCAGAGAAGTCATAAAAAGTGTCTGCTCTGGAGGTAAAGTATCTGGTTATTCATGAATTTTCTACATCCCTTAAATTTCTAGCTATAATATTGTCAATTTGATGGATTTTGGTTGAAATTTTAGAGCTTTGTCAATGGATTCACTCCAACTAGGTCAAATATTGTGATATCCTTCTATGGTTCAAAGGTGTCTTTATAGTCTAGCTCTATGTGGAAGAGGACTACCAGAAAATATTTAAGAGCTTTGATTTTGGGGAAGAGTGATACTCTTCACTACCCCATGGTTCCAGGATTCCAACCCCTCTTCTATGATGGTATCTAAAATGTTGGTTTGGGTCTGGTTCCCAAATTTGCCTATTCCTTTTTGACACCATATGGTCATTAAATATAGTAGAAATACTTTGGGAAAATTTTAAAAGTCAAATGATGAGTGGATCGTGTAACATATTTTCCCCTATACTTGAATATGTGTATAGATTGACCTCAGTAAAGGTCTCCCAGACATGTTGATTCTAAAGTAGGGTAATTTCTAATGGACCCAATCTTGGATTATAAAACTACGAAATTTAGGTGATAGTTTTATCATCAAATAAGGAATTTTTCAGGAAACATGACCTCAAGCACAAGGAAAACATAAAAGGGAAAAGGGACCTTCTGTCAAACCTAAAATTTTGAAGAGTCGTGATTCTCCTCCTTTAGAAGGCAAAACAAACAAGAATATAGAAGACGTATACACATCAAAGGTCGTAAAAAAATGAAGGAATAAAATTTCAGAATGAAGAGTTAAATCATTTATTGGAAACTTCGGAAGAAGCGATTTTTATGGAGGATATTTTTTTGAGAGCTGCAACTATAAAATAACTTCTAGTAGGAGGAATAAAGAGAGCTCATGAATCTGAAAATTATGAGTCTGATAAAGAGAAATGTGTAATTGAAATCCACAACTCAAACCTTCAAGTGACAGTCATATGACCTCCTTGGGCTTTGGAACGAAGTCAAAAAGATAGGAAAAAGGGAAAGATAAGGTCATTTCCTCGTGATGGGTTTTTTGTTTTGCTTTAGCATTTACCTTGCTTCTTTGACATGAATTGACCTCCCTTTTAAGGCCATTGTTTGGTATTCTAGGATGTGACTCTTTCCAACTGTCTTTGTTATATGATTATCATTATATTATTTTAATTTTTATTAATAAAAATGTACTTTTCAATCCCAAAAAATAAATTTAATTTATTTGTAAAAAGAATGAATGGTCTTTTGTGATCTCAATAGACTTGGTAATAACCAATTTGTTAACTGAAGCAACTACACAATGTGAGCGAAATGATAAATCCTTAGCTATATTTACTAACATGTAAATAATCAAAACACCAACCAAATTAATTACGTCGATAGGTGTTTTATTCTATGGTAAAAAGCCTTGAAAAATCTGACATGCATCAGAGAATCGACAATAGAGAAGGTTGGTTGCCTCGTTTACTCTTTTCCGACTAAATATATTCCCATCCTTCCCACGCAATTCAAACCCCAGTTTAATAGACCATGTGCTAATAACGCATATCTGATTTCGTAGATATAATGGATATTTTTTGAGAATGAAGCGCAACTCACATATGTCAATTTTTTTTAAAAAAAATTATATGTATGGTATCGTACACCTAAATGTGCAACGAAAAATATCCAATAAAATATTCTTAAATCTAAAAATTAAAATATCTTTAAAATGTTTATATGCATGGTACCTTACACACCTCGAGTAACTTTTTTCGTATAACACTTTCCATCATTATTCATACTTAGACTATAACATTGACACTCGTGATCTTATAGGAGGAGGAATTACTTTAGGAACGAACAACCGTGTAAATGCGTAAGACGTACACGTAATTAATTCCCACCTTTCCTGTGTCATTTTATAACAGTCAAAATTGTTTTATAAGTGTATTTAATACATTTTCATTTATGTGGAGTTGTATGCATTGTTGTCATGTGTTTTTCTATGGGAAAAAATTCCTGAAAACAGGACAACCATACCCTAACTTGTAAAAAAAATGTTATGTTATACCTTTCGGGACACCCCCCAAGTCAGCCTATTCCCTAGTGTCAATTCCTATCCTATCTTCCGGTGGCCCATTTTTGAATGTCATCAGTGCTCATAGATGATTTAGGAAAAGTATGATCATTCAAGTGCCTTTGGAGTAGTATCTCTCGAGGCGGGTTTTCAAGAAAGCTTAGAAAAGGATTATAATTAGCCTTTCTAAGACAAGTGCATAATCACCTGAGTAGTCTCAAAGGTGTATATTCATCAAGAAGGTGTATCCATGAGTTAGAATCATTGTGCAACTTATTTTGGATGATTCTAGAAAGATTTAGAGGTTTAGGAGCTAGTTCGCCAAAAGTGGGTTTTTAAGGTCAAAGGAGCTTGCATCGCAAAAGAGTACCTGAACTTTGAGAGATGATTTTGGGATCTCTGGAATGAGTTATGAGCTAAAAAAATTATCATTGTAACTAATTTTCAGTCCCCTACATGGTGGTAAAATCATATCTACCTAAAGCACCATGCATTTTTCAAGCCAGCTCATTTTTTTAGCACAACTAGCGGTACGAAGAAAAAGGAGATTTTTGTTGTGTTTCAGTCAGAAAAAAGGAATGGAACCCATCCCATACTTCTCGAAATTCCTTTTCCATGTGAAATCATATAAATAAGTGTGCAAAAACTCATCCAAGGCTCAAGTTATGGTCTTTTCAAGTTGTCACCGAAGGTATGCATTTCGATACTTAGTTGAATTTTAGGATGCCACATGGCGGCATGAGGCTAAGGCACCTTTTTGTGTCCTCTTCATCCCTCACCAAGGGGACAAGATGGACAAAAAAATAATTCCTCCCCTCTTTTGGCATGTTGGTCACCCCATATGACCCCAACAACTTAGTTTAGCCCTCAAAACAATCATTTCTAGACCCCCCTCTCATTGCATGCATGACGGCAAAGTGTCAACACCAGGTTAAGGTGCCTTTTTGTGCACCTATTGTCCCATACCAAGGGGTAAATAGGGACAAAAACTTCCCTCTCCCTTTAAGCATGTTGGTCACACATACGACCAAAAGTCAACCTACAGAAGATCATTTCTATCCCCCCTCTCCATTTCTCTCGGCCAACGAACAAGTGACACATGGAAAGCAAAGGATAAGGCCTATTTTATTACACCTATTTTCCCATTCCAAGGTGAAAATATGGGAATAAAAAATCATCCTCCCCCCTCAAGCCTTCCAAAAACTATAAATTCAATACTTAGACCATTTTTGCTCATTTCCCCACAACGCTCCATATATTGCCGAAACTCTACCAGATTTTCCCTAGAACTTTTTCATCCACAATTTTCATCCTCAATTGATTTCATTCATGCTCCCATGATTTAAGAAATTTTAAAACATGAAAAAACCCAGTTTTTTGAAGACTCCAGAAGAAATTTCTCACCTGAAGAACTATGTTTAGGGCTCATTTTAAGAGACCTCTTAGAAATCGGAGGTGGAAAATACCTGGCAAATATCCTTGGAACCGGTTTCACGGAAAGGTGAATTTTTTGGGGGTCTGACAGCAAAATTTTTTCCTAACTTTTAAGTGGCATGATAGAAGGCTATAGATGCGCAACAGGAGATTTGCTATTGCGCATCAACAAGGTAGTTGACGCACTTCAACGAACCTCACTGACGCACGTCAATGAGGTCAGACAACATCCTCGTTGACGTGCATCAAAAAGGCGGTTGACGCGCGTCAACTAACCTCATTGATGTGCATCAGCAGGGTTGTTGACGCATGTCAGTAAGGTTCATTGACGTGCACCAACCACCTTGTTGACGCACGACAACAAATCTCCTTTCGCGCATCTGCAACCTCTACCCTTTGCTCGTGTGATAATAAAATCTCTGTGTCATGCATCGACAAACTCTCTGTCACGCATCTACTTCCTCCGCACTCTTGTCGGAGTCAACAAACTCTCCATGTCACGTGTCAACAAACTCTCCATGTCACGTATCAACAAACTCTCCCTGTCGCGCGTCAACAAACTCTCTATCGCGCATATGTAGCCTTTTCCCTCCTGTCACGTGTCTGTAGCCTCTGCCCTCCTTTCACACGTTTACTGTACTTGATAATACATATACCCTAGGTGGTATGAGTGATCTAGTAGTGTTCTACCTGGCGAATAATCTAGGATTATATAGGGGATAGTTTAAATGGGTAGGCGAAGCCGACCCCTAAAAAAACTAAACTGTAATTTTTAGGCGAACAGGTCACTGACCCGCGCTAGAAAATTCACCTTTTCCAATTTTTCAAAAATGGAATATTCACCATATTACGAATATTCGCCACTAAAATTATCCCTGACTCTGTTGCCTATGAAGAGAAAATCATCATAACTAAAAAACCAGTGCACATATTAATGTGAGGTTTTTTGCAATCATCTAGGTTTTCAAATTCCATTAAAATATAGGAAAATTATTTCACATGCACGCCCCCTTTTTTTATGCAGAGAAGAAACCCCAGTTTCCCCATGACAAAATTTTAAAATTTAAAATCTCTAGTTCCAGAGACCAGGTAGAATTGAAATTTCAGAGGTGAAATGAAGAGAAAAAACTCATATCATAAAAGTGGTTTAATTGAAAACCAAGGCCCAAAACACCACTTTCTAAAAATAGTAATCCTCCTACACATAGGCTTGTTATTTTTAGTAAATCATCATAAAGCGTGATTTCAGCGGAAGCAGTGTGCACAGAGGTCATCTAGAAGGAGAAACAGAGTGACCAAAGTCAGAAAGGATGGAAAATTTCCATTTACTATTTTTAGTAAATCCCCTTTTAGGTGCAAAGAAATGTTTCTAGAGTCAGGAAATTTAAGTTCACATAATTGTTATGGTCTCATTATCTGAACAATTGCTTCAAAGGAATGATGGTGTTTCGGGTTACGGAATGAACATCTTTCATTTTGGTCAATGGTGTATTCATTGGTGCTTTTTTTTACCTTCTCAGTGTGTATGAGAAAAGTACATAATTCCATGGTGCAATCTTCCCCAACAAAACATGACAATGTCACAAAGGATCATCACAAACATTTCCTGTAGGTCATCTAGATCAACATCGAAACTCTCAAAAATGTTTTTAAACATTCCCTCTATGGTCCAGGTTGTCTGTGCATCAAGTAATAGGAAGGGATTGTGGTCATCACCGATGGGGAAAAAGTGTTCAAAATTCACTTCATTTAAGCTTCCCAATCAAGTACAACATTGTGGCCATGTAGCAGAAGACATCAAAGATTGGTTTCCATCCTCAACTGCTTCATAGTGGACTTTAATGAGCAACACCCATGGTCATCTAAGTAAGCATTCAACATGTTTCTAAACACTCAGGTCGAGGTGTATGTGCATCATTTGAATGATGTTTCTCATGGTGCAAAGAGTTCAAGGATCTAGAGGTCATCACATGGGAGCAATTCATCAGATCAATCAGTCGGCTGAGGCAAATTCTTCATTGGCATTTATTCTTAGTCATCTCTCTCTTCTCTTCCCCCCATTTTCTCTCTCCTCCATGTTCTAATTCTTCGTCGAGGTTGCAATTTTTCATAATGCTTTTAATTAATTAAAAATGACTATTTTTTATAATGTAATAAGTCACCCTTATTTTATAAAAGGGGACTTAATCCTTTCCTAAGAATGCAAATAGTCATAAGTTGTGCAAATGCATATGAAAGGTCATGAGGGGGGGTAGGTGAAAGGTCTCTTCTATCTTTATAGATTATAAAGGCTTCTCCTTTCCAAAGGGTTATCAATTTTGTGTGTTCATGAGAGAGTATTCCTTGTGAAGAAGCAAATAGATATAATTTCTTCTACTTCTCATCTCTATGTTCTTCCCACTCTTGCTATGTATAATTTTGCTCAAACATCAATGCAGAAAGAAGGAGTTTTTTCCTTTTTTGAGAGGAATATTTATGGATACTTTGTGCTCTAAATCTTAACTAGTATTGTTTCCATTCACATAATTGTTTTTCTTCTAATTCATGTGTGTTGGAAATTTCTGGTTAATGGTTGTAGGACTCTGATTTTCTACCTATAATGTTAATCCCTATCCCATTTTCTCACTCCCTTTCTTGATCTTCATGCAAACTTCTCTCTAGCAAGTGATTTCTATATTTTACTATAGGAATAGTGGAGTGCCCTTACTGGATCCTCGATTGTAAGGCCACTACAAAAAATAAATTTCATACGCGCATGTAAACATAGAATTGCACCATTCAAGTAGAGGGACTTAGATTCCCAGTGCGTTGGCAAGAAGTCCACCAATTTGTCCACCTGAAAAATTTTCTTGCCAAATTTTTTTGGCACCCACTGTGGGGCATACTTGATAGTATCTTCACCCTAAATATGGCCATAAAATCCTAAAAATTATATATTCCAAAAAAAAAAAAAAAAAACATAAATTAAAAAAAAAAAAAAAAAAAAGAGAGTTGATTGAAATCCATTGCTGAAAGACACACTATCAGTTCCTGCAAGTGACCTTTCATATTCCACAGTGTCATTTCATATTATCATTACATGATTTTCCAAAGGATGGCTTAAAGGAGATACACCAGGTTGAATAGATTGAGAGGAGTTGTTGACCCCACTTTGGAGGCTTTACAAAATCAACAAGAACGAATTAGAGACAATCCCTATTTCTTCTCCCAATCCTCATCTCCTTCTGACTCTTCGAGTGGTACCCATGGAAATCCTATTCAAACCCCTATTAATACTCCTAAAAATTCTCCTATTTTTCAACCACCATTGAACATTGAATTCCCTAATGAAGAAGAAGAAGAACCATAAGAATAATTTGCAGAAGTAGAAGTAGAGGTTGAAACAAAAGAATCAATGGTGGATGAAGCAGAAAGACCCCAACCCAGTGTTCCATGGGGAAGGAATACATACCCACTTGCTCTTACACCCCCTCTTCACAACCTGTCAACAGATTCCCACAAGAACTTTCCAAAGTTCAAAGGTGATGGCACGTAACTCCATAAAGAGAACATATCATCCTTAATCACATCATGTGGAATTCTTGGAGTCGAACATGAAGATGTCATTGTAAGATTATTCATGGAATCTCTCCAAGAAAAATCAGCAGAATGGTTCTACATCCTGCCTATCAGATCAATCACCTATTGGAATGATATCAAATCTAGGTTCGAAGAAAGATTCAAATTTTCTAAAGACTGTCAAGATCTCATCATTCAATTAATAATAATGAAGAAAGAAGCAAATGAGACCATGAGAGACTTCATGGCCCATTTCAACCAGTTACTCTTGAGAATACTAGAAGAGGATTCACCATCTGACAATAATGTAAAAAAATTCTTCCTTAATGCTTAATCACCAGAGGTAGGATTCTTCTTATGAATGGTTCAACCAAGGAATCTTGCACAAGCACAAAGCATGGCCATTGAAGTTGAAGATGATCTCATCCTATCCAAGAAGTTCAAGAACACTTCAAAGGGTAAGACTCAACAACGCAAGGATGAGAGAACAGATCCGTCGCTACAAAAATTGGCAAATTAAATGACAAGCTTTAAAGAGGGAAGTTTTTAAATGAATATTTCCTCAAAACCATAACGGAAACAATATTTCAAGAGCACCCTAGAGGATTTCCTTGGAGGCTCCACTTGTCAATGAAATTTAAAGAATTCAAGAGGAAGAAGGACTCAAACAAGAAAGCAGAGATGATGATTTTCTAGAGGTTGGAGAAGTAGAGAATGGTACGCAAATCATATTTTGTGGATACTCTGGAGGTAACGAAGATGATGACATAGATGCACCTAGTCTTTCATGTACAGTATTCACCCACTCCTAGTCTAAAAAGGGAGCTTCTCCCTCCACTACTACTGCAAATAAGAAGAATGAAGATCTTCTGATGGTGACTCTACCCAAAAAAAAATCAGTCGAGGATCTCCACTCCCACCTTGCATGGAGTCTGCATTGGAGAAACCCAATCCTGTGGCAAGTGGAAAGTCACCCATCATTCCAAGTAATTCTTCCAATACCCCTTCTAAATCTAATACAGATACTAAAAAATCTATCCCTTCAAAAGCTTCCACTTTACATTTAAAAAAAAACCTTTGTTCCCTAAACATCTACCCTTATTTCCAAATCTGTCCCAACTTCCAAAGTAGTATCTTCATCTCCCGTATCTGAATCTACTCCTTTTGACATTATAGAACATATGAACGGGACCAAAGGGAATATTTATAAAACCCAATATCTACGGACTCATCTTGATCATTTTGAAATTTTTCTCTAGCATATCAAGAGTATTAGTCCAAATACCAATACTATGATCCCTAGTTCTAAAGGCCTACTACCAAACCCACCTACACCTCCATCGTAAAACATGCTTTCTTCGAGTGCATAAAAGACTTATAAATTCAACCCTTTTATGTCTCCATTCTCATCGGGGAATACATATTGAATAATAGCATAATAGATTTAGGTGCCTTTGATAATGCAATGCTTGTAAAGGTCACCAAGGCTCTCAAACTCACCATGAATCAGCTCGGTGGCTCTTTTTACTCCATGGAGTCAACATTGGTTCCACTTGTAGAGAAGGTCAAATATGCATAGGTGGCTTTCAGCAAATATCCGGACAAGAATATTTCAATCATGATTTTGGTAGTAGACATTCCAGATTCATTTGGAATGTTACCGAGTAGAAGTTTTTGCCAACAGTTGGGAGGTAAAATCCAAATGAATTGGTTTTCTCCAACCAATCCGGTGCAAGCAGACATGAAAAAATTGCTTCTAGAAAATAAGATGAGGTATACAGTGTAAAAATTAGGAAACCCAGGAGTTAACATTTTGTACCAAAATACCAGGAGGATGAATCATTTTGTAACAACTGAAGAGGAGGATGATATTACAATCTTGATACGACCAAATATCCCTTCCCAAAGGGGTATTGACCTTGAAATAAGTGTTGAGAAATATTGAGTTGCAAGAGGATAGTTCCAAGTTGATAGATGATGTGATCCATGAAGAAGAGGAAGCATTCCTTGATTAATTCCAAGCTAAGATAACAACCCATGTTCATACCCATGAAGAGGAGATATTATCAATCTCATTTGGAGATTGATCATGTCACCCGTGGGGGAGAAAAATCAACTTGTGGTGAGATATCAAGATATTTGAAGGAAGGATTTGTATAAGAACTCCTAAAATCCACAGAATAAATTGAAGATCCTGAGCTCAATTTTGAAATCCTTATGCAAGATATGGATTTGTAAGACAAATGAGAATACAATTCTAGCTTCCCAACTGATTCAAAAATTGGTGATGACGAAACAAGGTAAAGTGAAGAATCCGATGCCCCTCCCAAGCTAATGGGTGATGGATTGCATGATGAAATTGAAATCTTCTCCTTTCCTTTTGAAGAAGAAGATTACTTTAGAGATGAAATGATTAAAACAAAGAGTTGTGAATTCAAGACTCATCCAGAAAAAGGAGCGGTAGAATGTCATGATCCCCAAGATAATGAAGAAACACTCCCTGATGGTCACCCTGAATTTTAGAATGAAGACTCTTTGAAACAAGGTAAAGATGATATTTTGAAAATATCAAAAAGGGATTATGTACAAGAGATCTTGGAAGCAGCAGAAGGCATGGAAGAACCTGAGCTAATTTTTGACTTCTTGGCTCAAGCCATCACCATACAAGATAGGTATGAGGTTTTTCTTAAATCTTCACTCAATATCCAAAACCTTTATAATGAAATTTGGAACAAAAATATGAATTCAATGCTTCTTGTGGAAAGGATGTCCATCAACGTGAATACCTAAAAGAAGAAAACTCAAAATATCCAAACAATTTGAATGAAAAGTCATCCTTGGGGAAGTGATGAAAGGATTAATGAGAAATCAACAATGTGGGTGGACATGGAAGGCAACTGACACTCTGAAATTGAATTCAAATAGAATGAAGTCAATGAACTTTATAGGTGAAGGTTTGAGCATCAAGAAGCTCGTGTAGGCTCACTACTTTGAACTAAATAGACAATCATGATAGCATCTAGATTTCATAAACAATTGAGGAAAGGAGGCTACTTTCTCGATCCAGTTGATGGCTTCGCGGAACATCATCACTCATTGTTTCCCACTCAAGGGTGACCTCTGAGGAGATAAAAGTGCTTCAGTGAAAGAGATTTGTCCCCTGCATTGTACCATATGTGATTTAGGTGTGTGTTCCATTTTCTTGTCATGTGGTTCCCTTTCTTGTTGTGTGTTTCCTTTCCCTTTCCGTGTGTTGTGCGTGTGTGTTCTCCTTC
Organism: Taxus chinensis; assembly: GCA_019776745.2. Taxonomy (NCBI): domain Eukaryota; kingdom Viridiplantae; phylum Streptophyta; class Pinopsida; order Cupressales; family Taxaceae; genus Taxus; species Taxus chinensis. The sequence continues at coordinate 253,801,723 of CM034150.1, forward strand.
TAGCTATTTGTTACAAATTAATTCATGAAGCCCAATGGATAAGGAATTGGTCAACATATCATAAATTAAGATTATGGGATTTATCATGTCATGTCCTCATTGTGCTCAGTCTATAACATTCCCCCAAGCTAGAACCAACCGTTGTCATGTGTTTTTGCATGGGAAATTTTTTCCTAAAAATAGGAAAAACATACCATAGTGTCAAAAATATTCTATGTTATACCTTTCCATACACCCCTATACTAGCCTATTCCCCAGTTTTGAGTCCTATCTTGTCCTCCCAATGCCCCATTTACGAATTTCATTAATCCCTGTAGGTGATTTAGGAAAATTAAGATCATTCAAGTGTCTTTGGAGCATTATCTCTCGAGGCAGGTTTTCAAGCAAGTTTAGAAAGGGCTATCATCAGCCCTTCCAAGAAAAGTGCATAATCATTGGAGTAGTGTCAAAGGAATATACTAATCAAGAAGGTGTATCCAAGAGTTAGAATCATTATGCAACTGATTTAGGAAGATTTTGGAAATATTTTGAGTTTTAGGAGTCAGTTCACCAAAAGTGGGTTTTTAAGGCCAAAGGAGCTGCATCGTAAAAGAGTACCAGAACTTTGAGATATGATTCTAAGATCTCTAGAATGAGTTATGAGCCAAATAATATATCATTAGAAATAATTTTGAGTCCCCTACATGGTGGTAAAATTATATCTACCTAAAACACCATGCATTTTTCAAGCTAACTCATTCTTTCCAAGCACATATGGTGGTACCGAGAAAAAAAGATATTTTTTTAGGGTGATTGAGTCATAATCAAGGAATGAGAACCATCCCATAATTCTTAAAATTTCTTTTCCATGTTAAATCATATAAATAAGTGTGAAAAAACTCATCCGGGAGCTTAAGTTATGGTCTTTTCAAGTTTCTACCCAATGTATGCATTTTGATACTTAGTCAGATTTTGGGATGCCACGTGACAACCTGAGGCTGAGGTGAATTTTTTTGTCCTCTTCCTCCCTCACCAATGGGATAAGAGGGAAAAAAAAAATGTTCCATCCCCCCTTTTGGCATGTTGGTCACCCCATGTAACCCCATCAACTCAATTTAGCCCTCAAAACCATCATTTCTAGCCCCCCTCTCATCGCACACATGATGGACAAGTGGCAACACCATGATGAGGAAATTTTTTTTGCACCTATTGTCCCATACCAATGGGAAAATGGGGAAAAAAATCTCCCTCCCCACTTCAAGCATGTCATTCACACATACGACCAAAATTCAACCTCTAGGGGATCATTTCTCGCCCCCCTCTCTATTTCTCTTGGCCAATGAACAAGTGAAACATGGAAAGAAAAGGATAAGGAACATTTTCTTGCCCCATTTTTCCATTCCAAGGGGAAAATATGGGCAAAAAAATGCATCCCTCCCCCCTCAAGCCTTCCAAAAACTATAAATTCAACACTTAGATCCCTTTTTGAGCTCATTTCCCCACAATGCTCCATACACTGCCAAAACTCTACTAGATTTTCCCTAGAATTTTTCATCCTCCATAATCCAAAAATTTCATTCATGCACCCATGATCTAAGAAAAAAAAACATGAAAAAATATAGTATTTTTGAAGACTCTCGAAGAAATTTCTCTCCTGAAGAACTTTGTTGCATGAAGAGAAATCCTCATAACTAAAAAACTAGTGCACAGATTAACGCAGTGTTTTTTGAAATCATCTATTTTTTCAGAGGCCAATGAGAATCCAAGAAAAATATTTCACATGCATACTCATATTTTTTGTAGTGAAGAAACCCCATTTTCCCCATAGTAAAATTTTGAAATTTAAAATCTCTCATTTCGAAGAAAGGGTAGACTTGAAATTTCAGAGGTGAAATGAAGAGAAAAAAACCCATATCAAAAAGTGGTTTCATTGAAAAATGAGGTCAAGAACACCACTTTTTAAAAATATAATCCTCCTATACATAGGCCTGCTATTTTTAGTAAGTCATCACCAGGGTAGTTTTGGTGGAAGCAGTGTGCACAAAGGTCATCTAGAAGGAGAAATAGAGTGACCAAAGTCGGAAAGGATGGAAAAGTTCTATTAACTATTTTTAGTAAATCCCCTTTATAATGCAGGGAAGTGTCTTAAGAGTCAGGAAATTCAAGTTCACATGATTGTTATGCTCTCATTGTTTGAACAATTAATTCAAAGGAATGATGGTGTTTCAGGTTACTAAATGAACATTATTCATTTTGGTTAATGGTGTATTCATCGGTTCTTTTCTTTGCCTTCTCATTGTGTATGAAAATTTACATCATTCCATGGAGAAATATTCCCAAAAAAACATGGAAGTGTCACATAGGATCATCATGAGAATCCACAAGTCATTTGATCAACATCAAAGTCTAGTGTTTTTAAACACTCCTTCTATGGTCTAGGTTGTCTATGCATCAGGTACCTAGAAGGGACTGTGGTCATCATGATGGGGATAAAGTGTTCAAAATGCACTTCATCTAAGCTTCCGATCAAGTACAACATTTGTGGTCAGTAGTAGAAGACATCATAGGGATTGGTGTTCATCCTCAACTTCTTTAGAGTGGACTTCAATGAGCAATTCCCATGGTCATCTAGGTAAGAATTCAACAGTGTTTCCAAACACTCAGCTCGAGGTGTTCATGCATAATTCGAAGGAGGTTTCTCATGGTGCAAAGAGTTTAAGGATCTAGAGGTCATCACATGGGAGTAGTTCATCAAATCAATCAATTAACAGAGGCAACTTCTTCAACAACATTCCTTCTTAGTTATATTTCTTTTCTTTCTCTCTCATCTCCTCCCCTCCAATTTCTCTCTCCTCCATGTTCTAATTCTTCGTGGGGTTGTAATTTTTCATAATTACTTTATGTTTACAATGTAATAAGTCACCCTTATTTTATAAAAGGGGACTTAATATTTTCCTAAGAATGCAAAAATTCATAAGTTGTACAAAAGCATATGAAAGGTCATGAGGGGGAGTAGGTGAAGGGTCTCTTCTATCTCTATAAATTGTAAAGTCATCCCCTTTCAAAAGGGTTGTCAATTTTAAATGTTCATGAGAGATTATTCTTAGTGAAGAAGAAAATAGATAACATTTATTCTACTTCTCATCTTTGTGTTCTTCTCACTCTTGTTATGTACAATGGCTCTCATCACTACATTCGAAGAAAACTCAGCAGCGGCAAATGTAAAAATAATTTTACCTCTTATGATGGCTTCTGACGTAACATCCAATAAGACAACCCTAGTGTTGGATCTATACAAAATCCTTATCCATGTTAGCATGAAGCTTCCCAAATGGTATAATTTGTAGTGGAGTGGAGCACCGAATTCGGCCCCAAGATATCTACTTTTTTACATCTCAAAAGGCCCATATTAGAGTAGTTTCTTCACAAATTAGACCCATTTTATGAACTTGTACTATTCACCCACTTGACCAAGGATTATGTGGATTCCATCCTAGAAAAAATCATTCCTAATCATAAAATTTTGATGACACATCGCTTGTACCACTAACATTGCACCACCATCATGGGGCTTTGATGCTAAGGACCTCTCCCTCTTGGGTCAGGATTTCATTAATGTTATCTTCCTTAATGACATGGATGTTTCCTTTTATTTCCACTGTACACCTGAGTTGGCCTAATGGTGAAGAACTTGTGCCCTTGAAATAGAGGTCATAAGTCCAAATCCTACATGGGGTAGGGTATGTACACCTTGTTTGTAGCACATTTAGGTGCCTCCTCCGTGTATTGGGAGTACGAGGTAGTCCCATATGCTATAAGCTACCTGCAGACCCAAAAATAGGCCACCCGACATCGTGGACTATAAAAAAATAATTATTATATATCTGTCCAAATAAGGTTCTCACTAATATGTGGAAGGGTGACATCGATGATGAAGCCATCATTTAATGAGTCCTCACAAGCCTAGATGATGTGTGGAATCACCTTTCCAAGTATTTCATGACATCAGCTGGGATTGAATGCACACCTGTCCAACAAAAATATTTTGGATCAGCTCGTTTTGGAATGTTCTAAAACTAAATCTAAATTTTCAATTTCCTAAAAATATATTTAACACAGTGCAATCAAATCTACACCATAAGTTTAAATGATTTTTCATTTTATTATTCATCATTAAAGGGTTTATTATCCCAGATAAAGCCTACGTTGGGTTTGTTTGACGTCGGAATTTTTTGCAAGTGCCAGAAACCTACATTGTTAGTGTGAGAGGGTTCTCTCCATTCAAACTTGGAATTAAATAATTTCCTCACAACCTCACCTTTTTTATTTATTCATAACTTATATTCTACTCCATGATTGTGCTCAGGTTTCATTGGGCATCATTATTACTTTATCCCTAATGGATATTTACTTCTCTTACTCAAGATTCGTTTGACCATCTTCAACACTAGTAGTGATCACTGACATAGGTCTTTACCTCGCTTGTCACTCACTCTCTTGTACAACCTCAATGGATTATTCTTATTGTATTTCACTTTCTATATGTATTTAAAGGAATCTCTACCTTCAATAGCTATGCATTCTTCACCATTTTATTTCTCACTTTGGCTCAATCACATCTCATTTAATATAAGCACTCTTGGGTTGTGCTAATATTATTTTCCATGTTTGGTGGAGGCCTCAAACTTGTTGGATTTTTTTTTTCATTGATTTCAAAAGGAGTATCATGTCATGTGAAGGTTGATTGGTAGTGTCATTCAGTGTTGTCATGACAAGTTGAGTTACTTGGTCTACTAGTGATGGGTGGCATGGTGGATTGAGTAGGTGTAGTTACTTGCATATGTGTTATAGTGATAGGAGGATGTTTTAGTGATGGAATGAAGCTTTTTGAAGGATATTTTATGTGGGAAAGAGTGACAAATTCATGGGGTGGTTAACATGGAAGGTGAAAACATGGTCAAGAAGCCTAGTTAAGAGGCCTAGTCAATAGGATGGTATGACATGGTGGTTCATAGGTATGTATCAGTTGGTTAAGAATTTTGAGAGTATGGATAAAATAAGGATGAGCTATTAAGGCACTCACAAGTGTATCAGAGTGTTTATACAAGGTTTGGACATGTTTTCTAGGTCTACACCTAGAGCTATTCTTGATCCTAGATGGCCTAATGAGGTGAGATGATCTATTTCTAAGCTATGTGTGCAAAGGTGAGAATTGGAAAAGGTATAATAGGTTTTCCTAAAGGTGTGGGAAATTTTTTAAGCCCTGGCTTGAATAATTATCAAGATATATTTTTTTTTCTCTATCGAGTTCATAGAAGTGAGAAACCCTGATCGAGAAGGAATGTTTAATGCTCACTATCATGTGTGAAGTCTACATGGGAGGATGATATCTTCATGCTAGTTGGGAAAGTGTCCTAGTTCAATTTTTTATGGTATTAGTTTGTGGTTTTAGGGGTAGAGCTTTATGAACAATCATTAATAAGGTAAGGTGGTCTAAAACCCTTGTTAAACCCTAGTTAGGTAGTGATGGAGAAGATATTTCTCATTATGGCCCATAGTTAATTGGTTGACCATGGTTGATGATTGGATGATCTAGTGGAATCCTCCATCTTTCTTTAGGTGGCATTAGTGTGTTATGACAGTGAGTGGACCCCACATTATATTTCATGTTTATGAAGAATTTGTGTTTTCTCTCAAGTTTTACATTGAACCATATGAATAAATGAATGGTAGAATAAGTATGGAAGCTATAATACATGTTTTGGGTGGTTTCAAAAAATGGTATAGCCCTTAGGGGGTCTATGCTGGTCAATATAGGAAGATTGGTTTATTGGGTATGATGGTAGTTGTTGGTGACCTAGTTGCATAGGTGTTCTTGTGAAATTACAATCCAAATGATGGTTCTAAAAATAGTTGGTTATGAGCCTGAGGTCATGAAGTTTCTATTCATGTGTCATATATGCTTGGTTGAAGTTTTTTGATGAGTGATTGAGCTTCATCCATGAAGATTGGTTTTCTAGGTCACAGACCTAGTGAGAACAATTGATTCTAATGGTGGATTCATAACATGAGATGGTGGTTTAGAGTTAAAGAAGCTTGTAGAAGGCATATATTGGAATTAGAAAACATGTCTAACTAGTTTCATATAATTGAATAAGGCCATAAAGGTGAAGAAGACTCAAGTTTGGAAAAGGAGCTATTTTTAAGCATTTAGGCCTAATTGTGTCCTAATGAAGGAATAAGACTTCTTGATGTTATTTCCAACCTAATGAGACTTATGTATGATTTTTTTATGATGTTCTCATGTTTTTTCAAGTCATGTATATATGTAAGAGAAGAATGATTTTTTTTGGTGAGAAGGGGAGATGTTAAGCGAGCAAGAAGGAAGTCCGTAAGAGAGAAGAAGGTATTAGTGACCATCAAGTAATGGCAGAAGATATATTATGATGTTATAGTGTTGTTCTACATCTGGATAGGTAGGTTAGTACACCTAATCAACTTGGAGAAGAAGTTCTTGAGCAAGGAAGGCTACAAGGCTAGTTTGAAGAAGATAGATGAAAGGAGATTTTATTTGGTGTCATCATCAGTTAGGTGACCAAAAATTTAGGTGGATGAGTTGGTGTTGAGTCTGATAACACCCTAAAATTTACAAATAAAATAGTATGACTAACTAGAAAGGCTAACACCATTGCCACCTATAGTCAAGCTCTAAGTCCAGGAATGATTCATCAATGATTAAAGCTTAAAAGCATGCTAAGAATGTAAACTAAATAGCATCGAACACTAATATACAAAGCATCCTTACTATGTATTGAATTGATAAACTAAAAAAGACCTAAATAGATCTAAGAGGGAAATCGAATTGGGATTGTTACTGATCCAAACAAGGTGAAATGGTCTCTCCAAATGACTACAAGATCATATTGGATACCCATCTACTAACCCCATTGAAGATTTTATGCAAGGATTGAGCATGGCTATAAATCATATTTCTTATATGAGATGCAAATCAAAGCATGGTGTACAAATTTAAGTGTAGATAATTAGTACTTTTAATATTTTTACCTTTGAGGAAAACTAGCATTTTGGTGTATGTGGGACTAAAAGTACAAATTAGATTGAGAATGTTAATCATGATTAAGTATTTTCTAATCATAATTAGTGAATTAACAAGTGATTAGGATGTGAGGAGCCTTAATCAACCACTTAGGGTCAATTAGGAGGGTAGGATAAGCTTTTAAAGCTTGCTGAGATGTTGTGGAGGGAAGTGGGGTGATTTTGAGTGGTTGGAAGAGAGGTTTGAGCCAATAATAGGGTATATTGACCAAAACAAGGGTAAAATAGGCTTAATTAGCTAATAATCGCTAATTGTCTATTTGGAAGAGGATTTTGACTTGCGATTCATCGTAAAGTAGCATTTTGAATGTGAAAGGGGTTAGGAAATCAACAATGTGTTGTTAATTGGTGAAAATGGTAAGAAATGTTAGTTAATTAGTGGAAATCACCAATTTTTAAAAAATGGTAAGCATGAGATTGATTTGTGTGCGTTTGGCAATAAGATTGTAAAAGTAGAATATAGGTTTCTACATTTGCCCCTGTTTGAGGTGAAGTAAGTAACTTTACTTCAAATATAGTAGAAAATAATAATCAAGTAATTTTTTTAAGAAAAATTAGTAGAATGAAGGATGCCCCCTCGATTGTCGATGGGGTGATAGAATAAGTCAATCGACGATTGAAAATATGATCTGAAATGGATAGAAGAAATAAGGATAGGGATAAACATGGTTGTTTATTGCCCTAGGTGATTTAGAAGAAAAATTAGTAGTGATGATAAATGATAATGGAGAATATAGGACAAACCCAATCTTTGCATCCAATCTTTCAATAAGCAACTTTGTTGTATCATTTTACCCCTAGATCTACATCATCGATCTTTATTGAAATAAACAAAAGTGTAAGATAACATGAAAAGCTAAATTACTAACATTTGTTCATTGCTAAAAATGCGTAACTCCATGCAACATACATAATGCAATACAATACGAGAAAGTAAAACGATGTGTAACTCCATGCAACATACATAATGCAATACAATATGAGAAAGTAAACCAACTAACCTAATAGAGAAATATGTACAATCACACATACTCAAACAAAAAACATTTAAGACAATTGTACTAATGTTTTTGTTGTCAAGATTCAGTTTCCGAATGTTCATGTTGTAACGACAAGGGTTAAAAATGGTACCCCAAGCAAGGATACGTGTGAGGGGAAAAATGAAGGACACAAGTAGTCACATGGAAATCATTCATGCAATATGACATAGTCTCTGGCAACTCACTATTGCACGAGAGTAATGACATAGTAAGTAGGTCCAACTTTGTTAATGGAGGTAGATCACAAGGATCCGCAAATCCTTTGAGACAAATACAAGAAAAAACGTAAGAAAAATGTTTTTGTAGGAAAAATTTATATGTTCCAGGATAATGCATTTGATATAGGCTTCAACTACATGCATATCATTTACCAATTTTTTAAAAAAATTGAATTTTTACAAATTTTTGGATTATTATTGATTTTACCGATTGTTTTTGAATTTTTTTGGATTTGTTTGATTTTTTTTTTACAGAAGAAAATATTATAGAATAAATAAATAAGTTGTGAGACATCACTAAAAGTCACTGTAAGGAAAAAATATGCCCCAGGTAGTAGAAAAGGCTGTTGGGAAGCAAAACATGCCCTAGGATAGGAAAAACAGGCACAAAAATAATTATTTATTAAAAATAATCATCAAGACGAGTGTTAGAATAATTTTAGAAGAACCATCATGGCCCCAGGGTGCCTCAGGGGTGAGAAACATGTCACGGGGGGTAAAAATGGGTATATAATGTGCAGGCGCGGCCCTTGGGACGTGCCTGTGCTTAAAGTGTGCACCTATGTATGTGCATGCATGGGCACGGACATGCCAGTGTAAAAAGGGGGAGCTCATGCACACGACATGTTTTAATGGCAACATTTTGGGTTTTTGATTGTTTTACCATTTTTTTGGGTTTTTTGAAACATATTTGAATGTTTTTTTATTTTTTAGAAGTTTTCTAAAGCTATGTACAGGAAATGAAGAAACATGGGTGCCCCCAGTGTTAGATGGGATGTACAAGGGTGGAATGCCATGCATATGTGCAAGAAAGTGAAGATGTGAAATTTCCCCCAATGTTAGATGGGAATATTCAAAGGAAAAATCTTCACTCGTAGAAGTTGGATCATGTCCAATATAGATAGGTTCAACATGATGATGAATGTAACCCAATGACGTGCTAGGAAGGAGCAAGGATGCCCCCAATGTAAGATGGCCAAGAAGCACATGATAGAAAGAAGTGGAAGATTGTTTTGAGAAATGGGACAAAGGTTCCTGCAAACATGGAAAAAAGGAAATATTATACACATGGATGTTCTGAATGAAGTAGAAGAAAAATGTGAATGTTGTGAATGTAGCTTAGAAGCGTCACAATGAAGAAGCGATTAGCCAAAGGCACAAATCATGAGACAAGATACAAACTAGAGTAAGCGTCTGAACAAGGTCCAAAAAAATATACTTGGTAACATACTAATCATGTTTTCTCATAGAGATCCAGTGTGTGAATGTGGAAATTTATTACCTCTTGGAGGGAAGATTTGATAGACAACAAGTGAAGACACCCTAGCTAATGTGTAGGAATGATTTATTCTTCAAAGTTGATTTTTTTTTGAATGGATTGTGGAAGGAGATTCATACATTGCTTTGTTGCCAGTCAGGCATCCATATCCTTGATGGAGATGCATTTGATTCTAATTGCAACATTTATCTACTTTCAGTTAGGCATCCATAGCCTTAGTAGAGATGATTGGAAATAACCCAAGAGAGAGTTATATATCAATTTTCTTTTGCTTTTAGCTTTGAATTTTTGATTTGATTGATTTTTTTACTTTTCAAAAACTTATTTCAGCTCTCTTGTTTGACAAGGGGTTAAGAACCACTGATGGCTTGATGGAAGGAGGTGGAAGTTCTTGTGATGATGACATTGGCTAGTGTCAACAAATATGTCCAAAAGTTCTTCGCAACAAGTTTTTTAGATGTTGATTGTGATAGGATCTCTATGAGGTCATGCGTTCTTTAATTTACCAAGGTGATGAAAGACCAAGGCCAAATGGATACCATAGAGGTAAATGTTTCCAAATGGATGCAAATAGGATAACCAAAATATCATCGAAGGGATGAAAATGGTAGGAAGACTTACTGAAGAAGAGAAAGAAAGGGAAGAAAGAACATCAATGTGTATGTAATACCTGATTGCAATGTGTGTTTGTTTACCTTTGATTTTTTTGAAATGTTTTCTTTTTTATGTATTTTTGAAAATTTTAGATTTTTTAAGATTTTGGGAAATTAGGACCAATCAATATCAATTTGTGTGATAAGATCCAACAAAAATGTTCACGATTTCCTTGATAAGGGAGATTAGACATGTTTGTTTATCAAGAGTCATATCATCTACACTTTTCATGATAATATTTATCTCATACTCAACAAATGACTATGATTTATCTTGAAACATGTATTTCGTATGTGGGAGGTTAAGTTCCCTATCTAAAGTTTTAATCACTTTGCGCCATACTTAATGGTTGTGCTTGTGTGCATTCTTGAATTGTTTTTTATTATGAAATTTATGATGGTTTAAATTTTTGGGAGCTTTGGAGCTCTTGGAATTTTTGATCTTAGCTTGATAAAGAAAATGTTTGGGTTTCCTATAAGCTAATATGTGACTTGTCTGATCCCAAGAAGTGGGAGAAGAAAGTGGACATTTAGACTTGATGTGAGAAATGACGGTGGACTTGCCACAATCATTGATAGAAAGATAATGTGATGGATACGAAGGATACGGTCCAAGAATTGAAGAGGATGGGCTACCAAGAGGTGTCCCATGGGCTGAAGATAAAGGAATACCAAGATGTGGCCCTAATATTGAAGATGAGGGACTTCATGGAGGTGTCCCATAGATATAATATGATGGGCTACTAGGACGTGGCCCAAGAATTGAAGATGAGGGAGTTTTAGGATGTGCCCCAAGTATAGAAGAGGATGGGCTACCAGGAGGTGTCCCATAAACTGAAGATGAAGGGCTACCTAGAGGTTTCCCATATATAGAAGATGATGGAATACTAGGATATGGCCCAAGAATCGAAGATGAGGGGTCTTTAGGACGTGCCCCTAGTATAAAATAAAATAGGCTACCGAGAGGTGAGCCACACATAAACAATGAAGGTCTACTTAGAAGTGGCCCACATATAAAAGAAGATGATGGGCTACCAGGTGGTGACCCAAGGTGAGATTATAATGGAGGAATCTTGATAGATAAAGAATGATTGGGTAATGAGAGGATAGGTCATGGATCAATGCCAGACCCATGCATTTCATCACATAATGAAGAATTTGAAGAAGTACAAATAAGATGAGGATCAAGTGTAATGATCATAGGGTCTTCCTCTATGGTCTGATAAGTGAAAGTAACCTCTTCCCCACAATACGCAAACGTATCAAGGTCTAAAGAGAATTATTGCATGTGATCTTCTAGGGGAATGTCATCGTGTGACCCTATGATTTCTGTGATTACTTATTCATTGGTGTGGGTTTTTGTGCTTCGACCATGGGAGGTTGACTAGAAGAAATGAGTCCAACTGGAGTGGAATATTGAGAAGATGATGACTCAAGAGATGAAGTAGATTTATATTTGGATGTCTCATGAGTGGAAGAAGACATGAATTTGAAATATATTGGTATAGGTTTTCCTAGAAGATGACACATTTACGGTAGAAATATAGGATCCCTCATCTAGGTAGGATATTGTGATGTAGGGGTCAACTTGGATGATTGTGACATGAGTGTTGACTTAGAATATTGTGATATGGGAGTCGACTTAGCTAATTGTGACATGGGAGTCATATTAGAAGAATCTGGATTCACCCAGATCTTCAATGGAGGAAAATGTTGTCGATGTGGCAAATAAGTGAGGTCTTGTAAAGCAAGGGAGGACTGTGACTCAAGAACCAAATTAGATGTTTGATTTATGGATCTTACAGTTACTTGGATATTCAAAGGAGGAATATGTCATTTAGGTGATTGATAAGGGAAATCCTATGAAGAAAGGGAGGAGTGCGACTTCAGAGTCAAATTAGATGTTTGATTGATGGATCTTGGAGTTGCATATATATTCAAAGGAGGAAGATGTCGTTTAGGTGACTAATAAGGGAATTCCTACAAAGAAAGAGAGAACTGCAAATTAAGAGTTGAATTAGATGATTGATTGATGGATCTTGGAGCCACACAAATCTTCAAAGGAATATTCTATTTTGGCAATTGATAAGGGGAGTCCTGCAAAGAGAGGGAAAACTACGACTTAAGAATCAAATGAGGTGAATAGATCTGATGAGAATCTTCAGAATATTGAGTTGAATACAAAGAATTAGAAGAAGAGTTGGGGGAACCCGAATAATAATTTGGATCAGAAGTGTTCAAACCATACCACCAACTATAAGATGAAGGTGGGGAACATGGTACTTGAATGGGTTCTCTAGTGCAAATAACCAAATGAGGCTTAGCCGTGATGGGAATCCTTTAATGGGAATGCCAAAAATTTGATTCTTTAGAGTCGTATGTATAAGGAACCTCACAATAGTTGGTCATTTTTGGCATTTTTGGGATACAAATGTCTATACCGAGATAGTTCGATTTAAATCCTTCAATTGAAAGGAAGTCTTGTGTCGATTTGGGAAGCACAAAGGAACCCAACTAGACATTTGGAAAATATGGGCCCTAGGACAAACCAAGCTGCATAACGACGTCAAATGATTACAAAAAATACCCAATAATAAACAATCATGAATCCAAAGGATCAATATGAACCTAAGGACACCAAAGAATAAAGAATGACCTACCCTAACAAGGTAATATATGACAATAGATATCTAGGACAATACAATGACATATAAAACTCAAATCTAACCACAACAAAATTTTACTCCCTACGATTTTTTGAGATAGGTTTGAAACAAAATAGTGACAACACAATATCACTAGTTAGGTAAAGTTTGAAACAAACAAGACCTAAATGTTAAGAAGGTATTGGCGCGATCCTCTAACAAGGTATACAATAACCAGTTTCTAAACACTAACAAGGTCTAAATTTTGTAAAATGGATGATATAAATCTGAGTAGTGTAACAATGCTATTTGGACATGTAATCAAGTTTAACAAGAAAGCAATATTTTAGTATCAAAATTGCATTGTAGTGATGCTAACAAAATAACCTCAACACTCACAAAACTCAAGACAAGGCTATGATGTAAAAACTATGTCTAAGTATATCAAGGAATTACTATGTGTGCGAGCAGCGTAACAATACAATGTAGATATTTAGGCCAAGTTTCACAATGGAAACATGATGTAAATATCATAATTGTATGGCTGTAGTGTGAACAACATAATAACTCAAAAGAATTCAGTGATAAGACAACCTAACTATAATGATAGTAAGTCTCAATATGGGTTATGAGATAAGAGGGGATACTATAACTTGACGACGTACCATTCACACTTTCAAATCTTAAATTTCGACATTACAACTTGGTCATGTAAAAACACTAAAAAATTGGTGGACATGATTATTTCTAGTAGGTATCTGTATATGTTGTTTTGTTTTGTCCCAAAATGGGCAACAAGAAAACAAAGGTGTAAACCAAGTGGTGTTGAAAAATAGTTGTTGTAACTTTGGTAGAGTTTCGCCTTGTCTTAGGTCAAGTGAAATACTAGAACAAAGTAACACAAGATATATTTCATGATGAAATGTCACATAGTTTTAAATTTAAGAGATTCTTTCCCTTGTTCAAAAAACAAGAGTTTGAATCCAACAAAGTTGTCAATTTGTGAGAGCTCTCAAGTATAAAAACTAAGAAAAAATTGGCTCCAAGCCAAAAATATTTCCTAGGGGTTCTCTCTATATGTGTCACAAGTTTACTTCTGTGAGCTTGTTTTTCCAATATTTCCCAAGGAGTATCTTGACTTTACTTTAACCCCTTCTAATATAATGAGAAACTAGTGCATTTAGTTGTATTATCACTGGGGTTGCAATGGAAATAACTTTGACTCTAATCTTTCAAGGTGTACTATTCAATTTGGTAGTTGGAGCACTTTCTCATTTCTTTCACAAGTTTCCCTCTTGCTTGAGCTATTTTGGGGTTCATAGGACCACCCCCATTATTGTAGCTTAAGGCTTATGCCAAAGGGGTCATGTCCTAGTTTAAAGCAGATGATTCATAGCTCTTAACCAAAACCTGCAATACAATGTTATGAATGGTGTGTTGGTGTGTTTTTTATCTTTTAGATTAATCAATTTGGTTTATACCTCCATTAGAAACCTACAATACACGTGAATGTTAGAGTTTGGTTTGAAGAGAGCCCTCGTTTATTTGACTAGCGATAATGTCCTTCACACAAATGATTAGTAGTTTAAAAACATCCACAATTTTATAGAAAGAGGATTAAGTGTTGCTTTTATTTCTTAAGATCACACTAGGTGCAAGAGAAGAGCATACACAACAAGTAACCCAACTAGATGAAAAGCTTGTAAATAACCTAACTACCATAAAAATTTGCAAAACAAGGTTTATTCCTAATTATTCCAGGTGCTCCTTAATGAAAGACTAAAATTGCTTTTAATTCCCAAGATCACACTAGGTGCAAGGGAAGAGCATACACAAATTTCAGCCTTGATTATTTATCAAGTGAAAATGATCTTAAACTAAAAGATCATGTACATGCCAAAATGAAAGTTTATCCCCTTAAGCATAGAAATGAATCATTATTTTTTCTACTTTAAATTAGCAAAAAGGAGGTTTATGGGTGCTTTTGTTTCTCAAGATCACACAAATTGAAAGAGAAGAGCATACACAACCCTATTCCAAACTCATACAAAGCATGAAAAAAAATCACTCATCAAACCCTAAGCCAATTTTAACAAAAATCACTTATCAAAACCTAAGTTAATTTTGTTAGAAATATTGCTCTAAAATCAGAAAATTGACAAAAACAACAACTAAAACCCTTTTTAAAATGATAGAAACCCCAAAAATTAGAAGTTGAAATTTCAAACTTTGAAGCAATTTTACCTTAGTGCATTGGTGCACATCTGTGTGCAGGAATGCACACCTTAGAGCATGAGAACACACTTTGATGCACAGGCACATGCCTGTAAAATTTACACAGTTAGCTAGCACAGGTGCAATCAAAGAAGCGTGGGTGCACACTTTGAAGCATAGGCGCAAGCCACACTCAGAGACCAAAAATACAATGATGCACAAACACACACAGTAGATCACAGGTGCACATAGTAGTGCACAGGAACACACAATAGAGCACATGTGTACACAGTAGTGCACATGCACACACCTTCCTATAGGTGATCAAAACATAAGTTTTGACAAGGAATTTTTCAAAAATATAAAATCTTTGGCCTTTTGAGGTAATTTCGACAGCACTTCACCTCCTTGAATCTTTCAAGGAACGTGAAAACAAAGCAACTATTAATAATATAATTGAAACAACTATCTAGCTTGAAAATTGAGCTACAAAGCTTTGAAAATTACTCTAAAAACTTGAAATTAATCTAAAAAGCTTCAGAAACTAATCTAAAAAACTTGAAAGTAACCTAGAAAGCTTGAAATTAAACTAGAAAACTTGAAATTGATCTAGAAAACTTGAAATGAATTTTTTTGAAAATAAGTTCAAAAGATTTTAAAAATGATATGCAATGGGGTTTAAAACCCACCGGGCATGCCAAATGATAACACCCTAAAATTTACAAAGAAAATAATATGAATAAATAGGAAAGGCTAACACCATTTCCACCTATTGTCAAGCTCTAAGTCTAGGAATGATTCATCAATGATCAAATCTTTAAAGCATGCTAAGAATGTAAACTAAATGGAATAAAAAACTAATGTACAAAGCATACTTACTATGTATTGAATTGCTAAACTAACAAAGACCTTAATAGATCTAAGAGGGTAATCGAATTGGGATTGTTACTGATCCAAACAAGGTGAAATGGTCTCTCCAAATGACTACAAGATCATATTAGATACCCATCTACTAACCCCTTTGAAGATTTTATGCAAGGATTGAGCTTGGCTATAAATCATATTTCTTATATGAGATGCCATTAGGAAATCAAAAATACATTGTTAATTGGCCAAATGGTAAGAAACATTAGTTAATTAGTGAAAATCACTAATTATGATGGAAATGATAAGAATGAGATTGATTTATGTGCATTTGACAATAATATTGTAAAAGCAAAATTCAGGTGTCTACATAGTCATCTAGGGGGTTGGTGCCTCCATGTAGGTTTGGTGTTGTACTAAACCTAGGGGTTGGTGCTCCTTGTGGGTTTTGTGCCTCACTAAACTTAGGGGTTAGTGCTCCTTGTTGGGTTAGTGCTCAACTAAATTTGATTCATTCATGTAATAAATCTTTGTTTTAGTGGGTTTTCTTCCCTTCAAGGTTTTCCCACTTACATATTGTGTTTATGTGTTCTTATGGTGCATGCTCATGTGTTTGGTTAATCATTGTTTAATATATATGTTGATGAATGATTAATGAATGGTTAAAATATAAGCAAAAAATATTTAATACTTATTCACCCCCATCTCAATGGTTGCGCTTCCAAAATATCTACCATAACTCTAACAGATCACATTTTTAATAGTTTCTATTATTTTTTATGTTTGGTTTCTCCATAATGACTTGGGCTTCCTTCTCATAGTTTGTTGACTATGATGTTCCTTTGTAGTTGGCGTTAATTTCATATATGAAATTATGAAAGTACACCATGTAATTTATCTATTTCTACATATGAGTCTCATGCTTCTATAAAATCTTCATCTTGTGCACACATTTCCTTCAAAATAAAATTAATCCTACTGAGCACATCAACACCTTGTTATATTTTTAATCATATACTTTAACATAAATTTTTATCCTTACTTATACCCCACCCACTTCATATGCCTTCATTTTATTTTTCCTTTCTTTTTAACAAATGACAACACATGATGATTAGTATATACACAAAATCCTTTGACAATGCTTAGTGTCTCCACTTCTTGAGTGTTTGCATAATTACATAGAAATCATGATCACACAAGCTATATTTATTTTTTTCATTATTCAAAATTTCACTGTAATGCACAACAGGTGTTCTTTCTTAACTCAATATTTCTTAAATGGCTATATCACTAGCACTGCTATTGACTTGAAATACCTTTGCAAAATTTGGAAATGACGAAATTAGGTTTTCTATCACCTTTTTATTTAATTCCAAAAAAATATTTTTTGTGCATGTTCTCCAAACGAAACTATTTTTGTCTCATCACATTGTTTCTATAATAGATGCATAAATACCATTAAATTTTTTGATGAAATTACGATAAAAAATAGCCAACCCATGAAACAATTGTGCCTTGAATGCACTTTATGGTGACATACAATCCACTATTGTATGAACCTTCTTTAGGTCCTTCTTCAATCCTTCTCTAGAAATCACAAATCATATATATACTTGATGTTCTTGCATAAAACTAAATTTCTTCAAATCAATCATCAAATTTTCCTCTTGTAATATCTTCAAAACTTGTCTGATATGTAACAAATGTTCCTCATGCATTTTGTTGAAAATTAGAATATCATCCAAGTATGCGATCATAATTTGCCTTAAAATTATTTCAGGACTTCATTTGTCAACCTTATGAAATTGTTTGGTGTGACATTTAATTTGAACCGTATCACAAGCCACTCATACAATCCCTCTTGAGTCTTAAATATTTTCTTCTATTCAAACCCTTTTCTTATGTGAATTTGATGGTGTTCGCTCTTCAAATCAAGTTTGTTGAATTACTTTGATCCAATCAAGAAATCCATAATGGCATCAGTGTGTGGCAATGGAAACCTATACTTGACAATGATCTTGTTGATAATCCTCGAATCTGTAAACATACACCACTCAACTCTTTTATTTGGTGCTAAGAATGTCTACAAAATGCATGAAATTATAATCTCTCTAATGTGTCCTTTATATACCAACTCATACACTTTCCTATTTATCTTTTCTTTCTATCGTGGTGTCATTCTGTAAGCCACCTTTCAAGAAAAATTGAACTTGGAGTTAGGAACATGTGGTGAATTATATCTCTCATTGGTGGAAACGCTTTAGGAAATTCACTTGACATAATCTACACAAACTCAATCGAAAACTCTTTCACTTATTGTAGTTTTTCTTATTTAAACTTATCCCCTTCCACTTAACATTCTTTCTATGTGGTATGCACTATAAGTGCACTATTTTTCTTTACCTCATTTAGGAATTGCTTTCTTGAAAGTAAAACCACTTTCATATTTGTTACTTCACTCATTTCCCATAGTGGGTTTATTTACACTTCTTACCCTCCTTTTCCACCTTATATGTGTTTGTATGACCATCATGTTGCTCCTTATGATTTAAATCCAATGTACTCCTAAAAATAACATGACATGCATTCATGGGCATGATGTCACACAACACTTCATCTTCATATCCTCATATCTAGAACTTACTATACATTTTTCTATCACCAAAAGTTGGTCAAAACATTATAGGGATTTATATGCTCGATTATTTTCAATCCCAATCTATCAACCATCTCATGCATCACTAAATTATTTGTGCTTTCATTGTTTACAATCATCTTATATACCTTCCCACCATAATAACACGTCATTCAAAATGGACTCTTCCTCTGCTTAAGACCAACTTATTTTTTGACATATTTTAACAAAAAACACTTCTTCACTTTATGGTTATTCCTCATGGCATGGCATACCATATTTTTCTAAAGAGAAAACACTAATACTGATACGAGGGTGAATCAATATTATATTAACTTTTACCTATTCAAAACATAAACATCCATAACAGTAACAATCACATAAAATATAACAATTGTAAAATGCATGATTTATGTGGAAACCCTTTCAGGATAAAACCACATAGAAAAGAATGCTTGTATTTACTATCAAAATCTAGCCCAAAATATCTCAAAATACATTCATAGAAACCAACCTACTAGAGACACCAATCTCCAATGTTGAGCACTGAATCAACTTATCTGTAGGCACCAACCTATTGGAGACACCCATCCCCAATGTTGAGCACCAACTCAACTAATTCATGAGCACCAACCCACTAGAAACACCAATCCCCAAAATGTGAGGCACCGACCTAAAAAATACACCAATCCACCTTGTGTAGTTTTTTCTTCAACCTAATGATGATAATTTTACTTCTCTTTATGAACAAAAATAAGATCATACTTTTAACATGGACGTTGGTCCAATTAATGAAATCAAATATCTTTATATTTACGCTCTTCTATATTATTTACACCTTCATCCACTCACTCTACTTGCACCTAGGTATTAATTCTCTTGTTAGTTATAGATTTGCACTACTTACTCTTCCTTCCTCTTTAATAGTCTTCCATTCCATTCATCTTGTGTTTTTTGTTTTTCCTCTCTAGCGATCCTCTAACTACATCATCTTCTTAGCAATTCACTCTTTCTTCCTCTTCAACAATTCACCTTTTGGATTTTCTCCTCCTTATCAATTTATACATTCTCTCCATCTACTCTTAGATTTTTTTAATAACCCTCATAGTGTTCCTCCTCTTATTTTATACTTCACTTTATCCTTTCTCTTCTTATTCCATTTCCTCTACTTTTTCATCTTCATCTACCTTTATAATTGATTATGCGACTCTTCACTTCTTGGGAGTTAAAACATGAGTTGACTCTTTCAATGATTAGTGTCATTTGGCCTTCCACTTCAACTCACTGCACATATGTTGCGTATTCATTTCATACTTTTTTCGTAATGGTTGTGAATTCATTGCACCCTCTAATTATTCCATACAAACACTAATATTTAACAATTTTTCTGCATGATACAAATTTTCAACATCCTTCTCTACTTTCTCTCAACACTTTGTTGTCTTCTCTAGAATAGCTCACTCACACTTATATTCCATGCTCTCCACAACTCCATCTAAATTTACTCCATTTCTTTCCTCAGAGTCTTTTCCCTTTTATCACTAACTAGAATTTTTGCTTTATATTTTGTAGTTAAACCCAATAATTAACAACATGTAGGATCTCCTACATAGCTCAATACAAGGCCTATTTCCTAAGCATTTTAACTAGAAAATAACTTTCTATGCATAAGAAAACTATTGAAATGTCTCCAATTTGGGACTATTTTAGATTTATCAATCTTTACCATTTTTGAATAATTATATGTATAATTGTTATTTAAAGTGTGAATGGAAATCAATCAAAAGTATCTTCATAGTTAACAATGTTTTTTGTAACAATATATGTACTATGATGCTATCAAAACTGTTGGGATACAATAAGCAACATTTACAACCCACTTCTCATGCTTTTTACGGATCTATTGGACATATTATGTTACCCCTTAAAGTGGAAAACACACCTATACTATCATCTATTCAACATAATCCATGATTGAAATCATGTAAATATACATCAATGGCTTCTCATCAAACATTAAAATAAAATTACCATATCCTATAACATAAGCTTAAAGTGATGCAATTTTTTTTAATCTCATGAGATACTTCATCGAGGCATACGCCTCCTCAAATAGTCCATCCTACACATTCACCTACATCAAGACATTCTAATAATGTGACACATAATTCCATTTCATATTATCATTCAAGCATAGTCTCATATCTTCCCCATATATATGAGTTAGTCATTGGATAGCTCATTTTTGAACAATTTCAATAAATATAATTACAAAAAAGAAAAAAAGAAAAAATAATTATAATTTCCAAAAGCATTCAAATATTCTAAAAATAAAAAATTAGAAAGTGAGCATAGAGTAAGATATTAATTTTCTACGTTACATATGTTGTTTGTGTTTATGTGTGTAAGGGTTTGACAAGAGTTATTTCCTTACTAATTATTAGGTGTAAGAATGTTACAGGTAGAATATTTTGAATAAATTAATACACATTAATCATAAAATCCATAATATAGTTATTATGTTAATCAAAAGTAAAACCGAAAGGATTGAGATGTTCACTGTAACACAAATTCCCAAAAAAGGATAAATCCTAAGGTTTAAAGTGTTTGATGTAACATGTGTTCTTATAAATGTAATGATGGAAACTAGTTTTATATAAACATGCAATACTAACATCCACCTACAATGATAATTAGACTACATAGATTTAGGAAAAATAAATAAACATTTTATGTGATTTTGGGGTAGAACATGGGTTGATGTGGATTGAACTTCATAATTTGAGAGATATAAAAATAGTGATAAACATAAAAATTAAAAATATACCGTGCCTTTTTTGGTGGTGACGTAAACATGGTGCAAAAATGGAGAAAAATAATGTATGCCAACCTTTTACGTCCATTTGTACCATCCTAAGAACAAAAACATAAAACAATAAAAAAATATGCAAAATTGATCTTAAAAATGGAGTTGATTGTACTTTATGTATTAGTGATTTATTTAAATACATGTTGTTTAACATACTCCATACACAGAACAATGACACTAATATTTTTGATAGATTTCAATTTCTTGAGAATATGATGCAAAAATTTGACACTAATATGATCGACAAATTTCAATTTTGAAATAGTGATGTAAAATTCTAATGTTCATATTATGGGTGAATATCAATTTCAAAATAGTGAAGCAAATTATGTTGACATAGAATATGTTGATGTAAAAATCAATGATGCAAAATGTAGAGATTAAACAATCTCACCTAAATACAATTTTTAAAATATTTGATGCATTATTTTCTGACGCAATATTTTATGATGCACTTTTTTACACTAAACAATGATTTATGTATTGTAATTGTCACTTAGTTTCTGACATTGAAAACATCACTTAGCCTTAGTGATTCTAATGTAAAATTACATCTCAAATACTCTTACATCGTGCTCAAGAAAAACATTATAGGCTTAAAACCCCATGATTGTGACAAAAACTATGATGCTAAATTCATGAAATCTACTAGTGATTGACACAATTCTAAAACATTGGTAATTGGCGGCCCATGAAAATAAAGTAGAATGATGTCTCTAAAATATATATATAGAGTGATGATCCCTAGAATACAATTGTTATTTTGAATATTGAACAATAGAAGGGGATATATATGTATGCATATAAATTTATTCGAACAAACTCTCACTAGACATTAAAAAATGTAAGAAGACTAAATTTAGATGTTATCCTAGAGTAACTTGCATCAAAAAATTCCTAGAGGGTTGCTTCTTCTTCTTTAGTTCATCCTAATAATTAACAACATTTAGGATCTCCTCTAAGGCCCCATATCAGGCATGTTTCCCAAACATTTTAATTGGAAAATAAGTATAGGTGGACAAGAACACCTTATTGAAATGTCTCTAGTTTGGGACTATTATAGATTTATCATTCTTTATCATTTTTGAAAAATTAGATGGGTAGTTGTTATTTGAAGAATGAATGGAAATTAATCAAAAGTCTCTCCATAGTTGATAATGGTTTATCTAATAATCTATGTACTATGATGTTATTTTTTAAATAGTTGGGATGCAATAATCGATATTTATAACCCCACTTCTCATGCTTCTTGTGGATCTATTGAGCATATTGTGTTACCCATTCAAGTGGAAAACAAACCTATCTTATCATCTATTCAACATAATCTATGATTTAAATCATGTAAATCTACGCCAATGGCTTCTCATCAAGCATTACAATAAAATCACCAAATCTTACAACA
This sequence comes from Taxus chinensis, assembly GCA_019776745.2. Lineage (NCBI taxonomy): Eukaryota > Viridiplantae > Streptophyta > Pinopsida > Cupressales > Taxaceae > Taxus > Taxus chinensis. The sequence goes on from CM034150.1 coordinate 253,824,640, forward strand.
TAATCTTAAAGCAACACAATCTCCTATCTCACGCAATACTCCATCAAGACATACACCTCCTCGAGTGGTCCATCCTACATGTTTACCTACATTAGGACATTCTAATATTGTGACACATAATTCCACTTTAGATTATCATTTAGGCATAGTCCTTAATCCTCCCTATACGTATGACTTAGTCATCAGATAACTCACTTTCGAACAATTTCAATAATAAAAAGTGAAAAATCAAAATACTTGAAAATCTAAAAAATATTCAAATATTTTTAAAATATAAAATCAGGGCTTGATCATAGCTTGAGATACTAGTTTTCTACTTTATATATGTTGTTTTTGTTTACACCCTAACATAAATAATAATGTGTGAGGGTTTGATAAGAGTTCATCCCTTACTTTTTGTTAGGTGTAAGAATGTTACACATAAAAATTCTAAATAAACCAATCCACATTAATCATACAATCTATAATACAACTCTTAGGTTAATCAAAAGAAAAATCCAAAGGATTGCAATGTTTAATGTAACACAAGTTCCACAAAAAGATAAGCCCTTACGTTTTAATTGTTTGTTTTAACACATGTTACTCAAAATGTAATGATGGAAACTGGTTTTACATAAAAAAATACAATACTAATATCCACATACAATGATCATTATGTAATTTTTTTAAAGTGCATTCAATTTTATGATCTGTTTTTATTTAATCTTTCATGCACACTTTCTCTAACTTCTCTTTCCTTCTTCTCCTTCTTATCCACTTCCTTTCTTCCCAAAACCCACAAATGCAATTTTGAATGCATATTTGTATATGCATTTTTGGTTTTCAATAAGGTTAACCTCAGTCCTCACCAATCATTTAGGAGGGACTCTTTCCCCTTTTCACTATTGTTATATTTTACACATGTGAAAAATCACATGCCAACAATTTTTGGTAACTTCACTGGGGATACAAAATTTTCACTAGTGTTAGATCTTGGTCATAATAGTTATCTTTTTATGTATTTGGATTTTCCTTCAAAAATAAATTATTTGAGTAAATGAGTCTCACTGAAAAATCCTCTTATCTTACATCCTTATACATGTGTGATTCAAAATAATCAAGAAGACATCTACACTAATCTAAGGTTCTTCATTTGGAGAAACCATCAAAATAATAGATGAAGAATAAGATCATACCAATGCAACAAGAATAATACAAGTTGTGTAAATTAGATGACAATGAGAAAGGATTGAAGCTCAAATAGTTGCACACATTCCTTTATCTATGATTATTCCATCAGTTCAAATTATGGTCTATCAACCCAATCTTGCCTTTGAAGAAGTAACTGAAGAATATATTGTTGTAAACCTTCAAGTCATTACATGGAATTATCGTAAGAGTTTTGGGAAATATTTGAGAGTTGAGAGAGTCATTGATCTCGAAGTATATCGTGCCCAACTTACAATAATGTCTACCAAAATTGTATCCATAAAAATACCAAGACAATATGTAGTATGAGTTGTTCAAGGTGCTGACCCACAACCTCCTCAACCTAGAAAACAATAAATATTGATCATTTCCTTCAAATTGGCTGAGAAAAGATTCGTAAGAGGTGATAAAGAAAAAGGAATTAGTGACCCAATCTTTTATTTTCAGCAGAAAAATGATTTCAAACTTTCTCCTACAAAGAAGAAAGGTTTAAGAAAGTAGGTGAGTCTCACTTCATGTCCTAAAAAGAAGCCAAAATAAGGTGTCTTAACCATTCAATCCATTATTCTCCCTAATACATTCCTTCCATTACACACTATATTTCTTAGGATGGTTTTTTTTACCTTGGGGAACTTCCATTGGTCCATTGGATCTTATACAACTTCATGATCTTCTTAAAGGCTCTAGGAATAATTACCCAAAATTCAATGGTGGTGGTAAAATATATCCTAATGACCACATACCATTATTTTTTTCCACATGTGGAGTCATTTGAATTGGACACAAATATGTTATTGTTCACTTATTTGTAGAGAATCTATAGGAAGATGTTACTGATTGGTTTTATCATTCAAGAACAGGTACTATAAATAACTGGGATACTATGAAATGAAAGTTTGAATAATGGTTTAAACCTACAAAATATGAACATGCACTCTTATAACAACTTTCCCAAATGAAGAAAGAACCATATGAACCCATACGAGACTTTGTTTCTAAATTTAATAAATTGTTGAAAAAAATTCCTCAAGGATCTCAACCTATGACATATAATCAAAAGTGATTTCTTCATCAACACACAACTTCTAGAAGTTGGTTTCCTCTCGAGGAGAGCTAGAGTTGAAAACTTAGATCTTTCATAAAATCAAGATATAAAAATAGATGATGATCTCATCATGGCAAGAAATCCAAATAAAATTTATAATAAAATAAAAATTCAACATGATGGTAAAAAATCTTTCGAAGCTCTGATACAAAAATTAGAAAGTGATATAGAGGCATTAAAGAAACAAGTTACAAAAAAAATTGGTACTTCCTTATCAAGATGTGGATTTACAACTTACCTCAGGTGACACATTTTTCTAGGCATATCACTATCATGTACATGCCCTAGGTTTCATTCCCTTATTTATTTCTGGATTTGGTTCCTGAGTTAATAGTTAGTTCTTATTAGTGACTGATTACAATTAGAAAATGACTGTGCAACTGTTGAAACTGCTCTATAACTATTTTTCCCCTAAGAAAACAAGAGCACCCATGTGGGACTCTCGCACCCATAAATTCCTATTTGTTATAGGAACTTATGTCCATGTTCGAGTTTTGTAGCCAAGTCTATTTTTGGCCCTATTTTATAACTGATTTTTGTTATGATCTTATTGTCTGTGTTTTAGTAACTATTTTTTGTGACTACTAGGAGGGTGAAAAGGTTCACCCAATGTTTTCCCTCACCCATTTTGGGTGTGTGATATGAAACAAATTGAATGGAGTCCAAACGAGGAAGTATGAAACTAATATGCACATCTAATATAGGAATTCTATAGGGGGAATATGGATTACGCATGGTAGTTACCATTGCACAAGCAAAACAAGTGGAAAATGCTAGCATATAAGTTTTAGTGACAAAAAAGCAATACCCATAGAAATATTAACTAGGAAAGAACATATAGGAAAATAGAAAACAAGGACACAAAAAGTAGTTGGTTGCATACACGGGATGCCACTCAGGATGTCACAAAACAATCAGAGTTGTCAAGGCTTGTGTAAACAAGGTAGCAAAAAAACATAGTACATAGATTGCAAACAGTGACAAACAAAGTATAAGTAAATCAGGTAACCTTGATTAGAAGGAGTCCTACAAGGAAAATGCTATACATGAAGCACCCGTTAGCATGTTAGGAAAGATAAATAGTATGTAACAATGTAATATCTGAGTATAGGAATGAAAATGTGAAATATCGCAATGATAACACTTGATAGTAAGTGATAAAAGGTAGATTCCCCCAGAAACCTCATTAGGATTGGTAATGGATAGTACTAAGCATCATACATCATGGGAAAACCTGTAAGTGACATGTATTCACCTCAAGATACCATGTGAATGTGCATATGTGTATGAAAAATGATAACCAAAGGTGCAAAATATATTAATATAAGCAAGGAAAAATGCATCCAATCAAGATCCAAGCCTTTTTTTAGATTTTTGAATAAAAAAATATAAAATAAAACTAGCTAGAAGGGGGGAATAAGGATACCCTAGGTGGGTGGGTGTAAAGTGAGGTCCATGTGAAGAATGCCCTAAACATTCAAGTATGAACCAAGAAAAAGAGTGTGTGATTGGGTGGTGTGGGGGAATTAGGATGCCCCATAAATGTGAATGCCAAAAAGATCTATGCAATAAGATAAAGGGGCAAGGGCCCATAATCAGATGATTGAAATAACTATGTAGATGTACATGATCTAAGACTTGATGTTCAAGGGAGGGCGCATGAGTCCAAGTATATGAGATAGGTATAGACTGAGCATGTAGGGAATAGAGTGTGAAATATGTCTAGATGGAGCATGTGAATCATGTGACCCATTTGAAGAGTTTCCCCCATGAGGTGGGCTATGGAATCTATAGATGCAACAAGGCATGTGTGTAATATCCATGTGTGAAGGAAACTAAGATGGATGTGTAAAAGGGGCTATAGGAGGAACATGGGCTCCATATACCATAGGAGGTGTCAAGGATAAGGAGCCATCATTAATAGGAGAAAATTCACTAGGAGTGGTCGTGATCTACAAATGTAAAAAATGAACACATGTGAACATGAGGCAAGGACCTAGTGTCAAATGAAAGTGAATGTACCATAGTATGTAGAGTCATGCATATGGAGAAACTATAATATGTGTAACATTAAGAAGCATAAGAGATATTAGAGAATGATGGAAACATAGTTAGGGGAAAACCATATGGAGTCCAACATCCCAATTGCATGAGTATGAAGTGTATATGTAATAAAAGTTTGCCCATTAGGAGAAAATAAAATAGATGTCAAATTGGGCTCATTGGAAATAGTGGAAGGATTAAGTACAAACATAAGAATCGATATTTGAGTCAAAACATGTGAAACATATGTAATGTTAGGAGGTTCATTAGTATAAATGACAAGTAAAAGGTGCAATTGGGGAAGATTAGAAGCAATAAAATAGTATGAAATAGCCCATATGATCATAGACAAAAATGTAGAAAGAGGGGAATGGGTGCCCCCGTGAATGTAAAAAGATAAGGTGTAGCCATAGTAAATGAATCATGCATAAGATATTGGAAAGTGAGAGTATTAGGAATCATTGTAAAATCAGTGTACGATGCTCTAACTTATGATGTGAAAGGTGCAGGGAGAGATGGTACATTGGAAGCACTAAGCATATGATCAATAGAAGTGCATTGAGAGTGATATATAATGGGAGGAGTATCATGGATTCCAATAGATAATTGATTGTTTAAATAATTACAGCTAGGGCACATCCCAAGAGGATAAGGACATGTAATGTAGGTAATTTCATGAGCTTCATGTATGAAAGAAATATCAGAAGGAGTAGCAACATGAGGTGTGGAATATATTATAGCAGTATTCATGGAAGAAGGTGTAGTAAGGGTATTGTGTGTTATGGCATGGGTAGAAATAAGTTCATGTATATTATGTATATAAGGTTGGCCTAGAAGGATACTATAAGGAACATCGTGAGGCATAACGTGACATAGAACATCAAGAGTGAAATATCTCATAGTAAGGGAAGAGAGATTGTACCCACCACTTGCTTAGGTGTATTATTAAAGCCACAGATACAGAGAGTAGATGGATTGAGATGAGTAGCATAAAGCCCTATTTGATGGAGGAAGGAAATATTGTATACATTAATTCAAGATCCAGGACCAACTAGGACATGCTTAACAATGAGATTATGAATTTAAACATGGGCATAAAATGAGGAAGAATAAGAATCAAAGACATGGGAAGCCATGAAAGATATGATAATGGGAATGTAAGGAGTGGGTTCACCAAATGATTTAATACAATTAAATATAAAATAAGGAAATTCTTGATCAAATAGATAAAATAATAAATAAGAAAGATCAAACAAAGAAAATGTAAGCAAGAGTGTTAGATAGGATTTTTAAAATAAATCAGCTTGCCACTGTAGGTCTGGACTAATTTTGGGTCGGTGAATGATCTAAATAGGCATATTATGGGTTGTGTAAAATTTGATTCTAAAATTGGCTTGTGACAATATTAGGTACAAGAGTGTCTGGAATGGGAGAAGGCTGCCTGGGCGTTGGTGTATGTGGTAATAATTAGGATCTGATTCTTTATATGTTGTTTCTTATCATTCCTTATTTCTTATAGGCCATGTCATGTTCATTATATTTTTTATCTGTCGCACATGTACCTACAAAACAAACCCTAGCTACCTGCACAAGACTCAAGTGCACATTAGATGAATAAAAATATGCATATGTTTGAATCAAAATGACCTTGGCAGTCACTCCAATGTGATTGTCACTGAGCGCTACACTACATTTCAAACTCCATGTAGTTATTATATGTGTGTAATTGAAATAGTGTCCCTGGAGCTAGGATTCCATAGTTCCAGTCACACAATGAACATTAGGCTACAACTACTTTGTCCCAATGCAAATGTGTGGTAAGGAGTTCAGAATAAACCCCCTATGTAGTGAAGTATGTAGCCCCAAAAAGTAGTCCTTGATATAGTAGATATAAAATATTAGCTCCTTGTAATAGTATGTGCCTCTTGAATTCTTCCCCCCCTTGTTGAGATTAAATAAAACATGTATGTATGTATGTATGTGTATATATATATATATATATATATATATATATATATATATATATGATTCCTTTTCTTAAGTTTCTTCATCAACAAGTGAAAGGTTGACCAAGGTTGATAAAAGAAGACAAGAGAGAAGTAACATTCAATATATATATATAAAGGACATACGTGCCCAGAGGGGATAGTAATTTTAGGGTGCTCCTATCCCTAATGGGTGGTCATGTATAAGATAATTAAAAAGATAAATAGTGAAATCAAAGCTAATAAAGATGTCGGTTAATATGTAAAACATCAAGTTGCAAGTCTAAAACAGTAAGCAGTAAGGATGAAAAAGATATAAGAAATGACAAAGAAAAGTGAAAGGGTTATTAATGACTAGTTCTCTTGCTTAGGAATCATGCATATAAATAAAGTATTTAAAATCTATATGTACATAGTAAGTGTGTGATTTAGTGACTATAAAAACAAAGTCACTTCCAAATCAATGACCTCGTCCATTATGGGATAAGTGAAGAGAACCTAAAGGGAGCCATGAAAAATTTGATTCATTATGGATTGTTCCTTTTAATATAAGGAAGTTTTGCTTAGATAATACATATTATCTCGCATATCCTCATGGTACTCATCTACCATTTCCCTAAAGTGGGAAGTATCTCAAGCACTACAATTAGTAATGGTTGGTGGTCCCCAACTTTGTATATAGGTGAATTAGGGTTTATGTTGTGTTTTCCCCATTTTCTCATGTTTTGTTTGTCGTTTCTCCCTTTAGTATGGAATCTACGCAGATCTAAATTTTTTTAAAGTCTTATATGGGTTCATTGTTGTGTCCTCGTGATTCATTGTCCCCGATAAAAGCCAGTTGTCTTCCCAAAATTTTTAATTTCCAAATTTACAAAAAATTAAAACTTTTCACGTTAATGTGTTGTGTCGATTAACTAACCCACTCTATTTAATGAAGCCATTATCTTTCAGTTTGTCCAATAACTTGATCGTTAAGCATCACAACATTGCATCATCCCATTCTTGACATCACCATTGTCTTGCCTCACCTCACATACCCTCTTGCTTTTTGCAAATTGAAACTAATCTTTAAATTAATGATTTTAATTTAATTATTTCAAATTAATTAATAATATTAATTTAGTTAATATTATGTATTGATTGATTTTAAATAATCAAATTAGTGTTATTAATTTTATGTAATTAATTAGCTATTAATTAATATTATTTATTATTAATTAACAAGCTATTAATTTTATTAATTGAATTATTCATTTCGTTATTAAATTAATGATGTTAATTTGATTTAAAATTTTAACTAATTGATTTAATTAATTAAACTGCTAAGTGGAGAGTGAAGTGAAATTGAAAACTCCCTGGACAAGGCCCTCGGGATATTTTTCTCAATTATCCACGAGGAAGTTTGCCATGCCAAATTTGAAAAATAGAAAAATTCAACCCGCTTCACCATTTTCCATTTATCATTATCTCCCTCTTCCACATTAATCTTTGACTTCCCATAATTAATGGAAATTGTTATCAAAGGCACAAAATCAGGGATAATTTTAGTGGTGGCGAAAATTTCATTTTAGGAAAATTTGAAAAAGGTGATTTTTTCGGAGCGGGTCGTTGTCCTGTTTGCCTAAAATATATAGTATAGTTTTTTGTTGGGGTTGGCTTCAAATTCATTTGAAAACATATCTTATAAAAACCTAGGTGATTCGTCGGGTAGTATACCACAAGTAGCTTACCAAATTACCAATACCATGAAGTTTGAACTCGTATACTCTTAAGCACCAGAGATTGTTGTTAGCCTGTTAGGGTTAGTTGTTGACACGCGATAGGGATATAGTTGACGTGTGATAAAGATGTATTACAAACACATGACAAAGGGGTAAGTAGTTGACATGTGAGAGGAATAGAGTTGACGTGCGACAGAGAGAGTTGACGCGTGACAGGGCATAAGTAGTTGACGCGTGACAGTTGACAGAGTTGAACGCATGACAGAGATAGTTGAAGAAAGGTGACGTGCGACCATTTCAATTGATGCCCTATTGACGCATGACAAGGATTATTGACGTACTTTTGATGTGCGATAAAGGGTTAGTTGTTGACGCGCAATAGGGATTCGCTACTTGGTTCTTTTGCTGAAGCAGGGCTCTGTTTAGAATAATGGAATGTGCTAGTCCTAAGAATGCGGAGACCCTAAAAGTAACTAAGAAATCTTAGAAATCATTGTTAAAGTATTTTGGAAACTCTGCGGATACAGATATTGAAAATACCAACAACCATAAAGATGCCACCAGAAAGAATCAGAATATTGACTGTGTGGAAGGTATTATTGAGGTGGACATGCATTCTGCACAGTATCAAACAAATGACACCTACGATAATATGCCAGATCTTGAAGATATTCTTCCTGTTGGGGTGCAACCAGAATTGCATCAAGATATCACACATACAAATACTTAGCAAAATGGAACACAAAAATCAAATTCGAATTCCGATTCATGAAAGAGGAAACCAGGTGATTGTGATATTGCTCTAAAATTCTACTCAAAAAAGTAAAACATTGAAAACGAACAAGAATATGTGGACCATTGGTAGGTCGTACAAGTTTGATTGGGCAGCTAAATTTCCGTTTATCGAACCTTTACAATCATCTAATTCTAAAGAGATCCCATATGAATATACATATACAATATGTATGTGGAAATTGGGAAAGCAACACAAAATGCAAATAAAGTTGGACACTATAGAAAAACATTATGGAAAATAATATTTGACTGTAACGGGGGTGGATGGCTAGAAAATCAAAACACAGGTGGAAAACTGAAAAAGAATGCATGCATGTTAGATACGCATCAGAATATGAGGTAGATCAGAAAAAATGTAGACATCTCTTGGAAAAGGGAGGAACGATCACATCACATATTGGTAAGATGAATCAAACAAATCTACATGCAAAACTCATACAATTCTCTACTCTATTTCACATACTAAAAAAAGAAAGACCGATTTCAGATTTCCTTGATTTCAAAGTTTTGTATCAATATAATGGAATGCTAAACGTACCTCAGTCTCATTGGTTTGAAAGTAGTGGATGGGAAATGGAAAAATGACCTTTCAATGATAGAGAAGAAAGATTTGAAAGAGAATGTCAAAAAAATCAAAGTTTATCTCTCTTTCAATTGATGAAGTGACAACAATCGACAACACTACATGGGTATGTATCCATGTCTATACTTTAGAAAATCATATAAGGACACCTCATCTATTGGGTGTTATGAAAATGGTTAAAAACTGTAATGCCAAAAACCTACATAAAATAGTTGTTTCTCATTTGAAAGATATTGCTGGAATGAATAATTATGAAATTGCTACGAAGTTGGTATGCGTTGGAGCAGATGGTGCATCTGTCATGTAGGGTCACCGAACAGGGATGTGTGTTAGATTACAAACAACACTGGCCCCATATATGATACCAATTCACTGTGTGGCTCACAGAATGAATTTAGCGTATAAAATGGTAAGCAACCACAAAAATGTTGCTAAATTAGAAGACCTTATAAGATAACTTCATGCCTATATGGCAAGAAGCCCAAAGTGATTTCTTGAGTTCCAGAAATTTGCAATTGGAATTACAGATGGCAAAAAACTTCTGAAAGATGGTTAGACTAGATGGATCTCTTTGTATGAACCTGCATGCAAAGTTTGTGAGGAGTATCCTTTGTTGGCTAGTTTCATGCACAAATACCGTCATGAAGTTGATAGGGTCAAGGGACTTGTTGTTCCGTTTAACTGATTTGGAGACATTGCTTACATTGGTTGGTATTCTTCCAATGTTGCAGGAGATTAATACATTGATGAAGCATGCACAGGGAAGATTAATCTATATTGTGGATTTTATACGGATGAGAAAAATGGTATGTCAAAGTATTGATATCTTATACTGTTCCCAAGATAGTTTTGATACACTTGTTTTTGAGTATTGGAAAGCTTTATTAGATCTTAAAAATTCTAGTAACTATTTGAGATTTAATATCCACGATCACCTCTACATCACTGTTAATGGGAGGGACATACCACTGCACATTTTGCAAAAATGTCAAGATATTACAGGATCGAAATGAGAAGATGTTCTCGTGACATGTAATCTCTTTGAGTCTGTTATAGTTGAAACAAGAATAAAGCTTAAAAAATTTCAGAATCCTTATCATCAGAAATTAGAGAAAGTTTCTCCAAAGATAAAATTCTTGAAGCCATGGGTGTGATGAATCCTAATTTGTGGAATACTGAAGGTGGTCGTGCTGACTTTGTAAGAAAGCATTTCCATAAATCCATGGGTACAGTAATGGAACATTTCGCAAAGAATTCAGAGTTCAAGGGTATGGAAATCAAAGGTATACTGAATGTTGATTTATTAAAATTTCAATCAACAAATTTTACAACAATGAGGAACCAATATAAAAATTTAGACGAACCTTCTGAAAGTGGTGCTATTACAAGGCTGTGGCGAGGAATCTATCAAAGTTCTATCTTACAAAAAGATATCAGTGAATATTTCAAATTATATGAGTTATGCCAAACAATGATTTTGGGGTCTATGGAGGATGAAAGGGTTTTTAGTGCACTATCATTTATAAAATCAAAACTGAGAAATAGGTTGGATAAAAATATGGAAAGTTGCATGAGGTGTTATGTTTCTCAGTACTCCATGGAAACCTTTCCTTTCGACAGAGCAATTGCGCATTGGAATTCCCTTTGTGAAAGAAGAGGTGTGAATAATATAGCTACATGTACAACTATTCCCAATGTTGAGAGTGGAATTGGTGCATCATCACACTCTATAGAAGAGAACATCGAGTTTGAAGAAGCTATTCAATAATGGATTGTTTCAACTTTAAATAGGTATCTTCTTCACCTTAATCTTATTGTTTGTCACTTTAAATTTTTTTCAGCTCTTGTTATCATTAAAAATGTTACAGGTCTATATATTTACATTTATTTACATACAATCTTTTTCTTTTATTTGAAAACGTGGGTTGACATCCATCCGAGGAAGCTAGTACTTCTCGGGACTGAAAATGTCAAGAAACTCACCCATCTATCTACTAATCTATTTCTCGTGTTAAGTTTTCTTAAAACAAAGATCTAGCACATTACCAGTGATGATTTCACAGTAATCTAAAACACTAGAGGTAAGTTAAACCCTATCATATCATCTTTCTTGATTTCTTACAATTATGTTTAATTTATTTTTTATATTTGCAAAATGCTTTGATATATTTTTTAAACTTTGTGGGATAAAATGACACAATTGAATTTTACAGAGGAAGATATTTCCATACTATACAATTCATAATCCACAATCCATTATACAATTCATCATCCACGATCATACTAGAAGCTAAATCTATGTCCACATAAAATTCATCATCATCCATATATATCATATCATTATCATAATCATGACACTAAAATTATTATTAAAACAATTATTTATCTATTTTAAATTTAAAGAAATGTCTATGTCCTAACACATTCCATTTTTTTAAAACAATTATCCATTATCATCATTCATCATGATCTATATCCATTCTAATGTTATCATGATCATATCATTACAAGTATCGAGAAGAAGAATTATCGTGTTTGAAGCTAAATCTACGTCCACATACAATTCATGATAATTCAAGTAAACAAGAAACATACATCATCATGTTTCATCCATATCTAATGAAATAACCATTAAGAGTAAACCAAAAAAGCATAAACTCCATATACAATCTAAAATTTCTATACATAATATATACGAGGTTAAAAAATTATAGATTATATAGTATTTCAAATTTTAAAAGGCTATCAAATCTAGATAATAAAATTCAAATACCACGACCACAACATTCAATGTTGCAAATTTTCAAATATAGACTCAATATTTCAAGTTTCCACACTTAATAATAAAAACTTTCAACCATCTTTTTCTGTATCCAATTCAATTCATGTTCTCCTTTCCTTAATGGTTTCTTCACCTGTGGCTTTACTCCTTTCCCCAACGACAGAAATAACCCTAGAACTTATGAGATCATCCGCAACACAGTCCAGATTTTTAAAAATTCTTTCTTCTTTCTTTTTCGCATCTCCATGGGACAAAAAATTTGGATCAGGTGTTGCCTTAGCTTTGAATAATATTTCAGGGTTGAAGTCGTGCTCTTAAATTATCCACTTCAGTGTATTGTTTTGTTTGTTAACCAAAACAATATTTTCCTTCAAATTCTTCACTACGGATAAACGGTTCTTTGATGTTTCCAAGTGAACTTGGAAAACCTTTGCTTGACTCTTAAAATTTTCATATTTCAACTGCACAAAAAAATTAATGTCAATTCAACATATACCTAAAATAAGAAAATTTCAAGTTAACAAAAAATATTGTTTGAAACTGATAATACTTATGACCGTTGTATCTCTCTCGGCATTTGCAACTACTTCTAGATCCTTGTCCTTAGACCATTTGTTAAAATATGCCTGGGCCTCAGCACTAATATTTTCCAATTTGTTTAATGTCTTATCCAAAATTTCATCTTTATAGTTGTTATATGTGACAGTCCCACTTCTTACTTGGGTAAGTAAGGAATCCATCTTCGCAGGTTGATTCTAGACTGTAGCGTATAAACTATCTCTTTGCTAATAATTTTCAAAATGACTAATAATATCATTGATAAGTACTTTATCCCTTCTCTCCCATTCTATGAGTTGACTGATATGAGGTAGAATAAACTCACTGACATGGGATTGACAATCATAACCAATTAAGTTCTCCAAAGGAAAAGGTAACAACTGTTCACCATCTGTATCTGATGAAGATGATCTTGCTGGAGAGGTATGAGGGCTTTCGGGATGATCAATTGCTACTTGTTTCTACCTTTGGGTGGCCTGATTCTGTTTGTGATAAAATTAATCAAGATTCAGATAAATAAATTTAAATCAAAATGTAATTCATTATGGTAAAGTATGCTGAAATTGAAGTATGCCTGCTGGCCTTGAATCATCTCACGAGTATTGAAAAATCAGTTGGGTCATTGTTATCAATGCCCAAATAATCTTCATCTAAATTTATATTATTCAATACTGATATGCCTGTTGCACTGGGCAAGCCACCAACTGATAGGGTTGGAATTCGAAAGGAGGAGGCAATGTTTAGTGTCTCGCTAGGGGTCAGAGCAATTGGCATGCATCTACCAATGTTCTTTTTTCCTGTTCCTCTGGTTGGAATTTTAAATATTATTGGTTGAGGGGGGGTCGGTGCTACTGTTTGAACAAAAGGACTGCAATGTGCTGAAAAGTTCAAGAAAAAACATGAAAAACTAGAAAACAATCTAAAAACTATGAAATTAAATGAAGTAGTATTCAAAAGTTGTACCTTGTTGTTGAGGGGTAGTTTGTCGTGGTGCTAAGGGTGGCCGTGTAGGATTAGTAATTGGTGGTTGTTGAGAAGATACAAATGCATGTGACTATACGGTGTGAGTTGGGGAAGAAGGTTGAGTTTCTAAAACATGCATATGGTCCAAAGTCCCTGCAATGTCATCAACATTGAATTATATGTCAATTCAATTGGTTAAAATTTAAATTGGAAAATAAAAAATACAAATTTAGAATTTGTAAATAATATTTGAGAAGGTATTACTTCTCTGGAATTTAATGAGTTCAAACTATTGAGGGTTCGAAGAGGAGTGAGCTTCCATTTCAGATTGGGAATCTCCCAAAGCCTCAACGTGTTGTTGGCCTCTTTCTCCTGATAACGCCTTTTTTCGGGGAAGGGATTCAATAAATATTCTCTACAAACTGTAAATTGTTAATAACTATGCAGTGTAATGTCGACATACAAACTTATAGTTTATACCTATTATTCTTCAAATGGAATTGACAACATCATCAACTCCTTGTCAGTGTAAGAAGGAATTGGTTTGTCTTTTAAATTTAAAAGAGCCTTGTAATAAAGGCCAAGGAGATAGTTTGTGGAATAAATGACAGTTTTTTTGAAAGCTTTACATTTGTTATGTCGGTTTTTTTTATTTTTTATAGATAGGTGCAACAATCAAATTTTTGTTTTGAGATAGTGGAAACTATGTATGCAATGTCCCAGTTTGGTATATCTATTTTCCAACCTTGCAAAACTATTCTGGATTAAAAAGGAAATCATTGTAGTAAGAAAGGGGTGTGTAATTACTTGCGCATCCACACCATGCCTGGATTTATTGACATGAACTGCAAATGCCAAAAAAAAGTCGGAATTAATATAACATTAAATTGTATCACAATCATAAACAAAATAAAACATGATGAATGAAAACAAATTATAATTACAATCAACATGGAAACCGAACGTTGATTCCAAATATTTCTTGTCATCTTCCACGAGTGTTGCCTTCATTGTAACAAAGGGTAAATTTATGCATGGAAGGCCCGTAAACCGATGGATATCAGTTGTGTCGATACCGAATTGAAATAATCGGCTGTTGTTCAAAGTAACATAAAAAGGCCATCCTCTATATTGTAGGATGAGAGAAGGTAGTTCAAAATATCTAGGTCTATTTCAAAATGGGGCATCTCAATGAGCCCACTAAACTCACATGCATCAATCAAATATTTATATTCAGAAGACACCTATAAAATAGTATGGATGTGGGGGCATAAAGGATTCCTGTAGATGATCTTGCCCATGGATAGGACTATATTTTCTTCTTGATTTTTGTCCTGAGCTTGCAGTTGGGAAGCACTTGAAGTCACCATTGTAGTTGTGCTTGCATATTTGACAATGATGGATTCTTGTATACAAAAAAATCAAGATCTAGAAAGTGTAAACAAGAAAATGACTGACGAGAGGGTATTTATAGGCCAAATCAAGTGGCAAAAAGACCCATTAACGTGCGTCAAGTCCCCTTGTTGACGCGCATCAATGACCATTACTGACATGCGTCAATGGACCCTGTTGAAACATGTCAATGGTTCTTGTTGACGCGTGTCAACAAGGGCATTGACGCGCGTCAACAAGGGTTATTGACGCACGTTAATAGGGGACATTGACGCACATTAACATGGGTCATTGATGCACATCAATAGGGGTCTTTGACATGAGTCCAAAAGTTGTGTTGACATGCATTAATGGTACTTGTTTAAGCACGTCAACGGCCCCTATTGACGCTTGTCAATGAACCTTGTTAACGCGCATCAATGAGGGCCATTGACGTCATGTTGAAGCGCGTCAATGGTTCTTGTTGACGCGCGTCAATGGTGCATCAATACCTAAAACTCTGTAGTTTCTCTAGCTCGAAAAACATGGCAAAAATTTAGTTCTGGAATACTGTAAAATTCACCTTTCCCTGAAACTGGTTTAGGGGATATTCGCTAGGTATTTTGCACCTACAATTTTTTAGAGGTGTCTTAAAATGAACCCTACACAAAATTAATTGACTTCTTCTTCCCTTCTTCATATACAAGAAGCACTCATTCCTAGCATACACAAATGGAAGATTTTAACTAGCTAGGCCTATCTCTCATGCAAGTTTGCACAATAGGGAAAAAGTATTTTCCATCACGTCACCGTTAGTTTTGTCGTGTTGCAGTTAGTTTTAACAGAATAGGTAACAACGTATTACATTGTTACCTATTCTGTCAAATTTCTATTTGCAGTTTTTTTTAAAAGAATTGGCACCATATTGTTGCAAACATGAGTGCGTAGCAGGATGGTGGGGCACGGGAAATAGGGCGCGGGGGTCACAGGTTCGAGGCTAGCCAGGTTCAAGAATAGAGTGCACTGGTCAAAATTTTGGGGTTGACTGCGAACCTGCGTGATGGATAAGCACAAATATTTCAACCCGTGGTAGAGGATTGCATTAAAAATACCAAATCGATGGAAGCCAATGATATGTGGATAAAGAGGTTTTTGTCGATGAGTGGAAATAGAATATTAATCTACCATCCCTCTCAAGTCTTGGCAATGGTAAATGAAGAAGTTTGAGTCATATAAGCATAGTTTTAGAAACTTTGTTATTGGATTCTATGTGGGGAACGTGTAACGTCTTAAATTATTTACATTTGAAGCAAATCTAGAAACCTCGAGGATAGCATCCAAGCCAAGACTCCATGTATGTGTACGAGGCAAAGAAATTAGTTAGAGCCAACAATACATACAAATAGAGAAAAAATACCATAACTAGTTAGAGCCATCAAAGCTTATGTATATGTACATGATTTGTATTAAAAAACTTTTATCATGGTTGTTATTGAGTGTTTGCTATATTTAGAAAATCTATACAATTTTCTTAATCTAAATTATTTGGGCAAATTTACCTTACACTTTATGCCTGAAATTTGCCTTATTTATATTTGTTACAGTTTGCTTGATTTTCCATGTCTCTAAATGATTTTGAGAGTGAAGATTTGCTATTTCAAAAACTAAATCCCAAGCTGCACTTTGGCAAGATAATTTGTGAAAGGGTAGAAGAAGATGGACATTAACTGCAGTTAACAGGTGCTCTGCATCATTACACAATGTTTTGAAAGTGTTTTGAAATTTTGACTTAAGCTTTTTGCTCTTTATGGATTTCATCCACATGATTATGTATTGAGTTTGACCAGATCTGTCTAATGAGTATTGTGTGTGCTTAAATGTCGTTTTGGTTAGCCAAATTTTAATATTTGGGTTCTTTCTGTTTGGTTTATTTGATGTCTGTAATGGGTAAATTATAAATATATGAACATGATGATTAATCGGTTAAAGTTTTTGGATAACTGTTAACCCTGATTTTAATATTTCAGTTCTTTCTGGGCTGGTTTTGGTGAAAGCATAAAATCTGTGATGATAATTAATGTGTACTGAAACTCTGTTTTTGTTAAGCCTGATTTTAATAATTTTTTGTTCTTTCTGGTTTGGTTTTGCCCAAAAGTATAAAATCTCATACGATAATTAATTGTGTACTGAAACTCTATTTTTATTAAGCCTGATTTTAATATTTCAGATCGAATTTAACAACCATTCAGAATTCTGACAATAATCTATGATGTTAGATTATATAAATTAAGTAGAATGATAAGAAGTTTATGGTTATATGATTTGATGGAGTTTTTCAAAACCCTTTTCCCTATTTTATTGTGGATTTTAGAAGTTTTAAATTCTCTTTTTGTAAAATGTGTGGTATTTTTTATATGTAAGAGAATATGCGGTTTGTTATTTAAAAATAAAAATATGTTTAATTTTAAAATAACTGTTACAAAATATAGTTGAAAAAATCTTTTAAAAAAACTGGTCAAATTTAAAAACCATTCAGGTTTCAAATCACAATAACTTAATGTTGGATCATGTTGGGACATACACTAACTTGATTACATATTAAGTACTTTGGTCAGAAGTACATGGTTATTAGATTTGATCGAATCCTCTTCAGAAGGTTTTTCTTCCTATTTAATTATGGATTTTGAAAGTCTTAAAACTCTTTTTTGATAAGTTTTGTTTGATTTTCTTGGATTAACAGTTTTTGCAAATTTTCATTGCAATTATCTTAGTTGTGGATAAGTTCAAACTGTAAAAGTTTATGTCTATTGTTGTATAATAATTTTATGGCTGAAAAAACATCCCAAATCTGGAATCGTTAAGTGTCAATGGGTGGGGTGGAAAATCAGACAACCCTCTTAGACCTCCATTATGGGCCTCCATATTTACCATTTCCCCTTAATGTCTTATCTTTTGTGCTCTCTTCTTACTGTTACTTTTTGATTGAACATTTTCTATTAAATCGATCTAAATATTAATAGTATTGTCCACATGATGGCCGTTATTCTCTAACTGTTTCTCCATTAAAAATGCTTTTCAATCAAATAAAAAATGTTAATAATTGAAAACCCATTAAAAAATACCATATGCCAATTAATATATATGTCCTTTAGTTTTTCTAATAGTTAGTACTTCAATATTTTTTCCTAGTTCTCACGGTGATCAATTCACTGTTACAGTTTCCTGTCAGCACAAACAAAAGACATTTTAATGTGGGTGTTGTTTGATATTTTCTTATTAGCAAAAGCAAGTGATTTTCTAATGTGGGCATTGATTTTTTTTAGTGCTGCAATAGGATTTCCTGGTGACCTTGATGTGTTTGCCACATATACTATAAGTGGGGATATGGAATTAACACTGGAGATGGAGGAAATACCAAGAAACAAGGCCACTCCCATAAGCCTTATCAATCATTCATACTGGAATCTTGCAGGGTAGGACAGTGGAAGGGACATACTTTACCATTCTGTCAAAATATGAGCTTCCCATTATACTCCCACAGACGAGACAGGGGTTCCCATAGGCCAGATTTCATCTGTGAAAGGAACTCCCTTGGATTTTACAAAAAATGCTACCATTGGGATCAGAATTAATAAGGTTCCAAGCATTAAGGGCCCTCCTAAGTTTGATCATAACTATGTTCTTAATGGTTACAAGTCAAAAAAGAAGCTAAAAATTGCTGCAAGAGCTAAGGATCCATGGAGTTCAAGAGTGCTTGAGGTGTGGACAACTGCACCAGGCATGCATGTTTATACTAGTACTAAGGTCAATGTGGGAAAAGAGGTGTGGTATACAAGCCACTTTCTTAATTCTGCTTTGAGACTCAGGCATTTCCTAGTTCAGTCAATCGGCCAAACTTTCCATCTATGATTGTGTGTCTAGGCCAGATCTACAGGCACACCATGGTGTTGAATTTTTTAGTTGATACTTTGTACAAATGAGGTTTGGATTTAATGGTCGTTCATTAATGAGAGTGCTATTATTTTTTAAAATAAATTTAATGGTAAGATTAAGACAATTTATGGAACTAATTGGAAGATGAAAGAAAATATTTTTATTAGAAGTGATTGATATATCATATTAATTGAATAAGATATATATAATAAATTGTTTTATCAATTTACAAAATAAGGTTGTGCTTCTGGGTTGAAGAAGATAATACCTCATTAAAAATTCATGTCATGTTTTATGTTCATAGGGTGTGCCTCAAGGGATGCCATTTTGTTTTGTTTTGTTTTTAGGTAACATTAATATCATTTATGACTATTATATTGAAGATATACAATTAAAAAAATTAGGCCATGCTTTATTTTTATTGGGGTTAAATGTGATGCTTTATTATGTTAGGCATTATTAAAATATTTACTTATCTATCTACTGCACTTTTACATTAAGTCTAATGTCTTAATGCACATAGTATTTATATATGTATCCATGTTGAGATTCAATGTAAGGGAAAATACTAAAGAAGTACCAAAAGTATATAGAATCGTAAAAAGAGTGAGAGAGACAAAGAGAGGAGAAGAGAAAAGATTGAAGGGAACTTGACAAAAAATGACAAGAAAATGAGGGTGATAGTAAATGTCTAATCTTGACCAATAATTAACAAATACACAATTATTCTAGAATCATAATTTTTTACAACACATAATCAATCAAATATGTTTCATTGTCACAAACATAGTGTTATTATCATGCCGAAGGTGTAACATAAGTGAGATTGACCCAACTAAATCTAACATGGAAAATACAATATTGATGGATAATATTCACGTCGTATGTAGACGTCGATTTTAATCTTAATCGTTTATTGTGGTGTGAATTTAATCCTGATCTATTACACATCCCAACCCAACATCTTCATTCCAAATCCTAGCTACAGTCGGACTTGTCTAACACGGAAATTCCCCAAAAAATTATGTTTTGCACAAGGACAAATCAGCCATTATGAATAAGGCAGACAGATCACCATTTTAGAATTGAATGCTTGAATGCCACGTGCCAACAATGGTTGATGCATCCGAGGAAAGGCAATGTGCATTATGGCAAGAGTTATCCTCCCCAAAGAATGTACCAATGTATACGTAAAAACCCATGTTATGCATCATCACAACCATCATGTCATCCCCTGCCACGTGTCAAGAATTTTCAGACTTTTTTTTTTTAAAACACTTGTTTTTCAACATTGTTTCCTCCCAAAGGAATGAACCTATGTATATGTAAAAACCCATACTCTGCCTCATCATGGTCATCATGTCCTCCCCTACCACATGTCAAAAAAAACTTCAGAATTTTTTTTTTTGTGTTGAAAAACACAGTGTGTGTGTTTTTCAACAATGCACAAATAAACCCAACTGGGATCGAACTCGTGACCTCTCAGTTTCAAGCACACATTTCAAACTAGCCCACATACCACCTGCCACATTTTTTTTTGTGATTTCATTGCACTTTGTTTAATGTCACCAACAACACTGACATGACCACTAGCACGCGGGTCCCACCAAATCATGTGGATGCATGTGCATGGTTTTTTTTTATGGTTCGCGGGCATGCATGCAG
Organism: Taxus chinensis; assembly: GCA_019776745.2. Classification (NCBI taxonomy): domain Eukaryota; kingdom Viridiplantae; phylum Streptophyta; class Pinopsida; order Cupressales; family Taxaceae; genus Taxus; species Taxus chinensis. The sequence continues at coordinate 253,845,332 of CM034150.1, forward strand.
TGCATTCCTTGGGGAGATTAGCTTTCGAAGTGCAATCGTTGGTCTTAGCATATAGGTATCAATTGCCATCTTTATCACATCAAAATGCCATCGATATAAGGTTATAAATTTATTATCAATGTTGTAGATGTGAAATGAAAAGAGGTTTTCCATAAACATTACACCACTCTCGAATATCAAACTAGCTAATATTTATTATTATTATTATTATTATTTTTTCCTTTGTTTGGTAAATCTTAATATTTTTTCTCTTCAATTCATATTTGTAAATATTAGTACGATAAAAAAATTGTGTTGTTATATTTATTGGGTTGGGTTCTCTTATGATATTATGGTACACAATTTTTTACAAGTCACACGTGACAGTTCTATAAAATATTTGAAAGTATTTTAGGTCTAAAAATCATGAAAAACATCTAAACGACCATTAAATGGAACCCTTATGTAGATGTAGTTGAAAATATCATTGACGAGTGACATTGACCATCAAATTTCATCCCTGATACCATTCACATGTTCACATCTATTTAGTCGATGTGGATTAAACAATGTTAGCATACAACCTTCGTGTGCACGTGGAGCTCCGGAATTCAATTCATAAAGAATTCCAGATAGTCTTTCCTAGGCATTTATTCAGGCTCTTTTTGGACCAGGACAAAAAGGGATTCAACATATTTGGATGCAAAAAAAATATTGAGAGAAGTGTCTATTGTGTACTATCTTGGGGGTCCCAGGATTTGAGCCATTTTAAAGTGTGTTGGACACATAGCCAAAACCGGGAACCATGGCTTCCTTTTTATCAAATCTTCCCCATCATTTCCTTTATTTCCTTTTTCTCTAGAAATATTCAGATGACAGAAAAATGCCAATGAATTAAAAGGGTCTGTAGTACTTTATTCTAAGAAAAAATGTAGAGAATATAGCATATAGAGGGACTTTTTTCCTTTTCTCTTTCTCATGCTCCTATTGTTGATGTTGATAGGTGGTCATTCTAGCGAACTCCCACCTTCCCTAAATTTTGTGAAGGCATTTTCCCTACAAATGTTTGGGTTATGATACACAATGCGTGCCTCGCAAGGTGCTAGCACCTACAACGTATGAGAAGGGGAGAAACCCTTTTTTTAGTCGATTAAATCTCTATTGTATTAAGTATAATTTTGACTCTCTCGTCAATACCCATTTTAAAGTGCATTGGACACATAGTCAAAACTGGGCACCATGGCTTCCTTTTTATCAATTTTCCCCCATCATTTCCTTTATTTCCTTTGTCTATAGAAATAATTAGATGACAGGGAAAATGCCAATGAATTAAAAGCGTCAGTAGTACTTTGCTCAAAGCAAAACGTAGAGAATACAACATACAGAGGGACTTTTTTTTCCTTTTCTCTTTCTCTTGCTCCTTCTATTAGTGTTGATAGGTGGTGCTTCTACCAAGCTCCCACCTTGCCTAAATTTGGTGGAGGCATTTTCCATGTGAATGTTCAGGTGCTATGATACACAACATGGGCCTCGTAAGCGACCAGCACCTACCATGTACAAGAAGGGGACAAAACCTATTTTTGGTCGACTAAATATTTATTGTATTAAGTATAATTTTGACTTTATCGTGAAAACCCATTTGATTAATTATGTGGATTTGATGGAGACACCACCACATGGAAAAAAAAACTCCTTGTAAATGAGAGAGAAGTTTTCACTCAAAAACTTAATCGGCTTAATTTTATGGTTGTTTTGTTACAATTTTATATAATGATCAGATTTTTTTTAATCTTCTTCATAGCGTTCACTTTTTTTATTTTTAGAAAATTTTGACAATTGCAAAATAATTAAGAAACAACTAGATTTCAAGTGACAGTTGGTAATGAGTAGAGGATAAAGGTAGAAGAGCATTGTTTTTTTTAATTTGGTGTTATGCAATTTTATTTTGGTGATTTGAAGACCATATTTTATTTTTCGGTATGTGTGTTTTGTGTTGTTTCTTGGTCTTACATATTCGTTTAGTATTTTTTGTTTTATATTTGTTTGTTTGGCTTGTTTTTAAAGCATTTTCAATCTTTAAGGCGGAAAAATGTTTCATCTAATTAATCAAAGCATTAGATGGGATATAATAATTTATGATGTGTTTAAACTACATAATATTATTGAAAATTATTTTAGATTTTCCATCATTTAGAGAATCATATAAAAATTGCTTCATTTTTTTCTTTAATCTTTTATATTGATCTTGAAGTAAATATGTAAAAGGTTAGTTTTTTTATGTGTTTTCAATTTATGATTTTTTTTGGTGGGTTTTAAACATTATTTTATTTTTTATCAATTTAATTTTTTTGATTGGTAGTTAAAATGTATCTAACACTCATATGACCAACTATTAGAGGGATTTAATTATTGTGATTGGAAGCCAACATTCCAATTGGGTTTCAAACCTAAAATATATTGGATTGTAAGTAATGGTGAAGGAGACTCTACAAAGCCTCCAAAGCAAGGGAGAATGTGGATGTCAGGTTCAATGGCCCAAGGATTATCGCCTTAGGCATGAGTCATCGTGAAACAAACCCACAATTCAATAATCATCTATTCTTTTGAAAAAATAAACATTGAAAAAGTATATAGGTCAACACTAATTTATAGACCAAAAAGATAGGGCGGAAGGAATTATCCACAAATATTACTGCATCATAGAAGTTGTTGAATTTGTAATGTTAATAAGTAATTAAATATTTTTCAACCATTTCTTGCTTTTTATGATATCTCTATAGCTTACCTTGTCTCTATGACCTACACCCCCCACCCCCTTTGTCCATAAAACAATTGATAAAAATGGCGCTCAGTTAACATGTGCCCGGTCGTAATAAAATTTTTTTTTGCATTGGTTCATCTTCGATTTTCGTCTCCCCTTGAATTTTTTGCCCTCAAACCCCTTCCTGGTCACCCCCCATTGTCTTTCGATATTTCACTCCCTCGAAGTTAACTCCTTTTACGCATCACCTTCGGCGTTTCCATTGCACAATTTGCATGTGATTGTTAGTAATAAGTCACACACACTTTATATGGAGAACAAAATTTTGAAGAAGACAGGGTATCTAGAGGGACATAATTCAATTTAGCAACATTTCCAGCTTCAAATGTTGAATAGTTTTGTTAGTTTACACAGATGGTTTTCCCAGCGTTTTGCACCAAAATATTGTGGTATATAATTTAACAGAAAACCGTGGTTTTAGCTTCTTTAGTGTTTATTTGTAAAGTTGTAGATACCACTTTATTGTTTTAGGGTTCTCCTTATATTATTAGAGAATCTAATAACACATGTCATTTTATATTTATTTTGTGTATTATTCATAGTCGTGTCATTAAAAACATGTTGTTGTTGTCAAAGTTAAGTGTTGAAAAGCCAAGTCTATCATTCTTGTCAAATTCAAATAGGTGATCTTAGGTTTTTTTGTTAATGTCTTGTGATGGTCTTATTGTGGTGTCAAAGTCTCAAAAGTGTCATAAAATTATAAAAGTTACCTTACAGATGCATTTTCGATGATACTCGATATCTAAATTATGGAAGGATAAGATGAAAATAATTACATTTTTGATGAAGTTTTTTAAGGTTATAAAGAAGGAAAATGTCCCTAGCTTCAGGGGCTCTTCCCATCGACCCCACACTATACTACAATAGGGAGCACACCCAAGATTCTTCCCCATGACTTTGCAAGGGGTGGTGCCCCTTGACCCCGTTCAGAGATTGTACCCCCAAATCCCTGCTTTAGAATTTGATAGCCAAAGAAAAAATTGGTGGGGAAGTCATGTCAATAGAATATGGCTCCATCTTGCTAAGTAATTATTATCATTAACTAGAGGAAGAAAGCACATGAGGATGGAGGTTGAACAATGACCTCTCATCAGTCACCAACAACAGGGACGCTTCAGTTATGGTGACATTTTTAGTCGCATGTACTATGTTCTACAATTGTACAATATGTTTTGGCTTTAGTTGTGATCTGTTTTAGAGTTAATGTTTTGTGTGGATTGCTGAATAAATTGAAATTTCACATTGTGGGGGGGGGGGTATGAACCAATATTCCATTTCCATTTTTGCACTAAAATTGCTTAAGTCAAGGGTAACTTCCTATCATAATGGAATATTTTTATGTTATTATAGATCTAGTGGAAATGATCAACAATAGTGGCTACATTTGATAACATTGTGTTTTTTATGTGATGTAATGTGAAATCTTTTCCTGTGTGAGCAGAATTTCCTATATTTAACCCTAATGTAAAAATATAGTATAGAGAAAAAACACTAGTGTAATGTAATTCATGGATCTTGAAATGGTTCGTGGAGATCCAGAAAACCACATGAGGTGAACAGATGGGTGAATTCATGTACATGTCCTGATTTGTGGTAAACATGTTGAAAACCATGGAAAGTTGAGTAGAGATCCCTTCATTTATATCAAGATCATGATTCACAAATATGGGCATGTCATAGAGGTGAGCATACCATAGTTGAGAGTGTGAAAGTTTTTTACCATGTTTGCACTAAGGGGGAAGGTTAGGAATTAGTGCTTTCTTTAAAGAGCTTATGTGTTAGTTTGTTGGTGTGTTACAATATTATTTTTATGTTGTTGGTGAGTCATAAAAATTCTCGTAAACAAAGTAATACGATACATGAATGTAGGGCTTGACTCCTATTAAGGAGATAAACAATCTTATATATATACATACATATATATATATATATATATATATATATATATATATATATGTACATATTTTCATATTGTATTAACAACGTTTTATTATTATTATTATTATGGAGTGTTTATTATATTTAGAAAATCTGTATAATTTACTTCACCATGAGAAAGCAAGAGTATCATGAGTTTTATGAATAGTTAATTTGTAAAATAATTAGTAAACGAGATAAATTTATATTCTAAAATTGAAAATCTAATAAAATCTCATTTTTCCTCTCTTGCAATGTACCTGTAGACAGTGACCTGACACCAAAAGTTTTATTTTAATTGTTTATTCCTATCAAGTTTTACTTAAAAATGTCAACATCCAACAAAATAACATTGAAATATGAGTTACAAGGTGTACCGCACATGTCCATACTCATTTTGTACTACAACCATATAACTAACACCAATCTTGGTCATGTTAAAATGGGTCAGTTCTACGGTAAAAATCACTTCGAGGGTCATATAGTGTTTGGTTAGTGCTTGTACCACAGAGGTCAACCAAAATTATCAACCTCGATAGTGTCAATTCAATGTCCATAGCTCATCATTAAATGTGTGAAACCTATGATCTTGAAAAGAGATTTGTTTTTAATAGCAACAATGAGCTCATCCTCTTACTCACTCCTAAAAACATTAAGGGATACTCATAATTCTAGAATAAAAGATACTATTGGGATCACAAAGGAATATGAATATAAATACTAGGACGAACACTCACTAAAATTCTCCAAAGTTATGAATAAAAATTGGTTAGTCACTAAGAGGACTCGTGTCAATTATCTTCCCAAATAATTTCCATGCATTGAGTTCTAAGTGCAAATTAGAGATATGATCACCTTACTCGGCAGAGTATTCGATGTCCCTTCTACTCATTATTTCCAACCATGGATATACAAATTCATTTGTTTCATCCTTGATCAAAACCTTCGCATTGACCGGGTTATGATCATAAGCGACACATTGCACAAGAAGTTGATTGAGTTAAAGTTGAATGGTCATTTCTATACAAATTCCTATCTTGTCTATGGTGTGGTATGGAGGATAAATTTCTCAAGTCTACAGACTAGAGGCATGATGATACCCAATCAAAACAATGCCTTTCTCTTTTACCCATAACTAGAATTCCAAGCAAGCATGCATCGTTTCTGATGGTTCAATGATGCTTTCCACTTTTACGTCATCAGAATGATCAAGAAAAAAATTAAAAGAAATATTTTTAGATCAGGAAAAAAAGATGATTTCAAAATGGGGCACATGGTTCATCCAATTTCTCTCATATTCATAGCTTTATATCTATGGATGCAACAGAGTGCCCTACAAATTGTCGAAGTATGTAAGTGATAGGTGGGCCCTCATGGATTTTTCTTGACATCTTGCATCAATAAATTGGGTTAAAAAACATAGATCTATTGTTCATTTCCCTATCTACATTGGTGTGTACAAGTGTTCATCTTTCCACACTACATAGATAATGGATAAGTAAATGACTATTGTGACACTATACCCATTTGTGAGAAGGTGATAATTTGATATTTTTTGATTCATGGAGAGGATTATCAGCCCAAAATATGGACACCTTTTATAAGTGGAAGACTATTGGGATAGTTATGTGGATGAATTTGAGATCCAAATTCGTGATTAATCCTGAATGACACTGAATAAAATAATCACATTTAGAACAAAATATGTCCTAAGAGTATTTGTTGATAGTTGAATCGACATGATTGATCCTACATATGATTCTATTGCATCACCACCCCTTCTAAAATTCAATTGGTCTAGAAGAGATGACATGTCACTTGATGACTAAATTCAATAAGTGATCAAGAGGAATCTTTCTTGGTATGAGAAATAATTGGCCGGATATACTGAAAATGAGAGAAACACACATGAAGATTGGTGGCCAACCAATTAAAGTGAGAATAGAATTAAAAAATCCATTCAATCATCCTCTCACCATTCTACACAAGCTTCATCCCATACACAAACAACTAAGAGGCAATGGAAATCAAAATCAACTCAAGATCATCCTTTGATGACTATTGAACCTCAGTAGAGGAAGTAAGAAAATGAGGGAAAGAACCATGTTTCTGGAATCTCACAATCAATCCAGAATTCATCAACTCAACAATTCAAATTCTTAGGGGCTCATTGAAAACACCACTTTACAGTTCATGGTATTGGAATAGGCACAAGTTCCAATGATTCAAATCTCCAATTTGCTTGAGCCTTCACATCTCAAAGATATTTCACAACCTTATCCCATGCATCATGAATATATTGTGACAACTCCTTGTCATAAACATGAAGACTTAATTCAGGCACCACCTAAATTTGAATACTTTCCACCAATGTAGGAGTGACTCCCACCCAATGCAAAAAATTTATGTGGTGATTTCATTGAAGAAATACCCTCTTGGATACATAGGGAAATCAAGAAGCAAAAAATAATTGTCAATCCAGTCATGATTGATATTGAAGTTATTACGTCAATCAAATGTTTCTTCATTCCCAAGAATCCCAAGGTCATATCCAAAGTTACATTCATTGAGTATGGAGTTTAGTATGCCGATATAGTAACACTAATTGTTAAGAAGGACAATAGGGAAATGATTGTTGTTGATTACGAAGTTTTTAGAGTAATGTGTATAAAATAAACCATGGAAAATGATGTTGTTCATGCCTATCATTTTACAGCAGATGGAAAATAATAAATCTCGTACCATCTAACTCAAGGAAGAGAATTGGTAGCTAATTGCATCTGTACAACACCTCATCAACCCAATTTATTCTATTTTTCAAATTTCTACTCAAATGACAGTACCAAATCAATAGACCCTTATACTATCTAAATAAATAAACAATATGGGTCATGTAACCAAAACATGGATTGACAATGTTCTCGTACAAGGTTTGTGGGTTATTGATAAAGCCATGAGAATATACGATAAGGTTCATACTCATCTATAATAAATGCTACATTTAAGAGAGTCTCTCAGGGTCAAAATAATAACTCTTGATAAAATTTCTCCCGATATCTAAGAACTCGTACACATTGTATTCTCATTTCTGGTCAACAAGGGAATCCTAGGCTTTAACAAACATGGATGTCACATCGAGTGGTTGAATTTTTCCAAGTTCATAAAGATGGTGCTCAATGATGTGACAACAAAATTTGATGATGTGAAAGAAAAGGGAGAATTAATAAAGTTTACAATCCAAGAATTCATCAAAGAGATACCTTAAAAAATCATTGGAAAACACATTTAAAGGATCTTTGTGCAATATCTTAAAGAGCAACTGACTAATCTAGTCAAGCATCAAATTATGGTCTTGATTTCATTGATAAACTTTCCAAACTCAAAAATCTATTAACCAAAATGGAAGGGAGAAAGGTCGAGTTTCATATAGTTTCTAGTATGATTTTGGAAATGCAAGTCATCTTTGAGACTTTCCTTGCATCTCATTGTTTCTCTGATGAGTCAAAAATGATGGAATCACTAGAGAAATTCAGAAGATTCAAGATGGTGAAATGCTTAGACCCAATATTTTCAAAATGATGTTTCAAATTTTTAACAAGGTTTCCCTTGGTGATTAATGAGTTCATTTATCGTACAATCAAGATAGATGGACTCTTGGCCCAATGGATAAGGCACAAATCCTAGGTGTCATGTTTGAATCTATGTGTCAATGTTTAGTCTATTTGTTACCATGTCACTTTCTAATGGGGTCCACAGGCACCCACTTGTTTGAAATATTTATAATACTTTATTTAAGTCACCTAAACCATAAATTATTTTAATACAGTGACTTTACTTTATTAAAATAAATTTAATTAATGAAAGTCACTTAATTATGTCATAATGTGATGTAATAAGAAACTCTATGACCTATGTTGCTTCTTCAGGAAATATTGAACCGTTTTATTTGTCCTTACTTATAAACAGTTTTAAACTCAAAAATTACATAATTGACTCAGGAGCCTTTGATAATGTAATTCCCGAAAAATTAGCTCATGCCCTTGGACTCACCTTGACTAAATCTTATGGGTGGTGTTATTCCATGGACACCAAACAAGTCCCCTTGATTGGCCAAATCAAGGATGCACAATTCGCATTTTTTGCCTTCCCTGAAAAGAGAGTGAAAATGACTATCTTGGTTGCCGATATCCCAGCTGCTTATGGTATTCTCTTAGGAAGAGGTTTTTGCAAAGATGTTGGAGGAGAAATCAACTTGGATTGGACCAAAGCTAAAATTCCAGTAAATGGAGTTCCTCGTGTCCTTCACCCAGAAACACAGGCAAAGTACCTTATCACTAAGTTAGACGATCCCAAGGCTCAAATTCTCTTTGAAGATGCAGGCTTGGGTAATTATTTCATGACATCTGAGGTACCCTCTGTAGAATTCAAAGAAGAAGATCCTAAGGTTTTTTGGACCCTTGAGTTTGATGGGAGTTGTTCAACTACTAGGTCAGGTGCTGGCGTGGTTCTCATATCTCCAGATTTTGATATTTTTCCCTTTGCTTTTAAGTTGCAGTTTGATAATACTAATAACACAGCCGAATATGAAGCTTTGTTATTAGGATTAGAAATGGCAAGACAAAAAGGAATTTGAAATCTCCAAGTGCATGGAGATGCTGAGTTTATTGTGAATCAAGTAAGGGGGACATATCAGGTAAAAATGATCACCTAAGACATTTTATGAACAAGGTTTGGGACAACATAGAATTCTTTGATGCTTTTTCCATTAAGGCAGTCTTAAGAGATTACAATGATAAAGCTGATTCTTTAGCTGTATCTACATCTCTTCTCCTTCCTCACCCCAAGTTTAAATAGGAAACGTATACCATTGAGATTGTGTATCGTTCAAGTGTTCCAGATAACTCAGCACATTAGCAAGTGATTAACGATGATCAACAGGTATTGTCTTTTCTTGAGAAAGCTGATAATTTTAGTGAGCTTTATTATGAAGGATCTAAATTAGCTTTCCGTGAGTCCGTTTCAAATTCATATCAGGAGATTGATGGTGAATTAATTCAAATCAAAGGAAATAAGATTCTGAAGGGATTAGTTTCTCTAGAAGGTCTATTTGGCAAGAATGACCATTTCATTCAGGATAAAAAGCAAGCTGAAGGTTCTTCCTCGTCAGAGGTAGATCAAGTTAACTTGGGCTTTGCTGAGCAACCACGGTTTGTAAACATTGGTAAATGTTGTTCTCCAGAGGAGAAGGAAAGATTAACTTCACTCCTGAAGAGATTTATGGACATCCTAGCATGTTCATATGTAGATCTAAATTCTTTCAAGCCCAAGGATTTGCAACATAGCATCCCTTTGAAGCTTGAGGTTAAACCCTATAGGCAGAAGCAAAGGCATTACAATCCAAAGATCTCAAGGACTGTCCTTGCAGAAATTCAAAATATGTTAGATGCAAGGATTATCTTTCCAATCCATCATTCCACCTGGGTTGCTAACATTGTCCCTGTCAGAAAGAAGAATGGTGAGATTTGGATTTGTGTTGATTTCAAGAACCTTAATCATTCTTCATTGAAAGACAATTATCCATTGCCTATCATGGACCAAGTATTATAGGCTATCACTGGATCAGAAATGTTATCCATGCTTGATGGATTTTTGGGGTATAATCAAGTTGAGGTAGCTACTGAAGATCAACATAAAATGGCATTCACCACCCCATGGGGAACCTTTTATTATAGGAGGATGCCTTTTGGTTTGATTAATGCTAGAGCCACATTTTAAAGAGCCATGGACTTATATTTCAGAGATATGATGGGCAAGGTAATAGTTGTAAATTTGGATTACTTGAAGGTCTTCTCTAAAAAGTGAAGTGATCATTATGATCATTTGGAGCAGGTACTCTTAAGGTGTAGGCGTTATGGGATTTCATTAAATCTTAAAAAGTCCATGTTTGTAATAAGAGAAGGAAAGTTGTTGGGTCATATTGTGACTAAAGAAGGAACCAAGATCAACCCAGAGAGGGTGAAGGCCACCCAAAGCCTTACCCCACCCACAAGCAAAATTGGGGTGCAATCCTTTTTCAGGAAGGTCAATTTCCTAAGAAGATTTGTACCTGAATTCACTGAAAAAACCAAGGATATCATTGGGATGATGAAAGGTAAGACTCCATTTTGATGGAGCACTGAAGGGAAGCTTGCTTTCAAAGAATTCAAAAGAGTGATTCCTCATGCTTCTATTCTAGTATGCCTAGACTTCAAGAAGGATTTCATCATGTACAGCTACACTTCCGCACACACAGTATCGACCATCCCAATGCAGGAGAATGAAGAAGGAATCAAAGCTCCCATCACCTTCATGATTTTCCCCCTAAAAGAACATGAATTAAACATGTCACAAATTGAAAAACATGCTTATGCAGTGGCGAGAGCAGTGAAACATTTCAGGTATTATGTGTTGAGTTCCCACACTCACATTCTTGTTCCTGATACTACATTTAAGTCTATTTTGACTCAACAAGAGTTGGGTAGTCAACGGGGTAACTGTTAGGAATTAGTATTTACATCATAGGTAAATATTTATATGGTTAGTTTTATATATATTGTTATAACAAATGTATAACAATATATTAATATGGGTTGTATATTGTTTATACTTCCTACTTTATAGGAAGTTGGTTTTCCTATTTGGATAGCTATTTAATAGCACTCCATACATTGTAATTGATATAGAAATAATATATTGAACATATTTGTGTGAAGAATATTATATTGAAGAAGATTATTGTGTAAATCTATTTCAGAGCTTTCATTTGGTATCAAAGCAGTTACTGATCATCCTAAGATGGAGAGATAATTCCTTTTGAATGGGGTAGTGATAGATTGATATCTATTTTCCCCCAGCTTCTGATATTTCTTTCATCAGATTTGTTGAGTTTGAGAATTAGGCATGTTCAGTCCATGCACCAATCTTGAATCTTGTCGACCTGTCCATTATCAATTCGACATCATATGAATCGGATTTCTTCAGTAGAGCATTGGAGATTTAGCACAGATCTGAGACTATTACCTCAGACATATCCTATAGTGTTCATATGGAGTACAAAGATCTACTACATAGAAATTTTATTTGCTTAATCCATTCAATTCCACGTTTGGATGCAAACCAGCCTGCTGTTCATTGACAGATTTGATCAATCTATATTGTTGACATATCCTCGCACTATCATCATTGGCGATTTGTATTGATCTTCAACAATACCATGGAAGATTAAATCGACTGAATTTTTGTGCAAAATACCATATACGCATCTACCATTTTCTTCACCATGCAGAGTATGTGGACTGTCTGTATAAGATTGGAAGGTTTTATATAGTTTTACTCACTAGAAAATATCATACTGACATTTGCTAAAGAGATCTCAAACTCACTGCAAATATCATACTATTTTTGATTCTCTACGACCTGCATTGTTGGCAGCGATCTGCATCAAAGCACATCATTTGTGCATATCCACGTGTGGCTCAGGAGAAATGCATGGTAGTCAGCCACGTGTCTATATTGCACAACTCGCTCCAATAGATGTCACCCGTGTGCAGTCTTCAACAGCGACAAGACAAGTTTGCAGGTCATTGTTATCACGTCTCACTGGCACTCAGCATAGATTTTTTTTTTCAATCAAATGTTCAAGTAATAGTTTGGTAATTATTATATTTTAATATTGTGAATGCTTTTTGGAGTGTGGCCATAGTTATTAGGGAGCCAGCCCGTGGCTTGGACCTGTGACTAACCAGCAAGCAGACATATTTGCCACTACTGTGCCCGAGCCCTCAGGCCTACAGTTTTGTAAATATATGCCTCTAGGTATTTTTTTGTTATTGAGTCAATTTTGTTTATAATAAGTATTTTTTGTCAAAGTCAAAATTTTTATCAAAAAATTCAATGTTTGTTTTATCATCAAAAGTATGTCCATCAAGTCAATTATCAAAGTTGATGTCAAGTCTTCTTGGGTCCATAGTCAAAAAGTTGTATTGTCAACATTGTTATATTGTGTTTAGGTGAATATAAATAGGTGATCTTAGGATTATTCGTATTGTAGTTTTGAGTATAAAGTGTCATTATTTTGTGTCAGTAATTTTACTGTCAAAGAGTTGAAAAATTGAGTCCTTGTAAAAGTCCAAAAATAAAATTGTAAAAAAAAAAAAAAATTTGCCTGCATTTCAACTGGATGCACTATCGGTGGAATCCTACGTCCTTTAATATGCATTTGAGCTCCATGATCAAATCCAGCTGAGCTAGCAGTATGAAATATGGAGGAAGGAGGCATCGGAGGAAGGAGGTCGAATAGTGACCTCTCGTCAGTCACCAACAACGGGGCCGTGCAGAAGCTGTGGTGGCATATGTATGGTGTGAGTATATGATTTTCAGTGTGGTTTCCATTTTCTCAATGTGCTTCAGTTTGCAATGTTCCTGTTTTGTGTGGTATTTGATGGATGTTTGAAAGAGATTTGTGTTGGAGAGTAGATGACTGTCAGTGATCCTCTGAATGACTTGGTCCTCTGACTACCGTACTTCATTGGAAGATGGTCAGCTAGAAGAATACGTTCACTAGCATTAGTGACCATGTGCAGCAAGACCTAACTAGCAAGATCCATTCAGGAGTATGTTCTTCGATGCATTTTTCTTCTCAGTATCTATATGAGTGGAATTTCACATTGTGGGGGGGAATACATACCAATGTTCCATTCCCATTCTGCACCCAAAACAACTTAGTCAAGGAAAGCTTCCAGTGGCAGTGGCAGTTTTCTATGTTGTTCGAGATCGAGTGGCAGCGATTAATAACAGAGACTACAATTAAGAACATTACGATTCTTATAGGAAGTAATGTGAAATTTTTTCAGTATATCTTCTATTGTGCAGTTTTGAGATATGCATGTTGTGTTTCCTACATAATTCCCTGATGTATAAGCATAGTGGTGAATAGTAGCACCAGAGTAAGTTAGTTCATGGATCTTGAAAGGGTTTGTGGGATGATCCAGAAAACCACACGAGGTGGACAGTTGATGAGGTTCCTGTCACTTCAAGGTTTGTGGTAAGCCTGTTTAAAACCATGGAAGGAGCGAGCCTTTCTTTTGGATCAAGGTCATGAGTCACAGAGTTGGACATGCCACAGGGGTGAGCATACTGCAGTTGAGTGTGTGGATGTTTTTCTACCATGTAAACACTAAGGGGGGGAATGTTAGGAATTAGTATTTACATCATAGGTAAATATTTATATGGTTAGTTTTATATATATTGTTATAACAATATATTAATACGGGTTGTATATTCTTTATACTTCCTAATTTATAGGAAGTTGGTTTTCCTATTTGGATGTCTATTTAATAGCACTCCATACATTGTAATTGATACAGAAATAATATATCGAACATATTTGTGTGAAGAATATTATATTGAAGAAGATTATTGTGTAAATCTATTTCAGAGCTTTCAGTAACTAGATAGCCAAATTCAAGGAATATGACTTGGACATAAGATCTACCAAGCTGGTACAAGGAAGAGGCCTATGCCAATTGATTGCAAAAAATAATTCTAAGACAGAATGCGAAGAAACTAAAGATATTTCTTCATAATTTCCCATGGTGCTTTTTGTAAGCACAACCGATGAATGGTATGTAGATATCACTTTATTTTTAACTTATGGTGAATTCCTCCCACATTTAAGCCAAAAAGAAAAGAAGACAGTTAAACTCAGGTCCACGAGATACATTCTTTGGGATAATGGTATATACAATAAGGGTATTGATGGTGTATTCTTGCGTTGTGTTGATAAGTCTCAACATATAAGGTTACTAGAGGGTAAGTGCAGGAAGTTGATGGACAAATATAGGGTCATCCGTGGACATCATATTGCAAATAACAACATAATATCGACTTGTAGGGATTATTATCAATACATACACTCAAAATTAGACAAAATTATATTAATATGAATCATAGCATCCAGAATCTAGTTTCTAAAATACCAATTTTTGTAAAAAATGGACAATATTAGCTATATTAAACACTCAAAATTCAATGACTTGGTATTTTTTTTTTAAAATGCAGATAAGATTATAGTCCGTTTGCCCACAATTTGGATGACCAAAAATTGATATATTTTTTTTTCCTTTGGTGAGAAGTTATATGCCACTATCTATCTTGGGATGGATTTTATTTTGTATTTTTTATGATTTTTTCCGTGAAAGTGGTATGAAAACATGAAGAAAACAGAGCACTTTCCGTTTGCCCGCCATAACTTCATCAAAAAATATTGAAATCAAATAATTTTTTTTTTGAACATGTATATAATTTCACCACGGTTGGGATGGTATAATTTTTATCACATTCTGATAAGTGAAACAAATTTTTTAGTCTTAAACGTAGACATAAACATTCACAGGAAAAAGTGTCTTAAAGACCTACTATTAGTAAAAAATTATAAAATGATATTTATCCTCTTCTATTCACTTTACAATCAGTATTTCTACAAAGATAATAGTCTCCCCTACGCAATGGTACCATTTTTATGACATAGTTTTTACTTTTCGGCATGGTTCAAGTCCGCGGAAGACTAAATTTGATGTTTTGCTGTTTTTAATGTAAAATTCAGGATTTGATGTCCACTTAATTGTCCCCCAACTTGGTGCACTTACCCTAGAATCCTTTCACAATCTAGCATGTGGAGGACATTTCTCTTCCTCTGTGACAGCTTAAAAGATCTTACGGGCCAGGTACTATTGGTCTACTCTCTTTTGAGATTTAGCATAATGAGTGGCTAAGTGTGAAGCTTGTCAACATTTCGTTGGCCATCCTAAGCTAGTTGCTCTCCCCTTGAAGCCTGTGGTAATTGAAGAACCTTTTCGCCAATGGGGAATTGATTTCATTAGAGTACTAAACCCTACCTCTAGTGCTGGTCATAATTATGTGCTCACCGCCACTAACTATTTCACCAAGTGGGTGGAAGCTGCTCTAATCAAACAAGCTACCTCCGAAGTTGTTTGCAACTTTCTCAAAGAGAATATAATTGTTAGATTCGGCATTCCTCACAAGATTGTTGCTGAAAATGATTCCAATTTCTCATCACATGAGTTGACTAAATTTTTTTTTGGATTTGGGATTACATTGTCTCAGTGATCTAACTATTACCCCCAAGGCAATGGTCAGGCTGAATCCAGCAATAAGAACCTAGTGACCATAATCAGAAAGATGGTTGATGAGAATCAGAGGACATGGCACAAAGCATTGTACGATGCATTATGGGTAGATTGGATTACTCCTAAGCGAGCTATTGGAATGTCCCCATTCTAGGTGTTGTATGGAATTGATGATGAGATTCCTATCTTTGTAGAATTTCCAACCTTACGATTAGCTAAAGCAATTGAGGATGAAACTTTTCAAAGTTCCATTGAGAAAAGGATAATGTACCTAGCTAGGCTAGAAGAAGAAAAGAGCAAGGTGGTGGATCACATTATAGACCATCAGAGCAGAGTCAAAAAGATATTTGATAAGAAATCAAAGCAATGTGATTTCTAGATTGCAGATCTAGTACTTCTCTAGGATAAGAGAAGGGAATAGAAAGGGATCGATAGCAAGTTTGATTCTTTATGGAAAGTTCCTTTCAAAATCCATCAGCTGAATGGTGAAAATAGCTTCTGTCTATCATACCTTGATGGAGAGTTGATCCCTCTACCTTTCAGTGGCCAACATTTGAATTTGTTCCACCAGTAATGCAAGATGCTCTCTTGCACTGTATTATAATTTATTTTATGTTGTGTGTTTATTTTATTTCTTTCTTTCTTTCCTTGTTGTTTTTCTCTTCTTCCGACACAGTAGCCCAATGGATAAAACTTCTTGATTCTAAGTTCTTTTCCTTTGATGTCTCAAAGAAATTCCCCAACTCGAGCCAACTATTATCTCATTTTAGTGATTCCAGCTAAAATTGAGATAACCATAGGATTTTTTTTGAAAAATCTCTTAAATTTCCCCTTTGGAGGAGATTTTAAGTGTTTCGGCTTTTTAGTGCATGAAAGCATGCTTCTTACTTGTTACATGTCCCATGTTACCCGAAACCTGAAACCCGATGGTCTTGTCATTATGTCAAGTTTTTGGAACCCCTGAGCATCGGAACATGTGATATCCAATGCATGCTTCATGTCAGGTGTTTCCCAAAATCTAAAACCTGATCATCATCTTTGTGTTGGATTTTTAGAGGTTCAAAACATCAGAACATGCTTTGCCTATCGCATGTTTCATGTTCCATGTTCCCCGAAACCCGCAACCAAAAATGAAGCCAGTGTGTCGGGTTTTCGTAACTCGGAAGCATATCAACATCTTATGTTTCATGCCTCATGCTTCCCTAAACCCAAAAATAACTAAATCCTTTGTATCAAGTTTTCAGAAGCCCCAAGCATGATGACATGTCATTAATGTCTAGTTGTCTGGTAGTTGGTACACATGTCAGGTGAGGTTTAATTAATGCTAGGGTTTTATAAATAATCAGTTTTTACACGTCATTTTTACCTTATATGATTTTTGATGCGTTGGATTTATGTGCATGCTTTTTCCTCTTCCAAACCCGATTGAGCTTATTGATCAATTTTGTGATCCGTTTTTTATTATTTTTCAAGTTTATTGAAGGTATTTATCTCCTCTTTCTTCTTTTATGCTTTCTGGGTTATTTTGAGGTGTTCATAATGGATTTTTTCATTTCTTTTCTCTTCCTTCTTGGTTTAGGGTTTTGGGTTACTTTCTTTGTTTTTATTTACATTCCCATTGAACCTCTTGTTTAGAATTCACCCTTAGGGTATTTACTCATTTTCCCATAGATGGTATCCTATATTTTTCAAAAGGGTTAAAAAATTCCTAACTAGCGACATGAAGGGGATTTTTCATGTCTTGACATTATAGAAATCTGATTGCATTTTTTATCAGGTTTTGTAGAGTACTTAACATCTTGCTTTCTCCACCAGTGTATCTGGTCTTAATCGGTGTTCGACACTCTCTGAGTTCCGTAGTGTATTCTATATTATCATCTGCTTGACATCATCCAAATTTTTCCAGTATTTTGGGTTTCTCAAGGTGTTCGACATGCTCTATTTCCTGACACAGACAATCTAGTCTATCGGGTTTCCGAGGCTGCTTTGCAAGTTTCAAAACCTGAATAGTAGGGTGGGTTTGTTCACTTGTCCAAAAAAATCCAAACCTGATTGCTCTTTCAGGAATTTTCAAGACTCTTCATGTCGGACCCTATCCCATCTAAGGATAAGTCAGATAAGTCTGTAAAGA
The DNA here is from genome assembly GCA_019776745.2 of Taxus chinensis. NCBI lineage: Eukaryota > Viridiplantae > Streptophyta > Pinopsida > Cupressales > Taxaceae > Taxus > Taxus chinensis. The sequence goes on from CM034150.1 coordinate 253,863,366, forward strand.
TGAAGTAAAAATATCAGAAGATAGATTCTTCTTCTTATATAAGTTGCAATTATGACATCCAGGACACAGAGCTCGGCAATATAGACATGGAAGACTTCTAGAAAAGGATCAAGGATTCTTCTTAGAATTCATGGATGAATTCAATAGCCAGAAGCTATCTCCCACTCACAGCAGGGTTTCCAGTATCAACTCAATGCCCTGAATTCATTCCGGCATGTGCTTCTCACTATGACTCAGCCTCCCGCTTAGTAAAAAATCAAGCAGGAGAATCTATACTAAAATTAGATGGAGATTACTTCAATCAACTCCTAAATTTGCCCAACTTTATGGAATATGTTGATTTAAATCTTAAGCTAACACAAAAATCCTGGGACAAAGATCAAGAAGACTACATCAAGCACGTGAACAAGAAATTCCTGATCAAGGCCAAGCCAGCTATTTCTAGGTTTCCCAAGTCGATCCCTAGAAGTGATTTTATACTTGAGGGAAATGATATCATCACCCTACTAAGCCAGTTATTTGGGCTCCCAGAGTCAAAATAATTCCAAGGGTGGATGTATCAATTCATGGTCGTCATAAAAAATAATGACCAAGGGATTGATTGGGGCACCTTAATAAGTGATGAGATAGACTCTCAAATGAAAAACAATCTTGTCTAGAAGTAAGTTCTACATGATGTCATATTTCACCTATGCAGTAGAAGGTATGAGAAACTACCCAGGGTTGGATGTAAAAGGGAACCAAACAAATGAGCACATATATCAATACTTCCCTCAGCTGACAATAAAAGGATCTAAAGATCAATTTAGAAGATTGAATGATGCCTTCTTTTATGAAAATGTTTACAGTCTGGACCCTAAGCTGAGAAAGAGAAGCGTTTTTGATGAGGCATGGGTGGAGGTGTCAAAGTGGGGTTGCATATTTGTAATTCAAGAAGTTCACTTATCTTCGGGTGGTAAAATTCCATTGTAACCCTTTCTATTTGCCCAGGTTTTTAGGTGACAAACTCATCCTTATGGAGTTTGTCAGACAACTATTAGATTTCCACAAGTTCCAATAAAGCAGACACAAGGCCGTTGTCTTCTTCCTAATTTCCATTGGAAGGTACACATGTTCTACAGTGGTGAAAGCCAAGAATGTGGTGCACAAACTTTAGGAAAAACTAAAGAAGCATATGAATTTGAGAGAGGGATTCGATATTTGAGGAGTCCTTAATTTGTATGGAACCTTGTATCTGCATGTGCCCCATGTAGAGGACATCTGGGTTGACCTTTGGGATGAGGTTGTCATTCGAAGAAAAGACAATAATAGACTGACTCTCGAAGAAGTTCAGATGTTAGATCTAGTTGATATCCCTGAAGGCACCACAGATAATGAAAGTGTCTTAGAACCTAGGTATGAACAGTGAGATGGAGATCAACTTGGATTCTCGGTCATCGATTGGTCTGTTGCTGAAAAGGCTTCTATCACCAAGAGAGCTGCTCAAACCCTTGTCTGCACTAAGGTATGGCTCATTTCTTGGGGAATGAGTTATAAAGAAAAGAGCTTTTCAAAGATAGATACTCTAGAAGTGAGACCCTCCAAGGGAGAAAAGGAAAAGGATAAAATCCCTACCAAAAGGCATATAAAAGTTCAAGTTTTTCAGAAGAGGAGAGAAGCAGGGGGCTAAATCATCTACTCCCACACAAATAGTTAAGGTATTGGATTCTCCTCCTCTACTAGAGACATAAGGAATTCTCCTAGAAGTTGAGGTTGTTCAACCTCTCATTTCTCCTTTTGTTGATTGCTCGTCGGAGGTAAGCCTTGCTCTTGCTTCTCAAGATTTGGCTTCAGATTCTTTACCCCCTCTCTCCCAATCTTCCTCATCACATATTTCAAACCCACTCTCATTAGCCATGCCTAGCATTTTATTCGATCTTTCACCACTCTTTGCTGGAATGACGTTGGCTATAGAAATGCCTCCTCCTTTCACACCTTCATTCCCTCAGTCTATTCCTACAGTCACTACACTTGCAGTCATCACGACTCTGTAAGAAAATCTTCCCCCACCTACTGATGTGACTGTAACATCTCCAATAAGGGCAACTCCTTCTGTTGTACCTCAATGGTTACTTGATCATACCCTGAGAAAGAGGAAGGTGGTAGTTCCCCTACCAGCCTTCGAATTTAGTTCACTCAAGGCCTCTCCGACCAAATCTGTTAAGAAACCTAAAACAATTTTGAGGGTTTCAGTAGATGCCTCAGGGCATAAGTTTGTAGAGATTGAAACTCCTGTGGCTGAAAAAACCAAGGAGGACATAACAAATTCTAATTATCAGATTACAAGGGTGGATTTAGGAAAGGTAACAATAGAAGGGGCACAACAAGATGCACAAGATGCTATGAATGTGCTATGCCAAAAGCTGAAGGAAACAAAGGTGAGTAGGGTTGATCTAAAAGAGAAAGTGGAACAATTGACAGAAGTATTGCTTAAGCTCTCAAAGCCCTCTCAGTTAACCCCGTCATCTTCTACTCCTACTCCTATTAGGTTTGAATTCTCATCAGTGCATGTTATTGAGAAGATCAATGAGAAAGGGAGTATGGTGCATGAATGGATTCAGAGGTTACTCCTCTAAGTAAGGAAAGTCATTGATGATACAGTAGAGGTATACAAATCCTTGGAGGAAATGAAAAAGGATGGTGACAAGATGAATGATGAATTTTCATAGGAGGATGGAAACTTCGAACTAACTTTTGAGGCCCTCAATGTACTAGAGAAAATTCCATCTTGGGTCTTAGTGGAAGAAGGAGTCATTCTACATGGGGATAAACACTTCTAACTAACCAAGGCTATTAAGTTCAAGATAAAGATTCTAAGCAAAGCTTGCAGCAAGTTGAGAGAATACAGGGATCAGTTGATTGACGCCACCAGTGATATCGAAGAAGAGTTGTTCAAGATCTTTCCCAAAGTATTGGATGAAGGAGTAACCATTCTACTATTGATGGTTTTTATAAACAAATTCGAGAATCGATCGAGCAAGAACCAACTTCCATCTTTGATCTTAGCATCATTGATAAATTTATATAGATTGAGAATGTTTTGGAATCACTAAGAAAACTTAATAAGAGATTGAAGAAACTTCCTGGAAATGCAAGTGACACACAGGAAACTTGCAATGTTCTAAGTGATTATTCTAGTGCGCCAGATGAAGCTGAAATGCAAGGAATAATCTAGAAGTTTCAAGAGTTTCAAGACAAACAGGTGTCACTGGAAGAATATAAGGATGAGGAAACAAAATGAGCAATGATGTTACATGTCATTTCCTTCCAAAAATTGACATGTCTTTTTCATTTCCATTTTGTCACATAGGAAGGAATTTTTGACTTGTTCTCCTACGTGAGAGTCAAGAAAAAAATGACTCTTATTGAATGACTATTTTCTAGGATTTAATCCTATTTTGTCTCTACTCTTTTTATTATAAATAAGGGATGTTTGTGCATTCCTAAAGGGATACTTTTTGAATATCAAGAGCTATTGTGAAGAAGAATAAAAACTTTGCATTTTCTTTTTAATAATTGAAGAATCGTTTCAAACATTACACTCATTATCTAAAACTCATATAAGTATTTTATGTTCTGTGTTTGCTCAAAAGAAAATACGTTCCTCTCATTCCCTTTCCACTCTATTTCTTCTATAATATTTTCCCTTCTAATTCTTCCTAATCTAAAGATTGTAACATCTCCATTTCGTATTGATATGGATTTCGGGATTGTATCCCAACCCCAATTGTTAGAATAGTGTGGATATTGTATATATTATTTCTTCTGTGTTTTATATTAGTAATAAATAGGCAACCTCACCTGTCTTTGAGGAGGGATTTAATCCCATGTACTGTGGTTGAACCTCATATTTTGGTCTGAAAAAATATCTAACCAACAGTTTTTGGTGACTTCACTGGGGAATATGGATTGATAAGACTAAGCTCATCCTATTGGCGTCTGCTGACTCTGTATTTGCCTTATTTCCAAAAAGATCTATTTTCCAGTTCAAGCTGGCTAGAAATATCTTCACTCGGTCAAGCCGAGCTAGGGGTGAAACTAATCCATTCTTTGATTTGCTTCAGCAACATAATTTTAGACTTTCACCCAATAGTGTTACATCTAACTGAGAGAGAATTTCTTCACCTATCCGAAGAACTCAGGTTCTTCAAGAAAATGAAGTTTCTGCAACCTACCATGAGTTATTCTTGTCTGATACTCAGATTCTTGTATGCACTTCATTTAGAAGAATGACAACATAACATGTGCCTTGCGGTGCGGCTATTGGTCCTCTTTCCCTAACTCCACCATTGCACAATCTACCACATGTATCACGTAAGAATATTCCTAAGTTCAACGGTGATGGGAAGCAGCACCCTAATGAACAGATCATTTCATTCTTTGTCGTATGTGGCATTCTTGGAGTTGCTCATGAAGACGTCTCTGTTTGACTCTTCATTGAGACATTGCATGGTGTAGTAGCAGAATGGTTCTACCATCTTTTGAATGCATGCATTACCAACTAGACTACCATGTGGTTTATATTCGAAGCGAGGTTCAAACTGGCTGAAGACTCTAATGCCTTGTTAGCACATCTTACACACATGAAGAAGGAGTCATATGAACCCATGTGGGATTTCATAGCTAAATTCAACAAGCTGATTCGTAAGATTGTAGAGCTAGTTGTTCCCACTCTTGAAAATCAAAAGTGTTTCTTCATCAATGCTCAGCCCCCTGATGTGAGCTTCTTTTTGAGAATATCTGTTATCCCCGATTTGGCTACTACTCAAGCTACAACCACTGAAATAGAATATGATCTTATTCTGGCTAGAAAGATCAGAAGAGAATCATCTAAGCCTAAAAATCTGAGTTCTAATCATAGTACTACTGATCCTCTGATTCAGAAGATGGCCAATGACTTGATCACTTTAAAGAACAAAATGTCTCAACAAACAACCAACATTCCTTATCAGGATATTCCTAGATGGAATAACCAAAAAATCAAGATTCCCATGAAGCTTTTAAAGCTTCAAGATATGCTGATGAGTCTTTTGACAATTTAGTTGGCGACTCCAACATTGGGTACTTGGAATATGAGGAAGATGAATGTGAGAAGGATGGTCAGTCATTTGTAGTATTCACTCGATCTCAATATTAGAACCCTAGAAAGCTGGTTGAAGGCTCTAAGGAGAAAAGTAAAGAAGCTCCTATGGTTATGGCTAAAACAGGCTCTCCCATCTCAGCACAAACTGAAAAGGAGACAACTAAAAAGGTAACTTCATTTTCTAACTCTTTTCCTCCTTCCCTCAAGGCTAGTACCTCGGCTCATACCAGTGTAACAAAATTTGAGCCCTCCATCATTCCTTCATATACCACTTTCGACATCATTGATCATGTAAAGAAAACCAAAATCCAAATGTCGAAAGCCGAGTACCTGCAGTCCAACCCTGAGCAATTTGAGAAACTTGCCAAATTCATTAGAAGCAAGGCTGCTATTCCTTCATCTTCAAAAGGCATTTTTCCTAGCCCTACTCAGCCTTTACCTCAGATTAATATGACCTCTACTGCTTCTTCAGGAAATATTGAACCGTTTTATTTGTCCTTACTTATAAACAGTTTTAAACTCAGCAATTGCATAATTGACTCAGGAGCCTCTGATAACATAATTCCCACAAAATTATGTCATGCCCTTTGACTCACCTTGACTAAATCTTATGGGCGGTTTTTTTCCATGGAAACCAAAATAGTCCCCTTGATTGGCCAAATCAAGGATGCACAATTTGCATTTGTTGCCTTCCTTGAAAAGAGAGTGAAAATGACTATCCTGGTTACCGATGTCCCAATTTCTTATGGTATTCTCTTAGGAAGAGGTTTTTGCAAAGATGTTTGAGGAGAAATCAACATGGATTGGACCAAAGCTAAAGTTCCAGTAAATGGAGTTCCTCATGTCCTTCACCTTGAAACACATGCAAAGTACCTTGTCACTAAGTTAGATGATCCCAAGGCTCAAATTCTCTTTAAAGATGTAGGCTTGGGTAATTATTTCATGACATCTGAGGTACCCTCTGTAGAAGTAAAAGAAGAAGAACCTAATTTTTTTTGGACCCTTGAGTTCGATGGGAGCTATTCAACTACTAGGTCAGGTGCTGGTGTGGTTCTTATATCTTTAGATTTCAAGATTTTTCCCTTCGCTTTCAAGTTGTAGTTTGATAATACTAATAACATAGCCGAATATGAATCTTTTTTATTAGGATTAGAAATGGCAAGACAAAAAGGAATCTGAAATCTCAAAGTTTAGGGAGATTCTGAGTTGATTGTGAATCAAGTAAGGGGGACCTATCAGGTAAAAAATGATCGCCTAAGACATTACAGGAACAAGGTTTGTGACAACATAGAATGATTTGATGCTTTTTCCATTAAGGCAGTCTTAAGAGATTACAATGATAAATTTGATTCTTTATCCGTATCTGCATCTCTTTTCCTTCCTCACCCAAATTTAAAACATGACACATATACCATTGAGATTGTGTATCATCCAAGTGTTCCAGATAACTCGGCACATTGGCAAGTGTTTAACGACGATCAACAGGTTTATCTTTTCTTTAGAAAGCTGATAATTTTAGTGAGCTTTATTTTGAAGGACAAGAATCAGCTTTCCATGAGTCCGTTTCAAATTCATATCAAGAGATCGATGGTGAATTCATCCAGCTCAAAGACAATAAGATTCCGAAGGGATTAGTTTCTCTGGAAGGTTTGTTTGATAATAATGACCATTTCATTTAGGATAAAAGGAAAGGTGAAGGTTCTTCCTCATCAGAGGTAGATCAAGTTAACCTGGGCTCCACTAAGAAACCACAGATGGTAAACATCGGTAAATGTTATTCTCCGGAGGAGAAGGAAAGATTCACTTCACTCCTAAAGAGATATATGGACGTCCTAGCATGGTCATATACGGATATGAAGTATTTCAAGCCTAAGGATGTGCAACATAGCATCCCTTTGAAGCCTAAGGTTAAACCCTACAGGCAGAAGCAAAGGCATTACAATCCAAAGATCTCAGGGAATATCCTTGCAGAAATTCAAAAGATGTTAGATGCAAGGATTATCTTTCCAATCCATCATTCCACATGGGTTGCTAACATTTTCCCTGTCAGAAAGAAGAATGGTGAGATTCATATTTGTGTTTATTTCCAGAACCTTAATCAGTCTTCAATGAAAGAAAATTATCCATTTCCCATCATGGACCAAGTATTACAAGCTATCACTAGATCAAAAATGTTATCCATGGTTGACGGATTTTCGGGGTATAATCAGGTTGAGGTAGCTATTGAATATCAACATAAAATGACATTCACCACCCCATGGGGAACCTTTTCTTATAGGAGGATGCCTTTTGGTTTGAATAATGCTAGAGCCATGTTTCAAAGAGCTATGGACTTAACTTTTAGAGATTTTATGGGAAAGGTCATAGTTGTATATTTGCATTACTTGACGGTCTTCTCTAAAAAGTGAAGTGACCATTATGATCATCTGGAGTAAGTACTCTTAAGGTGTAGGCATCATGGGATTTCATTAAATCCTAAAAATTCCATGTTCAGAGTAATAGAAGGAAAGTTGTTGTGGGTCATATCATCACTAAAGAAGGAACTGAGATCAACCCAGAGAGGGTGAAGGCCATCTAAATCCTTACCCTACCCATAAGCAAAACTGGGGTGCACTCGTTTTTAGGGAAGGTCAATTTCCTAAGAAGATTTGTACCTGAATTCACTGATAAAACCAAGGATATCCCTGGGATGATGAAAGGTAAGACTCCATTTCAATGGAGCACTGAAGGGAAGCTTGCTTTCGAAGAAATCAAAAGAGTGATTGCTCATGCTCCTATTTTGGTATGCCCAGACTTCAAGAAGGATTTCATCATGTACAGCTACGCTTCCACACACATAGTATCAACCAGCCTAATGCAGGAGAATGAAGAAGGAATCGAAGCTCTCATCACCTTCATGAGCTGCCCCCTAAAGGAACATGAATTGAAGATGTCGTAAATTGAAAAGCATGCTTATGCAGTGCTGAGAGTAGTGAAACATTTCAGGTATTATGTGTTAAGTTCCCACACTCTCGTTCTTGTTCCTCATACTACAATTAAGTCTATTTTGACTCAACAAGAGTTGGGTAGTCAATGGGGTAACTGGATAGCCAAAGTCCAAGAATATGACTTGGACATCAGACCTACCAAGTTGGTACGAGGAAGAAGCTTGTGCCAATTGATTACAGGAAATAAGTCTGAGATAGAATGCGAAGAAACTAAAGATATTTCTTCAGAATTTCCAATGGTGCTTTTTGGAAGCACAATCAATGAATGGTATGCAGATATCACTTTCTTTTTAAATTATGGTGAATTCCCCCCGCATTTAAGCCAAAAATAAAAGAGGATAGTTAAACTCAGGTCCACGAGATACATTCTTTGGGATAATGGTATATACAAGAAGAGTATTGATGGTGTATTCTTGCATTGTGTTGATAAGTCTCAATAGATAAGGTTGCTAGAATCCTTTCACAATCTAGCATACGGAGGAAATTTCTCTTCCACTATGATAGCTTACAAGATCTTATGGGCCAGGTAATATTGGCCTACTCTCTTTCAAGATTCAACAGAATGGATGGCTAAGTGTGAAGCTTGTCAACATTTTGTTGGCCGTCCTAAGCTAGCTTCCCTCCCCTTGAAGCCTATGGTAATTGAAGAACCTTTTCACCAATGGGGAATTGATTTCATCGAAGTACTAAACCATACATCTAGTTCTGGTCATAATTATGTGCTCACCGCCACTAACTTTTTCACCAAGTGGGTGGAAGCTGCTCCAATCAAACAAGCTACCTCTGAAGCTATTTGCAACTTTCTCAAAGAGAATATAATTGTTAGATTCGGCATTCCTCACAAGATTGTTGCTGAGAACGCTTCAAATTTCTCATCACATGAGTTGACTAAAATTTGTTATGGAGTTGGGATTACATTGGATCACTCATCCGACTATTATGCCTAAAGCAATGCTCAGGATGAATCTAGCAATAAGAACATGGTGACCATAATCAGAAAGATGGTTGATGAGAATCAGAGGACATGGCTCAAAGCATTGTATGATGCATTATGGGCAGATCGGATTACTCCTAAGTGCACTATTGGAATGTCCCCATTCCAGGTGCTATATGGAATTGATGCTAAGATTCCTATCTCTGTAGAATTACCGGCCTTACGGTTGGCTAAAGCAATTGAGGATGAAACTTTTCAAAGTTCCATTGAGAAAAGGATAATGTACCTAGCTAGCCTAGAAGAAGAATGGAGCAAGGTGGTGGATCTCATTGCAGACCATCAAAGTAGAGTCAAAATTATATTTGACAAGAAATCAAATCAACTTTATTTCTAGATTGGAGATCTAGTACTTTTCTAGGATAACAGAAGGGAACAGAAAGGGATGCATGGAAAGTTTGATTCTTTATGGAAAGTTCCTTTCAAAATCCATCAGCTGAACGGTGAAAATAACTTTTGTCTATCATACCTTGATGGAGAGTTACTCCCTCTACCTTTTAGTGGCCAACATTTGAAGTTGTTCCACCAGTAATGCAAGATGCTCCCTTACACTATATTATAATTTATTTTCTGTTGTGTGTTTGTTTTCTTTCTTTCTTTCTTTCTTTGTTGTTTTTCTCTTCTTCCAAAGATGTAGCCCAATGGACAAAACTTCTTGATTCTGAGTTCTCTTCCTTTGACGTCTCAAAGATATTCCCCAACTGGAGCCATTTGTTATCTCATTTTAGTGATTTCAACTAAAATTGAGATAACCATAGGAATTTTTTTGAAAAATATCTTAAATTTCCCCTTTGGAGGAGATTTTTCAGTGTTTTGGGTTTTCAGTGCATGAAAGCATGTTTCTTGCTTGTTGCATGTCCCATGTTCTCCAAAACCTGAAACCTGATGGTCCTGTCAGTATGTCAGGTTTTCAAAACCCCTGAGAATCAGAACATGCGTTATCCAATGCATGCTTCATGTCATGCATTTCTCGAAACCTGAAACCTGATCATCGTCTTTGTGTTGGGTTTTCAGAGGTTCAAAACATCGGAACATGCTTTGCCTATTGCATGTTTCATGTTCCATGTTCCCCGAAACCCACAACCTGAAACGAAGCCAGTGTGTTGGGTTTTCGAAACTTGGAAGCATCTCAACATCTTATGTTTCATGCCTCATGCTTCCCTAAACCTGAAACCCGAAAAGAACTAAATCCTTTGTATCAGGTTTTTGGAAGCCCCAAGCATGATGACATGTCATTAATGTCTAGTTGTCTGGTAGTTGGCACACATGTCACATGAGGTGTAATTAATGCTAGGGTTTTATAAATAATCAGTTTTTAGACGTTATTTTTACCTTGTATGATTTTTGATGCATTGGATTTCTGTGCATGCTTCTTCCTCCTTCAAACTCGATTGAGCTTCTTGATCGATTTCGTGATCCGTTTTTTATTATTTTTCGATTTTATTGAAGGAATTTCTCTCCTCTTTCTGCTTTTATGCTTTCTAGGTTATTTTTGAGGTGTTTATAATGGAGTTTTTCATTTATTTTCTCTTCCTTCTTAGTTTATGGTTTTGGGTTACTTTCTTTGTTTTTATTTACATTCCCATTGAACCTCTTGTTTGGAATTCACCCTTAGGGTATTTGCTTATTTTCCCATAGATGGTACCCTATAGTTTTCAAAAGGGTTAAAAAATTCCTAACTAGCAACATGACATGGATTTTTCATGTCCTGACATCGTAGAAATGTGATTGCATTTTTTTATCAGGTTTTTTAGAGTGCTCGACATCTTTCTTTCTCTGCCATTATTTCAGGTCTCGACCGGTGTTCGACACTCTCCAAGTTCCGCAGTGTGTCAGATATTATAACTTGCTCAACATCATCCAAATTCCGCTAGTATTTCAGGTTTCTCAAGGTGTTCGACATGATCTGTTTCTCGACACACACAATCTAGTATGTCGGGTTTCTAAGGATTCTTTGCAAGTTTCAAAACCCGAATAGTAGGGCGGGTCTATTCACTTTCACAACAAACATCCAAACCTGATTGCTCTTTCAAGAATTTTCAAGACTCCTCATGTCAGAACCTAGCCCATCTAAGGATGAGTCAAATAATTCTGTAAAGATGAAGTACAAATATAAGAAGATGGATTCTTCTTCTTATATAAGTTACAATTATGACATCTTGGACACAGATCTCGAAAATATAGACATGGAAGACTTCTGGAAAAGGATCAATGATTCTTCTTAGAATTCATGGATGAATTCAATTTCCAGCAGCGGTCTCCCACTCGCAGCAGGGTTTCCAATATTAGGTCAATGCCCTGAATTCATTCTGGCATGTGCTTCTCACTATGACTTAGCCTCCCGCTTTGTGAAAAATCAAGTAGGATAATCTATAGTAAAATTAGACGGAGATTACTTCAATCAACTCCTAAATTTGCCCAACTTTATGAAATATGTTGATTTAAATCTTAAGTCAACACAGAAATCCTGGGACAAAGATCAAGAAGACTGCATCAAGCACGTGAACAAGAAATTCTTGATCAAGGCCAAGCCAGTCTGTTTCTAGGTTTCCTAAGTCGGTCCCTAGAAGTGATTTTATACTTGAGGTCAGTGATATCATCACCCTACTGAGCTAGTTATTTGGGCTCCCAGAGTCAAAAGAATTCCAAGGGTGGATGTATCAGTTCATGGTCGTCATAAAAAAGAATGACCAAGGGATTGATTGGGGAATCTTAAGTGATGAGATAGACTCTCAAATGAAAAAAATCTTTTCTACTGGAAATTTCTACATGATGTCATACGTCACCTATGTAGCAGAAGGTATGAGAAACTACCCAGGGTTGGATGCCAAAGGGAACTGAACAACTAAGCACATATATCAGTACTTCCCTCAACTAATAATAAACGGATCTAAAGATTAGTTTAGAAGAGTGAATGATGCCTTCTTTTATGAAAATATTTGTAGGCTGAACCCTGAGATGAGAAAGAGAAGAGTTTCTGATGAGGCATGGGAGGAGGTGTCAAAGTGGGGTTGCACCTTTTTGCAATTCAAGAAGTTCACCTATCTTTGGGTGGTAAAATTCTAGGGTAACCCTTTCTGTTTTCCCAGGTTTCCAGGTGACAAACTCATCCTTATAGAGTTGGTCAGGCAACTGTTGGATTTCCACAAGTTCCAAAAAAGTATACACAAGGCCATTATCTCCTTTCCAATTTCCATTGGAAGGTACACATGTTCTACAGTGGTGAAAGACAAGAATGTGGTGCATGAACTTTAAGATAAAACTAAAGAAGCATATGAAGTTCAGAGAGGGATTCGATATTCGAGGAGTCCTTAAGTCATATGGAACCTTGTATCTGCATGTGCCCCATGTAGAGGACATCTAGGTTGATCTTTGGGATGAGGTTTCCGTCTGAAGAAAAGACAATAGAAGACTGACTCTTGAAGAAGTTCAGATGTTAGATCTGGCCGATATCCCTGAAGGCACCACAGATAATGAAAGTGTCTGGGAACCTAGGTATGAACAGTCAGATGGAGATCAACTTGGATTCCAGGGCATCTATTGGTCTGTTGCTGAAAAGGATTCTATCGCCGAGAGAGTTGCTCAAACACTTGTCCGCACTAAGGCATGGCTCATTTCTTGGGGAATGAGTTATAAAGAAAAGAGATTTTCAAAGATAGCTCTCTAGAAGCTGGACCATGCAAGGGAGAAAAGGATAAAATCCCTACCAAAAGGCAAATAAAGTTTAAGTTTGTCAGAAGAGGAGAAAAGTAGGGGGCTAAATCATCTACTCCCACAAAAACAGTTGAGGTATTGGATTCTCCTCCTCTACTAGAGATGGGAGGAATTCTCCCAGAAGTCGAGGTTGTTCAACCTCTCATTTCTCCTTTTTTTGATTGCTCATCAGAGGTAAGCCTTGCTCTTACTTCTCAAGCTTTGGCTTCAGAGTCTTTACCCCCTCTCTCCCAATCTTCCTCATCACATATTTTAATGCCACTCTCATCAATCATGGCCAACATTTTCTTTGATCTTTCACCTCTCTCTGCTGGACCTATGTTGGCTATAGAAATTCCTCCTCCTTTTGCACATTCATTCCCTACAGTCACTACACTTGCAATCATCATGATTCCGCAAGAAAATCTTCCTCTACCTACTGATGTGACCGTAACACCTCCAATAGGGGAAAATCCTTCTACTGTACTTCAATAGTTACTTGATTAGACCCTGAGAAAGAGGAAGGTGGTAGTTCCCCTACCAGCCTTTGACTTCATTTCACTCAAGGCCTCTCCTGCTAAATCTTCCAAGAAACCTAAAACAATTTCGAGGCTTTCAGTAGATGCTTTAGGGCATAATTTTGTAGAGATTGACACTCCCGTGGCTGAAAAAACCAAGGAGGACATAACATCTTCTGATTATCAGATTAAAAGGGTGGATCTGGGAATGGTAAGAACAAAAGGGGCACATCAAGATGCACAAGATGCTATGAATGTGCTATGCCAAAAGCTGAAGGAAACAAAGGTGAGCAGGGACAAAAGTATTTCTTAAGCTCGCAAAGCCCTCTTAGTCAACCTCGTCATATTCTATTCCTACTCCTATCAGGTTCAACTTCTCATCAGTGCCTATTATTGAGAAGATCAATGAGAAGGGGAGAACGGTGGATGAATAGATTCAGAGGTTACTCCTCCAAGGAAGGAAATTCATTGATGATACAGTTGAGGTATACAAATCCTTGGAGCAAATGAAAAAGGATGGTGACAAGATGAATGATGAATTTTCACAAGAGGCTAGAAACCTCAAACTAACTTTGGAGGCCCTCAATGCACTGAAGAAAATTCCATCTTGGGTCTTAGTGGAAGGAGTCATTCCACATGGGGATAAACAATTCCAGCTAACCAAGGCTATTAAGTTCAAGATAAAGACTCTCAGTGAAGCTTGCAGTAAGTTGAGAGAATCTAGGGATCAGTTGATTGATGCCACCATTGATATCGAAGAAGAGTTGTTCAAGATCTTTCCCAAAGTATTGGATGAAGGAGAAACCATTCTACCTGCTGATGGTTTCTATAAACAAATTTGGGAATTGATCGAGAAAGAACCAACTTTTATCTTTGATATGAGCGTCATTGATAAATTTATAAAGATTGAGAATGTTTTAGAATCACTTCAAAACTTAATAAGAGATTGAATAAACTTCCTAGCAACACAAGTGACACAAAGGAAAATTGCAACGTTCTAAGTGATTATTCTAGTACGCCAGAGGAAGCTGAAATGCAAGGCATAATATGGAAGTTTCAAGAGTTTCGAGACAAGAAAGCATCGCTGGAAGAAGACAAGGATGAGGAAATGGAATAAGCAATGATGTTACATGTCATTTCCTTACAGAAATTGACATGTCTTTTTCATTTCCGTTTTGTCACGTAGGAAGCAAATTTTGACTTGTTCTCCTGCATGAGAGTCAAGCAAAATAGGACTCTTATTGAATGACTATTTTCTAGGATTTAATCCTATTTTCTCTCTGCTCTTTTTATTATAAATAAGGGATGTTTGTACATTCCTAAAGGGATACTTTTTTAATATTAAGATCTATTGTGAAGAAGAAGAAGAAATTTGGATTTTCCTTTTAATCATTGAAGAATAGAAACAGGTGTTATTTTACAAACTTTGTGTTGTGGGATTGATCTATCTTGAGAGATTGTTCTTATGTCCAAGATCTTGAGCTATTCTTTGTTTTGTGCTCTTGATTATTTTAATTGTTTCAAGCATTGCACTCATTATCTAAAACTTGTATAAGTATTTTGTGATTTGTGTTTAATACGTTCCTCTCATTCCCTTTCCGCTCTGTTTCTTCTATAATATTTTCCCTTCTAATTCTTCCTAATCTAAAGATTGCAACATCTCCATCTCGTATTGATATGGATTTTGGGATTGTATCCCAACCCCAATGGTTAGAATAGTGTGGATATTGTATATATTATTTCTTATGTGTTTTAGATTAGTAATAAACAGGCAGCCTCACCTGTCTTTGAGGAGGGGATTAATCCCATGTACTGTGGTTGAACCTCATATTTTGGTCTGAAAAAATATCCAACCAACACATGACAACTAAACAAGAAAATTAGTGTGGGGATCCATGAATAAGGCACATATGAGGTCTTTTGAAATTTATTTTTTCTTTACATCCACATATGACAATTTGTTGGAATAATAAACCCTACAACCCTCTCTGTAAGTTTTCCAACGATCAATTTTCCCCATTTCTGTGTCAATTTGAACAAGTAATTCCTCCAATGTATTCGCAAGAGAGGCGTGGTGGGGGTTTGTAGATTTTGAATCCCTCATTATTTCGATCAAATCC
Source organism: Taxus chinensis (assembly GCA_019776745.2). Classification (NCBI taxonomy): domain Eukaryota; kingdom Viridiplantae; phylum Streptophyta; class Pinopsida; order Cupressales; family Taxaceae; genus Taxus; species Taxus chinensis. Next base: position 253,878,797 of record CM034150.1, read on the forward strand.
TCAATTTCAATTTTATTTTCAACTACGTGGGATGCTAAATCTTCTTGACTACCCGAGGGATGTTGAGCAATTGTGGGAGTGTCGGGAGGGTTAATAGGAATAACAGGGTTTGGTTGTGGTTGATTCCCTCGACCTCTAACTATAAAAATATAAAATATGTATTCAATTCAAAATTTAATCTATAATTATCATATTTCTATGCAATTTTGAGAAAAGAATTGTGCTTACCTCTTCTCCATGGTGCCATCGTCGATTTAGATCTTCCCAGTGATCCATAAACAATCCTTTGAGCTTGAGATCTTGTTGAATGAAAAAATGCGAGGGCATGGTTAAGCTCTGAAACTCGCATTTGAGGGAGATAAAATGATAGAGGCTCGGGCCTCTTTTATTTGGTTTATAGTAGGCATAATGCATACCCATTATAACGCATACGCGTTATGCTTCGGTAAATCCCAAAATTGAAAATTGAAAATGTGATCATGTTATAATAGAATGCGTACACGTTTTGATTTTTTCCAGATTCTTGTCTGCTTTTTGGCCCCCCAACTTCGTGCACTTACCCAGGGGCCAAAAGGGGGTCTTAAGTGGATGCATTTTTCTGAAAAATAAAAAACTTCAACTTGTATGAGTTTTTAGAAATAGTTACAATCACAATCGGAAGATGTTGTAGAAATATGAATCATAGAATTTTGAGTCTAGTTTCTAAGCTACTAAATTTTATTGAAAATAGATTCTTTTAAGTCAGTCAAACAACTTAAATAGCAACATGTGTTCCTATTTTTGTTAAAAAGTATTATATAGTGACTTTCGTGCCCCCTACCATGTTTTGAGTACCATTTAGTATTTTTGAAAACCCTTTGGTAAAAAGATAGCTAGGAGCATATAGTTTGTGTTAGAATTTATTTTAGATTTTTTTAGCTAATATTTTTTTATTTATGATTTTTCTAGTACATAAATTTTATGTTTTGAAAAATAACAGAGCTCTGACCGTGCCCCCCCTAACTACCTCAAAAAATATCAAAAATTAGATTTTTTTTTAATATGTAAATAATTATGCCTAGTTTATGCCTAAAAAACTTTTATTCAATTTTGATGAGTCAAAAAAAGATACACGAAAAAAGATAGACATGTTTAAACTTCAAAAAATAGCTATAAAAAGGCATAGTTAAGAAAATAAATAATATGGAAACCTTGTATTTGTTAGAAAAATTGAAAAATAATATTTATACAAAGAAGAAACTCTTATTTACGTCGTGGTATAATTTTTTTAAACAAATCGATCATTTGATGTTGATTTATCATGACGGAAGTTGGATTTTTGTGTTTTTCTGCAAAAACACATGGTTTGTTGTGTTTGTGCAGGTCCATGCCTCAGGCTTGGGGATCCAAACCAGATCCCAAGCCTTGAGGAATGTGTTGGAAAAGGTAAAAAGCATAACGTGTACATGTTATTCTTTGTTTATATATTGTGGCCCCCCAACATCCCTTTCATCTCTTTCACGGGAATTCTGCATACATTTTGTTTGGTCCGCAATTTTCTGTATATTCTTGCATGATTTTTTAGTAGTTCATTTTGTCCCCTACGCCACTAGTTAATTTTTTCTAATCATGGGCGATAAAATTTGAGCTAAGGACAAGAGGAAAGTCAAGAACAAGACACCAAAGAAATTAGAAGAGATGAGAATAAAGAAATTGAAGATAATGTAAAAACTTCGTGTAGGGCAAGGTACATCTGCTATATCAAATGTAGCTAATGTATTAGAATATGAGGATGAAATACATAATGAAAATGTAGAGAATAATGATTTTACAATGAATAATTATATTGAATTGAATGACAATGTTGGTATGGATGAAGAAATTGATATGAATCCAATTGTTGAACCCTTACCTAAGAATCCAAATGTTAACCCCGAAATTTGTTTGAAAACACTGAATGAAAAAAGTAACCTTATAAATGAATCTTCACCTCTAAGAACACCTCCTTCCATTTTGTGAATTAAACCAATTCACTTAATTGAAATTGATGAAAACATTATAAAACCAATGTCTAACAAAATGTTTGAAAGAAATGCGAGAAGAAAAGCTAGTGGAATTTGAGATAATTACTTTGAGAATTTAAATGACACACAAAGATGTCAATTATTTGTTACTTTAATGAAATTAATTAAGATGAGACCTATAATCAATACCCTGGGGTTAAGAACATCTAATGTTGTTGATCAAAATGCATCAATTATTGAAAACATACATAAAGCATACCAAAATGTAGGTGGCAAAAGACATAGCAAAGATAGTAATGCTACATGACGTGCACTTATTAATTGTATAGTAAGTGATAAAACAGTTAATAAACGCTTGATTAGAAAAATAAGCAATTCTTTGAAGCTAAACAGAAAAACACTAATGAAAGCAATAGAGAGATGTAAACGTCTTGAGTCAGTCAATAACACTGACTATTGGGATTTCTCTAGCAGAATTTCATGAAAAGACAAGAATACATATGATATTCTAAAAGAATTAATTGTAAAATTTTGGAATGAGAACACAAGGGTGTCACCGAATAGAAGAGATACAGTAAAAAGAAGAACAGGTTCTCGTAATCGTGAATTGTGTGCAAAAAATTTATTAGATATGACTAAAACAAAATTGTTCTCTAATTTTAAGAATGAAAATCCACAAATTAACATTAGCCAAAGATTCTTTGAAATGAGAAAACCATTTTATGTGAAAATCAATCACTCAGGTACCACTTGTTGTTGCAGGCATCATGTTGAATTTTCAATGCATTATGATGTTTTTTTGTCAAATACGTCATGTTTTACATACTGACATCATGTTGTAGGAGAGCGGATTAAATGTCCCACCAAAATTTTCACGAGAATTTATTTTGACAATATTTTGTGAAAAATCAACCAGACAATTTTTTTATAACAAAACATGTTTGGATGGAACGTGCAATGTATGTGGTGGCTTGCCAAATCTAAAAGGTTGTATCCACAACTGCACATCACAATTCAAGAATGCACGGATGTTTTATTGGCTAAGAAGGATATACAAAGAAATAAATGTCCAACATATCTGGATTTTTATTGAAGCAAGGCATGGAAAAGGAGAGCATGATGGTGCAGGAGCATGTGTGAAAAGAGCACTTGTAAGAGAAGAGTTAAAGTTCAAGGATGGTGCTAAATTTATAGATGTAAAAAACATTGTTGATTGGTGTATCAAGAATATGGGCCATGAATCTCAAGAGAGATCAATGATTCATAGATATTTTTTGTTGATAGAGGAACAACATATGGTAATCTTTGAAGATTGTATGATAGTTTAAATTCTGTATGATTTGAAATTCTATTTAATTTCTTACTAACATGTTTATGTAGGTTAGTGGTGCCAAAAAATCTTCCACCTTCACATGGTTGACACTGTTAGTAGAGAATTTATTATTCTCGAAGCCAAGTGAAGCTAATAGAAATTAAATATTATAAAGGAACAAAAAAAATTCTCATTTCACCACCTATATTGTATGAACCACCTATATTATTCATGTGATTGGCAATTGACAACCTTACATTGACTCAGACTACAGTATTTCATGTGTTTGGAAACAATAGGACAATGATAGAACTGAATGGAGATGGATAAAACTGCAATAGAATTTTGTAGAGGGCCCTGACATGGAGGTTTCGGATTTGACGAGATGTCTATAGGTGCCACGGAGTCCGAGAAATCACGTCAGTGTAGTCCCTTAAGATCCCTAAGACCAAAACATGATATATCTTCGATGCATGATTTCTCAGACTTTGTGGCACCTAGAGACATCTTGTTAGATCCAAAACCTCCACATCGAGTCCCTCTACAAAAGCCTTTCATGATTTTATCCATCTCCATTCAGTTCTCTCGTTTTCGTATTGTTTGCAAACATGTGAAATAGTGTAGTTTGAGTCAGTGCAAGGCTACCAGATGCTATATTTTATAAAGGGTAGCTCATGGGACCAAATCATCTATGCCAACATGCATGGATGGCTAGGTGAACACTAGTGGAGGCTTTTTTTTGGTTCCCTACGCTCCCCGTGCTTCCATGCTACCTTGTCCGGGCGTAGTCTCTTAAGAGTCATGAGACCAAAACACGCTATATCTTCGACGGTGATTTCTCAGAATCCGTGGAACCTAGAGATATCTTGTCAGATCTTAAACCTACACATCATATCCCTCTATGAAATCCTATCATAGTTTTATCCATCTCCATTCGGTTCTCTCGCTATCCTATTGTTTGCAAACACGTGAAATACTATAGTTTGAGTAAGTGTAAGGTTGTCAGATGCAATACTTTACAAACAGAAGCTCTTGGCACAAAACCAACTACGCCAATAGGTTGGTGTGGCTAGCTAAACACTAGGGGATGCTTTTTTTTGGTTCCCTATGCTTCCAGTGCTTTCGGACTACCTCGTCCGGGCGTAGGCCCTTAAGAGCCCTGAGACTAAAACACGCTATATCTTTGATGGATGATTTCTCAGACTCCGTGGCACCTAGAGATGTCTCGCAAGATCCTAAACCTCTATGTCAGGGCCCTCTACAAAATCCTATCATAGTTTTATCCATCTCCATTCGGTTCTCTCACTGTCCTATTGTTTACAAACACACGAAATAGTGTAGTTTGAGTCAGTGCAAGGTTGTCATATGCTATATTTTGCAAAGGGTAGCTCATTAGACCGAACCGTCTACGCCAACATGTCTAGATGGCTTATGAACACTAGTGGAGGATTTTTTTTTGTTCTGTATGCTCCTTGTGCTTTCGGGCTACCTCGTCCAGGCATAGTCTCTTAAGAGCCCTGAGACCAAAACATGCTATATCTTCGACGGGTGATTTCTCAAATTCTATGGCACCTAGAGACATCTCGTCAAATCCTAAACCTCCATGTCGGATCCCTCTATGAAATTATATCATGGTTTTATCCATCTCCATTTGGTTATCTCAATATCCTATTGTTTGCAAATGCGTGAAATAGTGTAGTTTGAGTTATTATAAGGCTGCCAGACTCAATACTTTGCAAATGGAAGCTCTTAGCGCCAACCAACTATGCCAACACATCGGGGTGATACTAGGCAAATGCTAGGGGAGGATTTTTTTTGGTTCTCTACACTCCTCGTTCTTTCAGACTACCTCATCTAGGTGTAGGCCCTTAAGAGCCCTGAAACCAAAACACGCTATATCTTCGACGGGTGATTTCTCAGACTCCGTGCACCTAGAGATGTCTCGTCAGATCCTAAACCTCCATATTTAGACCCTCTACGAAATATTATTATGGTTTTATCCATCTCCATTTGGTTCTCTCACTGTCATATTGTTTGCAAATGAGTGAAATAGTGCAGTCTGAGTCACTGTAAGATTGCTAGATGTCATACTTTGCAAACGGAAGCTCTTGGCACCAAACCAACTACGCCAACACATCAGGGTGGCTAGGTGAACGCTAAGGGAGGTTTTTTTTGGTCCCCTATGCTCCCTGTGCTTTCAAACTACCACGTCCGCATGTAGGCCCTTAAGAGCCCTGAGACCAAAACACATTATATCTTCGATGGGTGATTTTCTAGACTCTGTGGCACCTAGAGATGTATCCTAAACCTCCATGTCAGTTCCCTCTACAAAATCCTATCATGGTTATATCCATGTCCATTTGGTTCTCTCGTTGCCCTATTGTTTGCAAACGCATGAAATAATGTAATCTGAGTCAGTATAAGGTTGTTAGATGCAATACTTTGCAAGTGAAAGCTCTTGGCACTAAACCAACTACGCCAACATGTCGGGGTGGCCAGGTGAATGATAGGGGAGGATTTTTTTTGGTTCCCTATGCTCCCCGTGCTTTCGTACTATCTCGTTTGGGTGTAAGCCCTTAAGAGCCCTGAGACCAAAACATGCTATATCTTTGACGGGTGATTTCTCAGACTCCGTGGCACCTAGAGACATCTCATCAGATCCTAAACCTCCATGTTGGGGCCCTCTACAAAATAATATCATGGTTTTATCCATCTCCATTTGGTTCTCTTATTGTCCTATTGTTTGCAAACACGCGAAATACTACAGTCTGAGTCATTGTAAGGCTTCTAGATGTAATACTTTGCAAACGGAAGCTCTTGGCACCAAAACCAACTATGCCAACACATCTAGATGGCCTGGTGAATGCTAGGGGAGGATTTTTTTGGTTCCCTATGCTCTCCGTGCTTTCGTACTACCTCGTCTAGGTGTAGGCCCTTAAGATCCCTGAATGACTAGATTGGCTTAAGAATGAATTTGATAGGGGAATGTCTAAGAACACATGGGAGTTATCAATCACCTAGTAAATCTTTCTTGTTTAGTTCTGAATGGTAGTCAACTAGCCTACGACTTAGTGACCTTCCATTCTTTGATAATTTATGTTATGATAAACCCATGGATGCTTTCAAAAGCACCTTTAAAAGGATAGGGGTAATCATCAAGCATAGTGAAGGGTGTGATGTGATTTCCAAACAAATTTAAATACATACAGATTTAGAGGTAATAACATGAATTGGATAGGATTAGACAATCAAGAATCATTGAGTGTCTAAATCATAATGTCATTGCATCTGGAGACATTCTCAAGCATTGGAGTAATGTATATGAAGAGACATTCTCAAAATATCAAAATATGAAAGGCATCAAATTGTGACGAATCTCAGGTGTTTTAACAGGGGAGAAGACTAAGAAACATATAAGAATGTAGTAAGTGCATGTTAAGATAGGAACCAATACAAAGAGACCATGAGCAAGAAGAAGCGCAAGCAAGGTAAATACACATATACACATTGATAAATTGAATGAATAATTACTCAGATTAGGTAACTCTTTATATACATACATTATATAAATATTGATTTCCAAACTTTGATGCATATTATACATTGAAAATGCTAGTACATGTACATCACCAATAAATGAAAAAATAATCCATAATTTCTTAAATATTGTCAAGTGCACATCATATTAGTTTCATGTAAAAATAATCTCAAAAATGTAAAGTCTCATACAAAAATATCAAGTTCCAAATAGTATTTTAATGTGCATAATAATATAAAAATTCTCAAATAGGTTATATACCATCAAGTTCAAATGCCATATAGGCATACATTCAATGCCATGCACATAGGCATACAAAACAATGTCGTGTAAGACATATATATTTCCTACTCATCAAAATCTATCCCTCTCTTGGCCTTGCTCGAAGAATGCCCTCCCTTAGAAAAAGATGGAGATCTATGAGATGACTTTGGATCATCCAAGCCCATTCTACGAGTCCTCTTCCGCTGAATACTCACTTGTAGATGAGCATGTAAATGAAAACAATGTTTTTTTTATCAAAACTTAATTTATATATGTTTTCAACATGTACTTAAGACCATGCTAGAATCAAAGTATTTACATAAATACACAAACTTACCGCAATTTTTTGATCATGCCGAATTTTCATCTCACGCTTAAATGAGTCATTGGGAGCTCCTGGAGTACGAACGAGGTACAAAGATGACAAGATGAAAGAGTTCGTGCCCTCGAAGTCCAAATGGAGGGGGTTGAAGCTCCCTACATACACATAATATCAGAAAATATAACATTAGGATTAGTGAAAATAGAACTAAGCACATGCATATGTAATTAAAATATTTTAACTAATTTTATCAATATAGAACTATTGTTTTTACCCCGCCATGCTTGTGAACTCCTACATATATATACACAATGAAAGACATTATTAACATAATTTAATAATTATACAATGAAAGACATTACTAACATGTAATTTAACATAATATGAATTACATGAGAAATTTAACGAAATTTACATGTTGTTTAAATACCTCAGTGAGTTGCTGTGTAGATGAAATCACAGCGGAAACACATTTCTCTACTTATCGCAGAGATGGTGGGGTGTCTAGTGAAGTCAACATCTTTATCAAACATGTATCACATGAGTTAGATGGACATACAAGAACATACATATATTCAACTTCAAAAATATTATATATACATATTTGCATGTATGTGAAAATTTTACACAATTAGCATTCTAAATTACCTCTATGAATGTATGTGTATGCATGGTGCTCGCCGCCTATGGTCGGGATGAAGATGCACCTCCTACGTGCTATAATATCAATGCATGTACATGTACAAATACAATTATTTCAAAAATTTAACATATATATAAGTAAATCAAGTTCTCCAAACTTTTTGTAACACACATAATAAAACATAACAAATACCTACTAAGGTGACACTAGTGACTATAATCCAAATGTCTCACTCAAAAAGGTATCGGACATAGTGATATTATCGTGTGCACCCCTAGCACCAACTCCACCAAAATCAGTATGTATGAAAGTATCATCCTCCTTGGGCCCCAAACATATGCTACCACAAGACGAGAAAATATGTGGCCTCATGCTAGTACTCCATGAGGAAATGCTTTATGTACCTTCACGAGCATCTAGTTCAGAAATCTCCCTCATATGTCGAACAAGGATCATAGATAGCCCCTGAAGTGTGTGGAGTGTATCAATCTCTACTCTCTCCTTCACTACTTGAGGTAAAATCTCAGGGTGAGGGGGCTTCTATGTGGGGAATCTACCCTGCTAAATATGTGCACGTTGTGCACCTAGTCAATCTTATGCAGATCCTTTTCCTCGACCCTAGAAATCTCGAAAATCAAAATAATTTGGGATCTCGTTGAGGATAAAATTGCAATAGAGTTTCCTCAGAAAGTATAGTGGCACCTCATTTTTATTTTTAATCAAATTATTATTGCACCAATGGATGGGAAGCCATTTACATGACAACAAAACATGAAAATTAGTGCGAGGGTCCATGAATAAGGCGCATATGAAGTATTTTGTAATTTTTTTTTTCTTTACATCCACATATGACAATTTGTTAGAATAATAAACCCTACAAACCTCTTTGTAAGTTGTCCAACAATCAATTTTCTCCATTGCTGCGTCAACTTGAGAAAGTAATGCCTCCAATGTGTTTGTAAGAGAGGCGCGGTGGGTGTTTTTAGATTGTGAATCCCTCATTCTTTTGATTAAATCCTCAATTTAAATTTTGTTTTCAACTATGTGGGATGCTAAGTCTTCTTGACTACCCAGGGGATGTTGAGCAATTGTGGGAGGGTTGGGAGAGATGATAGGAACAACAGGGTTTGGTTGTGGTTGATTCCCTTGATCTCGAAATGTAATAATAAAAAAATGTATTCAATTCAAATTTTAATCTATAATTATCACATTTCAATGTAACTTTGAGAAAATAATTGTGCCTACCTCTTCTCCATGGTGCCATCATCGATTTAGATCTTCCTAGTGATCCAGAAACGATCCTTTGAGCTTGAGATCTAGTTGAATGAAAAAACGTGAGGGCACGATTAAGCTCTGAAAATCATGTTTGAGGGAGATAAAATGATAGAGGCTCGGGCCTCTTTTTTTATTTATAGAAGATATAGCGCGTATGCATTATGATTTGGTAAATCTTAAACCTGATAATTTAAAACGCGATCACGTTATAATAAAACGCGTACACGTTTTTCTTTTCTTGGGTTTTTTTCCACTTTTTGGCCCCCCAACTTCATGCACTTATCCCTGATGTGATGCACTAAAAAAACTTTAATCATTTTACTGTGTAATATGCTTACTTGCATCTATACCACCATTGGTATGTGTGTGGACACTCAAATTATTTATTCCAAACTTCTCTTGACTTGAAACAAATACATGTGAAGCCGCATCCATAGCCTCGCCCTCTTCCTCTAAAGTTTCATTTACCTCTTTTTTCACTAGAATTGTGCTAAATGTGCTGAACTCAACTTCTTGTAAAAATATTAGTCATCCATGCCTTGTCCATGACAACACATGAACTTTCCTTTTTCTTATATCCCTTTTTCACAAGTTTTGAATCTTCATTAACAAACTCATGATAATTTTGTGGAACGAAATTTGCCTTCAAATTTTTGATGAATCTATTCTTTCTCTTTATTTTATCTTTTCCTTTGTGCAATCTTTTAGCTTATACATATTCCCACCATAGAGATGCATAAGATTTTCAACTTTGTGCTAGAAAACTTAACTCATATGGGATATCTCACACTCTCATACTTGATGTATTTATCCAACTCATTAATCTAGTTGGGGTTAGTGAATGGAGATGGGGGCCTAAGGGCAGGTCTTAATTAGACATTTTTTTCATAAAAAAAAGAATCATTAACTTGTATGATTCATTTGAGATGGCTACACTCAAAACTTGAATATGTAATAAGAACATAAATTGAAGCATTTTGAGTCTAGTTTCTAAACCACTAAGTTTTTTTATATGGTTAAATGTTTTGGTGTGAGTGGTATTTTTCAACTTGTATTTATTAGGTGTATTACCACCTCGCTATGTGAGTCATCTCACTTAGGTGAGAGCATGGATCATATGTGTTATATTAGTTATGACAGATTCCCTTATGGAATTTGTCATATGTTTAACTATGTTTCATAGGAGTTACATTCCCCTTTCGGAAAGTAACTTCTCTTCTCTATCATAGAGGAATCATTAGCTACATGGGAGTTACTAAGCACTCCCCTATATGTAAACCTCTCTTCTTGATCTATGAGCATGGGATTGAGGATTTTACCTTGCACATCCATGAGTTTTAGTCTTGTTTCCCTTATTGCATGCACATTGCTCTCATGGCTGAGTTCTTTCTTGTTAAATCTTGAAGCTACTCCATTCCATAGTTGAGTGAAACTATTTGATGCACATGAATTCCCTCCATGAATTCATCCTTCATCCCTTCATCATGGTATCATAGTTCATGGATCAGAATTGTGTTTCTCACTTCACTTGCTTACTACTCACTACCTCATAGTTTCATGTGCAAGCTCTCCTCCTTAATTTGTGCTCTTCTTACATTTTTTAAGGGATATTGTAGTTTGTTTATCTGGTGGGTGTGTCTCCTTACTAGTTTTTTTTTTCTAGTGTATAGGTTCAAAATTTATAGGTTAAAGAAATTCAAAGTTTGGAGGTGTAGTTCCGAGTTTTGTTTAAAGGTTGAAAGTGGGTTTTCAAGGAGTAACTCCACCCCATCTCGTTGAGTTGGGAACTGATCAGGGATAATTTTAGTGGAGAATATTCATAATATGGTGATGTGAAAAGGTAAATTTTTCGGAGCAGTTCAGTGTCCTATTCTCTTAAAATTTACAGTATATTTTATTTAGAGATCAGCTTCGCCTACATTTGAAAACAAATTATATAAAAACCTAGGTGATTCACCTGGTAGTATACTACCACCAGTACCTTACCAATATCGTCAACTTGTATACTCTAAGCACCTAAGCACAATACATATTTTATTATTGTTAGTAGTTTGCAGTCGGGTGAAAGGTGTTATTTGTTGGCGTGTGACTATAAATATTATCTGTAGATGGGTGACAAGGAGACCTTGTTGACGCACGACAAGGGTTTTCTTATTGATGCAAGACACTAATATTTTTGACACATGACTGTACTGTGGTTGACGCATGAAAGATTTTTTCTCTGACGCGTGACAAGGATATTTTTTAACGTGTGACTTATTGCATTTTTTGACATGCTAAAAATATTTTCTGTGGATGGGAGACAAGGATATATTGTTGACGCGCGATAGGGGTTTGTTTGTTGATGTCTAACATTACTCTTCTTGACGCATGAATGTACTTTTGTTGATGCATGACAAAATTTTATCTGATATGTGACTTATTATATTTGCTGAGGTGTGACTTAGTTTTCTCTTACACGTGTCTTAGTATTTTTACTAACGCACGACTCAGGTTTATTTCACACGTGACTTAGTTTTCTCTAACAAGTGAGTTAGTGTATTTGGTGATGCGAGAATCAATTTTCTCTGACACGTGAATTCGTGTGTTTGTGTATGTATGGCTCAGTTCAAAATAATGGAAGGTGCTAGTGCTCAAAATGAGAAGACCCAAAAAGTAACTAAGAAATCTCAGAAGTCCCTATTTAAGTATTTTGGAAACTTTGCTGCTACACATACCACAACCACTAGCACCCATATAGTTTCCAATGGAATGAATAATATTACAAACTATTTGGAAGGTAATATTGAGGTGGACATGCATTCTACATAGTATCAACCAAATGGCACCTACGATGATACCATGCCAAATCTTAAAGATATACCTGTTGAGATGCCAAATCCTGAAGATATTCTTCCTGTTAGGGTGTAACCAGGAGTGCATAAAGATATCACACATACAAATGCTCAGCAAAATGGAACACAAAAATCAAATTCAAATTCTAGTTCACGAAAGAGGAAAGCAGGTGATTGTGATAATGCTCAAAATTCTACTAAAAAAAGTAAAACATTGAAAATGAACAAGAATATGTGGACAATTGGGAGGACATACAAGTTTGATTGGGATGCCACATTTCTGTTTATCGAACCTGTATAACCATCTAATTTAGAAGATATCCCATATGAATGTACATGTACACTATGTACGCGGGAATTGGGAAAGCAACAAAAATGCAACTAAAGTTGGACACTATAGATAAACATAGTGAAAAACAATATTTGACTGTATCAGGGGTGGATGGCCAAAAAATAAAAACACACGGGTGGAAAACTGAAAAAAGAATGCATGTATGTTAAATATGCAATAGAGTATGAAGAAGAGTAGAAAAAATGCAGACATCTCATGGAAAAGGGAGGAACGATCCCATCACAAATTGGTAAGATGAATCAAACAAATCTGCATGCAAAACTCATACAGTTCTCTACTTTATTTCACATACTAAAGAAAGAAAGACCAATTTCAGATTTCCTTGATTTCAGAGTTTTGTATCAATATAATCAAATGACAAATGTTCCTTAGTTCATTGGTCTGATAATAGTGCATGGAAAATGGCAAAATGTCTTTCAATGATAGAGAAGGAAGATTTGAAAGAGAATGTAAAGCAAGAAAAGTTTATCTTTCTTTCAATTGATGAAGTGACAGTAGTCAAACACACTGCATGGGTATGTATACCCATCTATACTTTAGAAAATCATATAAGGACACCTCATATGTTGGGTGTTATGAAAATGGTTAAAAACTGTGATGCCGAAAACCTATATAAAATATTTTTTTTCTCATTTGAAATATATTCTTGGAAATATTGATTATGAAATTGCTATGAAGTTGGTATGCATCGGAGTAGATGGTGCATCATTCATGCAGGGTCACCGAACAAGGTTGTGTGTTAAATTACAAACAACAATGTCCCCTTATATGCTAGCAATTCACTGTATAGCTCACAAAATGAATTTAGCGTATAAAATGGTAAGCAACTATGAAAATGTTGCTAAAGTAGAAGAATTTATAAGAGAACTTCATGCCTATATGGAAAGCAGCCCAAAGCATTTTCTTGAATTCCATAAATTCACAATTGGAATTACAGATGGCAAAAACCTTCTAGAGGATGTTGAGATGAGATGGATTTCTTTGTATGAATCTTCATGCAAAGTTCGTGAGGAGTATCCTTTTTTGGTTGGTTACATGCACAAATATCGTCATGAAGTTGACAGGGCGAGGGACTTGTTGTTCCGTTTAAATAATTTGGAGACATTGCTTACATTGGTTGATATTCTTCCAATGTTGCAGGAGATCAATACATTGATGAAGCATGCACATGGGAGATTAATCTATCTTGTCGATTTTATACGGATGATAAAAATGGTATGTCAAAGTCTTGATGTTTGCTACTATTCCCAAGATAGTTTTGATACACTTTTTTTTGAGAATTGGAAAGCTTTATTAGATCTAAAAAATCTCAGTAACTATTTGATATTTCATATCCATAATCACCTCTACATCAATGTTAATGGGATGGACCTACCAATGCACATTTTGTAAAAACATCAAGATATTACAGATGCAGAAAGAGAAGATGTTCCTGTGACACGTAATCTCTTTGAGTCTGTTATAGTTGAAACAGGAATAAAGCTTAAAAAAATTCAGAATCCTTATCTTCAGAAATTAGAGAACATTTCTCCAAAGATAAAATTCTTAAAGTAATGGGTGTGATGGATCCTAATTTTTGGAATACTGAAGGTGCTCGTGCAGACTTTGTAAGAAAGCATTTCCATAAATCCATGGGTACAATAATGGATCATTTCACAAAGACTTCAAAGGTCAAGGGTATGGAAATCAAAGCTATACTGAATATTGATTTATTAAAGTCTCAATCAACAAATTTTTTAACAACAATGAAGAACCAATATATAAATTTAGACGAACCTTTTGAGAGTGGTTCTATTACAAGTCTTTAGCGAGGAATCTATCAAAGTATTGTCTTACAAGAAGACGTCAGTGAATATTTAAGATTATATGAGTTATGCCAAACAAGTATTTTAGGGTTTGTGGAGGACGAAAGGGTTTTCAGTGCTTTATCCTTTATAAAATCAAAACTGAGAAATAGGTGGGATAAAAATATGGAAAGTTGCATGAGGTGTTATGTTTCTTGATACTCCATGGAAACCTTTCCTTTCGACAAAGAAATTGTGCATTGGAATTCCCTTTCCGAAATCAAAGGTGTAAATAATACAGCTACAAGTACAACTAGTCCTAATGATGAGACTGGAATCGGTGCGTCATCACACTCTACAGAAGATAACATTGAATTTGAAGAACGTATTGATAATGGATTTTTTCAGCTTTAAATAGGTATATCCTTGACATTACTTTTATTGTTTATCACCTTACATTTTAACTGTGGTTATTTATTCAATTTCATATTAACTCTACAGATGCAAATATTGACTGAGGAGGATTTTTATCATTTTTTTTTCAGCTTTTGTTTTCATTAAATATGTTACAGGTATATATATATTTACATTTATTTAAATACAATTATTTATAAAAAAACATGTTTTATATAATTACTATTTTGGATTTTTCGAATACTAAATTTTGTTTTAAAAATTTGTTTGTTACATCCATTTGAATACTAATTTACAAGGCCTTCAATGTTCAGATCTGCATATTCTTCTACGGTTATAATCTTCCAGTCTTCCAGACTTCGACTATCTAGACATGTACAGGTTATCATTTGCATTTTCTTTAATCTTTACATTTCTTCCTTAATCTGCACAATCATTATTTCATTTTTTTTTTTTAAAAACATGGGTTGACATCCATCTGAGGAATCTCTCACTTCTCGGGACTGACAATGTCACGAAACTCACCCATTTATATACTAATCCATTTCTCGTGTTGAATTTTCTTGAATCGAATTTCTTCTAGCACGATACAAAAGATGATTTCTCATTTTCCTTCCATACGCTTTGTCACAACTATCTAAAAGACAAGAGGTAACTTAAACCCTATCATATGACATTCCTTAAGTTTTTACAATTATCTTTAATTTATTTTTGTATTTGCAAAATGCTTTGATAAAGTGTTTAAAATTTGTGGGATAAAATCACACATTAGAATTTTACAAGTAGATAGAGGAAGATTTTTCCATATTAAGATGTTTATGTCATAACACATTCCAAATTTTCTTTAAACAATTATCCATTATACAATTCATCATCCTCGATCGTGCTTGAAGCTAAATCTACGTCCACATAAAATTCATCATCATCCATATCTATTTTAATGTCATCATCCACATCTAATTCCATCATATCATTGATTCATTACAAGTAGAGAGAAGAATATTTTAATAAGATTTAAATGCAAAGAAATCCGATACAAAGTTCTAATTTTACAAGTAGAGAGAAGAAGATTTTGCTATATTAAGGTGTCTATGTCCTAAGACATTCCAAATTTTCTTAAAACAGTTATCCATTATCATCATCCATGATCATGCTTGAAGCTAAATCTATGTCCACACAATTCATCATAATCCATATCTATTTTAATGTCATCATCCACATCTAATTTCATCATATCATTGATTCGTTACTAGTAGAGAGAATAAGATTTTGAGAAGGTTTAAATTTGTAGAAACTTGAATCCTAATACAGAGTTCATTACAAGTAGAGAGAAGAATACTTTGAGAAGGTTTAAATGTGTAGAAACCTGAGACAAAGTTTGAATTTTACAAGTAGAGAAAAGATGTATGTGTCCTAGACTCCTGACACACTACAATTATTCTTAAGACAATTATTTACCCATTATCATCATCCACGATCGTGCTTGAAGCTAAATCTAAGTCCACACAATTCATCATCATCCATATATATTTTAATGTAATAATCCACAACCAATGTCATCATATCATTGATTCATTACAAGTAGAGAGAAGAATATTTTGAGAAGTTTTAAATGTGCAGAAACCTGATAGATAGTTCGTAAATTTATAAGTAGGGAGAATATGTCTTTGTCGTACAATCCTGAAATACTCCAATTATTCTTAAAACAATTATCCATTATCATCATTCATTATTATATCCATGATCCATGCTTGAATGCTAAATCATATCATTCCACATAGAGAGAATCATCATCCATGATATAGGTTTTAATATCTTTGTCATGCTTGAAGCTACATCTACATGTCATCATATCATTGATTCATTACAAGTAGAGAAATATATTTGATTTTGAGATGTTTTAAATGTGCAAAAACCAAAAGTACATAGTTTGAATATTTAAAAGTATTGATATTAATATGTCTCTGTCCTAGACTCTTGACATACTCAAATTATTCTTAAAACAATTATTTATCCATTATCATCATGCCATGATCGTTCTTAAAGATGAAATCATAAGTCCACACAATTCATCATCATCCACATCCAATGTCATCACAACATTGATTCATTACAAGTGAAGAGAAGAAGATTTTGAGAAGTTTAAAATGTGTAGAAACCTAATAGAGTGTTCAAATTTTACAAGTATAGAGAAGATGTCTCTTCCCTAGACTCCTGACACACTCCAATTATTCTTAAAATAGTTATTTATCCATTATCATCATCCATGATTGTGCTTGAAGATAAATCAAAGTCCACACAATTCATCATCATGCATATATATTTTTATGTCATCATCAACATCCAATGTTATCATATAATTGATTCATTATAAGTAGAGAGAAGAATATTTTCAGAGGTTTAATGTTTAGAAACCTGATAAAAAGTTCAAATTTTACAAGTAGAGAGAAGATGTCTCTGTCCGAACTACCCTTAGTTTGAATAATATTTTCACAGTCAAAATCCATTTCTCTTTAATAATCTTGATTTTAGTTTTTGTTTTGTTTGTTAAATAAAACAATATTTTCCTTTCATCTTCATTGTTCGGATAAAATGGTTCTTCAATGGTTTTCCAAGTGAACTTGAAAACCTTTTGTTGACTCTTCAAATTTTCATATTCATGTACAAAAAGTGGGGGTGTCTCAACTAAACAATTACTAAGAATAAGAAAATTTCAATTAACAAACTATTGTTTCAAGTCCAATACTTATGCCTGCTCTAACTCTCCCTCGACATTGTAATTGTCACCATCCTTGTTTCCTTAACCATTTGTTAAATATTGCATAGGCTTCAACACTATGCAACCCAATTGTTCCAATTTGTTTAATATGATTTATCTACAATATCATCTTTATAATTTTGTTATCCGTGAATAGCCCACTTCTTATACTTATATAAGTAAGGTAATCCATCTTTGTCGATTGTTCTGGACTGCAACA